>JABSNV010001234.1:0-70638 GCA_024085815.1 Flaveria linearis
TTTGTGGTGAGGAGTGAAAAACAGGTTGATTTGGATGGTAAGATCTCACAATCAAGAGCCTGGAGCTCTGATACCAATTGCAGGATCGATTATGGGTGGTTTTTCTCTCACTCACTGCGAGTAACACTCAGCAAGTAGTCTATGAGGAGTTGATCACAATATATACACAAGTAAGAGCAGAAAATTAACACAGGAAGTAAATTTTTCAAGGTACTTTTATATACTGCTTCTCAACTCAAAGGATTACAAGACCTTGAACTCAAATCGCTTGTCTAATGAGTTACATGGAGAAGATATATATAATACTCCTACAGCCGGATATACTTTGATACTAGCTGGACACCTCTAACCTTACATCTATACTACAAGACTCTAGGTGAGGTCTTTCAGACATTTTGCCTGAGAGTTGGTAGTCAGGACATGTCCCTGACTTACCTTTTGTCACCAACTAAAGTTGGTAACATGTACTATCATAAAAGGTAAACAGTAGAATAAAGTATGCTCAACAACATGGCTCTTTAGGAAGATGCCATGTTGTATCAGAGGTCTGCAGCGGACTGTCAGGGACCATACTTTTATCTGCTGGTCATAGCAATGTCTTCCGAAGGATAAAATGCTTCAGAGAATAACTTCTTTCGAAGCCACTTATACTTCGGAAGACTGCTTCTTCCGAGGCTTGGAGTCTTCTTTGTCTTCGGAAGCAGACTTTGTCTTCAGCTCTTTTATCAGACTTTGTCTTCGGAAGCTCAGACTTTGTCTTTCGGCTCTTTCATCAGACTTTGTCTTCGAAGCTCAGACTTGTCTTCAGCTCTTTCATCAGACTTTGTCTTCGGAAGATAGTCTTCAGCTGTTGGCTTTAGCTGTTGCCTTCAGCTGTTGACTTCAGCTGTTGCCTTCAGCTGTTGACTTCAGCTGTTGCCTTCAGCTGATATCTTTAGCTGATGTTCTTCAGACTTTCGGAAGATCTGTTGCTTGGCTTCGGAAGCCCTTCAATGTAGCACCAAAATGACTATGGAGTGGTTTTGGTTGCACCAGCCTTATCATGATCCAACACCATATGAGCTTTTATTTAAAAGGAAACCTTTTATAGGATATCTTAGAGCTTTTCGATGTCATGTGTCTATTTTAAACACAAAAGAACAATTATGAAAGTTTTCTAAAAAAGCCTATGATGGTTTCTTTGTTGGTTACTCATCAACATATAAATCATATAGAGTCTATATTGCTGATCGTGGCCCTTCATCCCCAACCACCATTGACCAACATAATGGAAATGATGTTTCAATTTCGAAAGAAGTAATCATGCATCAGCAGGAGATAACTCTGAATCCGCAGAAGTTTCTAATGCATCCGGAGATATTAACACTGCATTAGTAGATGTTCGTTCTACATCTTTAGATCGTCCACCTTATAGAGTTGCTCCATTACTTTCTAAGGAACTTGACACATCAGCAGGACAACAAACGACATTCATAGATGTTCCTGTACCTCCTACGGAAGTAATTTACACATCTACTGAGGGACAAACAAATGAAGATGGTTCCACTCAGCTTTAGAAGATCAAAGTGATGAAGACTTTGACTATTTTTTGATTCTCCATCATAGCTGAATCCATCTCCATCAACCAACATCACTAACTTAGAATCATCCATCCCAGTTGCAGCACTCCAATGTCTAGAGAACTTACCTAATTGTTCCAATATCTTATTTTGATGAATCCTTATATTCCGATATCTTATTTAGAAAAATGTTCCCTAACAATATGAGAACTTACCTTACGATATAGTAGGAAAACCCTACCTACCTTGGTTGACCAATGGTAGGAAAATCTTATCTACTGTACTTGGTCATATAGTAAAAATTATTTCATGTCATATGGTAAGAAACCCATACCTGACCTTTGTATAGTAAAACCATACATACCTTGCTTGACCATATGGTAAGAATCTGATCTAGCTTATCTGGTTATATGGTATAAAATTCCTTCCTAAACTATGGTAAGAAAGCCATGTTTGGCTAAATGAAAGATAAACTTACCTAACCATATGTTAGAGAATCTTGCTTGAACTTATGTTAAGGAAACCTTAACTAACCACAAGTTAAAGGAAGTTAAGAAACTAGTTGTTGGGTTCAACAATGGATAAACTGAAGCTTTCCAAATCACAATCACAGCCGACAGAAGATCTCATTGTACAAGTTCAGAGACGAAGTTGATTACAACAAAACACAACTACAAGACACTCAACATGACAAAGTCAAGATCAAGACAAATTGAAAAGTCAAAATTAGGTCATGTTGTAATAATACTATAAATACACCCACTAGTGCATTTTTGCAAGTGTGGTTCTTTTTTGTGTGTTTCTCAAGGTGTGAAGCACCACCCAAAATCCTCTCCTTTGGGTGGGTTTGATCTTCCTCCATCTTTGTATTTGATTATTCATTGTAACTTGTTCACCAACATCAATGAATCATCTACACATTATTATTATTATTCTCTTTGTTCTATGATTCACACACCTCCACCCATCTTAATGCCAAGAACATCCCCTGGCAAGAACATCCCCTTGGCAGCACACCACCCAAAATCCTCTCCTATGATCACACACTCTCTTTAGCAAGCAATTTCTTGGTCGTATCACTAATGCCAAGAACATCCCCTTGGCAAGCAATGTCCTGACTAGCTACATATATCTATTGTCAAGTAAGTTCAAGGTTAATTTTTTAACTCTGTGCTAAAAACATCACTTTGGTGAGCATCTCCCTAATCAAACCCCTTGTTTATTTTTGTTTTATCCACTTGGCAAATAACTTTCATGCACATGACAATGCTAGGGGTCAAAGGAAGAACCTCGCTTAAAAGTCACATGCAACCTTGTCCATATATAATAAACCTAACCTCAAATAAATAAGACTCACCTAAGCTTAAGTTAAGTAGTCTCACTTAACCCCATGATGATAATTTCGTTATGCCACCAAGGGTCATAAAAACGTGTTTACAAAGTCAACATAAAGGATACACCACTAGAATTTTCAAGAAAACCTTACACTAAAACCATATAACCAACTCAATTTTATCCTTGTTGCTTTGGCGTATCCTAAGAGACCCTAATGTCGTAAGGGTCACCAACTTAATAGCCATTGCCAATTAACTCCAATACAGAAATTTGGATTAACTCTAGATTGATGAAGCTTAAAAAACTAAAGTAGACAAAAATATATATCAAGTCATGAACAACCATGATCAGGATCATGCTTGCACCAGACTAGGGCTAATAATGTAAGTGCTCTAGCAGAAAAAAGATAACCACCCTCATTGGAACTTATCTAGCCTTACCTGAAGAAGCTAAACTTAACCACTTGATAGGGCAAAGCACGAAGCGATATCATGGTTGAAAAGGCTAGCCACAAGCAAGGCTTATTGTCACGACCCACCAAAACGCAAATCGCAAACCTTAATTTTTATCAATCAGGGCACTTGTGAAGCCAACAAGGCTGCCTAGAAGACTCTAGAACGTCCCACAAGGCACTAGAAAATAAGGCTTAAAGGCTACTATGAAGAACTCTCTAGAACTAGCACGAAAGATCATGGAAGACCCTAGAAAGAGATACATAATTCAACCTTGAAGCTACCTAGAAGATCTTGGACATACTAGAAAATCCATGTAAAATATCTAGGATTAGATATTATGTATAGATACATCTAGATATAGAACAATCTAGAGACCATGAAACCAGTTTAAATAGGATGGTGATGTCTCATTTGCAACACCCAAGATCCTTGTAACATAAAGCCTTGTACTTGTATTGTAAGTAATACAAGCAACCCAGTTGTGTTGTAATCACATACCACAAGCCTACTTATGTACTACAAAACTAACGTTCCCACACAAGACTTCCGCTATAAATCCATCCATTCAAGATCAAGAAGGCTGACTTAGAACGGATCTAAGTGTCGCATGAGAACTGAACAAATCAGTCTATGACAAGTGGTATCAAAGCCGCATCGACTCTTTAGGATGGCATCTAATCTGAGAAGGTTGTAGTCGTAAGCGTTGCTGGAGACGAGACACGCGGACGGGAGGAGACTCGTAAGGTGACAAGAAACTCAAAGCATTTCTAAAGACTTGGTTGCAAGCATGGACAAAAGAGTTGAAGATGTCGAGGTATCATTGTCTGGATTCAAAAATGAAATGGATGAATAAAGGCTGAAATAAATATCTTCAAACACATATCTACTACTCTTTTCAACATGTTGAATTGTTAGGCAATGACTTCAATAAAATGAGAAGAGATCTCAAACTCGCCCTCTCCTTAGTAAAGAAGGAGATAGAAGAGGCATTCACAAGGGTGTTAGGTCAACTCAAAGCTAACTTCAAAAAAGAGATCAAGACCTGCCAACCAAACTAGGTGTTTGCGAGCGTGCTCTAGCAACCGGAGGTGACAACATAATCAATGACGCCAAGAAGATCGGTGACTCTTTACTTGAAGGAGACTGCAGCTTTATGGTGGCGATGAAGCACATGGAGATTAATAAAGGTACGTTCACCATACAAACTTGGACTGATTTCGTAAAAGAAATCAAGAGACAATTGTATCTAGAAAACGCTGAACACAAAGCAAAGATTCAGCTTCGTAATATAAAGCAAAAGGGTAGCATCAAGGACTACGTCAAAGATTTCACTACCCATGTGCTAGAAATTCCGGACTTGTCACCAAAGGACTCTCTCATATACTTATCGATGGCCTACAAACGTGGGCAATAACCGAACTTGAACAAAGACACGTTCAAGACTTGTCCTCAGCCATCATTGTTGCTGAAAGCTTGATTGACGATAGAGAGGCGATCATAAAACCCATCGTTACGGAGGATAACGATGAAAAAGGTGGGGGACGAGACCCGCAATAATAACTAAAATCAAAATCGAATAGAAGATAATCAATGACCATCGAGATATGGAAAGGAATTACAAATAATCAAAGGATGTTTCCTTTGCTATGGACCACACAACGCGCGGGATTGTCTGAAAAAGGCAAGCCCTTAGTGATAATAACCATCAAAACCAAAAGAGGTTCGTCTAGGACAGTGCAACTTCAACTACTTAATACGTTAAGTACAGTTGAAGACAAGCCCTTGGTAATGGCAAACCATTCGAACCAGACCATAATTGGAGACAACCCGAAGACAGAATCAAAGGGACTTCGATTCACAAATATGGAGATAAAGGGAATGTTGTGAAAGTGGTGGTTGACACAAGCATGCCACAACTTCATCTCACCTAAAGAGGCTCGAAGACTTGGCTTAAGGATCACCACGTAGGAAGGATGGATCAAGGCCGCCTCAGGAGACGCCAAACCAATAGAAGGAGCAGCATGGGGTGTAAAAACAAAGATTGGTATGTGGACAGGCAAGCTGCACTTCTCAGTCATCCCACTAGATGACTACGATATCGTGCTAGGGATGGGTTTCTTTCGAAAGCAAAGCCTGGCCAGTAACATTCATAAACACCATGTACATCATCAAGGGAGATCAGGTGCACATAATTTCCTTGGAGTCGGATACGAGGCGTCGAGGCAAAACCATCTCCATTTTGCAACTCATGCAGACAACTCATGGGACATCAAGGCAACACGACGAGGACGTCGTGGCATTACGTGGGGAGAATGTCACGACCCCCCCCAAAAACGCATATCGCAACACCTTAATTTTTATCAATTAGGGACACTTATGAAGCCAACAAGGCTGCCCAAAGACTCTAGAACGTCCCACAACACACTAGAAAATGTGGCTTAAAGGCTGCTATGAAGAACTCTCTAGAACTAGCATGAAAGATCATGGAAGACCCTAGAAAGAGATACATAATTCAGCCTTGAAGATACCTTGAAAGATCTTGGACATACTAGAGAAATCCATGTAAAATCTAGGCTTAGATATATGTATAGTGTTAATCCAAGGATCGTCCAGGGATTATCAGCTTAGTTATTAACAAAACAATGATCGCGGAACTACCATTGCTTTTTTGTTTGATTAATTGAATAAATATGAATAAACAGACAAATATATATCATGAAGAACAAACTCAATACTCAAATCACGAATAACAATTGAATATCAATTGAAGAACAGCCATAAATCTATCAAATGTTTTTCATTAAATATTGACTAATGATACAATAATCAATGAATGATCTTGCTAATGCTAGGGTCTAATGCTATATTGATGCTTATAAATTGTGTGAAGACAATTGCGGCTGCTAGGTTGATTGCAATCGATCCCTTTAATTGTGTACCTTAGCCTTATATTTATAGGATTAGGGTTTACTGATTTGGAAACTATAACTTCTTATCGGGGTAAGTTGTTATTCGGAGATATTCTCATCCGACATTCTCTGACTAAAGTAAAAGTCATCCATAGATGTTGACTTTTACTTTAGAGTTGACTTTTGTTGATGATGTACTTTGGTGAAATACATCAAGTTGATCTTCCACAGGAGCTATTGTTCTTCCACAGTTAGTTCTTCCGCAGCAGATTTCTTCTTCCGCAGGAATACTTGTCTTCCGTAGGTGTTTCACTTGTTCATCCCGCAGCAAGTCATTCTTCCTTAGTGAATGTATGAACTTGAAGGGCGATCTTGTAAGGCTTCTGCAGGAGTTCCACGGAGTCCCTTGGTTTGTTTCAGATGATCTATAGAAGAACCCATTGTTCATCCGTAGATGCTTCCAACACTTGGTCAGATCCTTAAAATTGGCTAATACTCATGATTTCCCTGCAACATACATATAAATCAACACATAACATATGGGTTAACCTATACACACATATTGCATACATAATGATAAGAATTACAAGAGTGATTACACTTATGAATTCAGAAACTAAACCTACACAGAATTCTAGACCTAACATATAGGTACATCTAGATGTAGAACAATCTTGAGACCATGAAACTAGTATAAATAGGGTGGTGATGTCTTATTTGCAACCACCCAAGATCCTTGTAACAAAAAGCCTTGTACTTGTATTGTAAGTAATACAAGCAAACCACTTATGTTGTAATCGCATACCACAAGCATCTTACTTGCGTACTATCAAACTAATGTTCCCCTACAAGACTTCCACTGTAAAATCCATCCATTCAAGATCACGAATGCTGACTTAGAACATATCTAAGTGCCGCACGAGAAGTGAACAAATCAGTCCGTGACATTATCCTGTCAAGGATAATAAATATGCCTCATCAAATATAATGTGAGGTTAGTGGACCAGCCCAGCCACATCAACCAAACCATTAGGGTTAGAGATCCTTTCTCTATGCTGAAGAAACTCCTTCGTTCTTTCTCTTTCTCTCTTTCTTTCTTTCTTGCTTTATGGAGATACTTCTTGTCTCATCCTTCCTCGTGAAACAACTATGCTAAACGAACTCCTTCTTATAAAGGTTGGTTCTACCACATCCCCTTTCCTTAAAGTCTGGTTCTACCAGCACACTAAACCTGGCCATGTCCAGCCTACATGTTGATTAACTAGACTTTTCATACAATTTGTTATGCTTCTTCTTCTTTCCTTCTTTCTCTTCTTTTCATATAGTTATATAGTTTAATATCACATATACTTAAATATCTTGTATAGATTACTAATTTGAGCGTCAGAGTGCACTCGGGGCTAACCCCCTGGGCCCTCTAATATTGTTATCCTTGTAGTTATAGCCAAGTTACAAACTCGTGAATGCATCATGGAGGTTAGGCTCAGTCATACCCAATGATGATACCCCGCCCAAATTTAGATGTAGCAACGATGCCGCACACATATTAAGCAATCGCTTTGGTGCCTAGTTTAAGTATTTAGGGTCATATGTATAATGTGATGAGGAGATTGATATTAATATTACATATTAAATTAAAGCAAGCTTGTTAAGGTGGAGGGCGGCTTCATGGTACCATATGATAGGAACTTCCTAACTCGGTTGAAAGGGAAATTTTATATAGTTATGAAGCAACTAGCTATGCTATATGGAACAGATTTGGGCCATTATGAAGGCATAAGCACCCAAGATGAAGGTGGAAGAGATTAATATGCTAAGGTGAATGTGTGCGCACACAAGGTTAGACTGGATAAGAAATGAGGTTTTAGAGGTAGATTGGTAGTAGCTAGTATAGCTAATAATATATGAGATGCATGTCTGGATGAGGCGGATGATGGCACCAGTTAGAGTAGTCGAGCGACTAACAGTGGAAAGGTCAGCCCAAACTTACTTGGGAGGAGATGATTAGACAAGATTGTCGAAGTTGCATCTCTCTAAGAACATGGTTCATGATAGGAGTATGTACAGACATAGGATTAACATTAAAAGGCATCTACATGTCTTAGTGGTGTCTTAGGGGCTTAGATTTTCACTATCATTTTATAGAAATGTTCATATAGAAAGGCTTTTAAACTAAGACGTAATTAAATTATCCATCTCCTTAATCAATGGTTAATATCAAATTGTAAGGAAAAGTTTGTTAAATGAGTATTTTAAGAATAGTCATTTTTGTTGACTTTTTGAAGTTCCCTTACTTCTTTTAAACGTTGTAACTTTTACGTATGTCACTATTTTTTACAAATATACACAATAAAATGAATATTTTTATCTTTAAAATGAGTACAATATTGTTAAATAAAAGAAAATATTTATTTTTATGTTTTTAAGCTCATATATCACGTTATTATGTCTTTAGTGCCATTTTTTGTGTATTTTTGTTAGTTATCGTGTTTTTCTAAATACTTTTGTGTTTTTCTAAAATGGTGAATTTTTAAAATATATATGATGGGATATTGTTGTGTATGTCTAATACGTAAAACACAATAATAAATTAACAACTAATTAATTTAATACATTAGAAACAATGACAAATGAACACAATGTCTAATTGTGTCTTTTGATCATCGTTGTGTCGAATATTTTACACTATGAGTTTAAAAAATACATTAGTAAAATAACATCATTGTATACTTGTAATGTAAAACATAATGATAGATAAACAAGTTATATAATCTATTAAAAAATAATGACAAAAATAACACATTGTGTTATCTTTAACACTATGAGTTTTGAGAAATACATTAGTGAAAGTATATCATTGTGTACTTCTATTGTAAAACACAATGATAGATAATAAGTTTATATTATA
This sequence comes from Flaveria linearis, assembly GCA_024085815.1. Classification (NCBI taxonomy): domain Eukaryota; kingdom Viridiplantae; phylum Streptophyta; class Magnoliopsida; order Asterales; family Asteraceae; genus Flaveria; species Flaveria linearis. Next base: position 9,167 of record JABSNV010001234.1, read on the forward strand.
AAATAACAATGACAAAATAGCATAAAATTATCTAAAACATAAAATACAATGATTAGTAGACATAACAAATGGTTAGGATGATGAAAGACACAATGATAGTACACGATCGCCTTTAGTCGGCCTCTCCCCTATATCATGATTCAACTCCCTCATTAGGTTTATGTAATAGGGGTTCTTGTTTTGTATTTTAAATACTCATTTTGTCCACTTATATTTATATGTTTAATATTTTAAATTAACAGCAACATCATTTTTTGATGAAAATGACAACTTTTCAAAACATTGAGGAGTGGGAGCTAGTTGCCAAAAATAAAATTTGGATGAAAATAAAAAATTGACTAATGCAATAGGAGGAAAAACAACAATTCATTCTTAAATTTGTTTCCCAAAACTACCAGCCATTTATACTTGTGATGCTTCAATAAAACCATTTTTCTAAATGCCACAAGGGTTCTGTAACACCCGAAAATTTGGAGAAAAGAGAGGCAGAAGAAGTTTACGAGCGAGGAGGTGTTTTCACGCGAAAAAGGCTCAGTTCTCGTGCGAAAGGATGTTCTCGTGCGAAACGCCTGCGAAAAGTAGAGCTGGGGTATAAATAGTTGCGAACCCTATGTCTGGCAATCATTTATGCGAAAAGTGCTGCTGCTAGAGAGAGAGAGAGTTGCTGTTTTGAGAGAGAAAGTGCAGATTCGAAGTGTTAAGTTATGTTAGCTCGGGTAGTAACTTTTGTGTAGTATAAAGGAATGATTATTAACGAATGTAACCCATGGTTATGTAGTTTTCGTTCGGTATAAGCTTCAAGAAGGTCGAGTTTGTGCTAAAACTTCACAAGGTGAGTTTCTAGTCCCCTTTTTACATAAGTCTTCATGTTTTGGGGCTATTATGCATACTATTCGTGTGAAAATGCTTGTTTATGCCTAGTATTATGATGTTTATGATGTTAGACACGTTAAGTAGCCTTAGACTCAAAAAGTTAGAGAAATGGGCGGAACATGTAGTTTTCGCACGAGTAGTTAAAGTTGTACGTTAGGAAATTCAAATCTCCAAGTTTCGCGTGAAAGCTCATTTCTCGGGCGAGAAGCATAGTTCTCGCGCGAAATGATGTTCTCGCGCGACAAGAGTTCTCGCGTGACATGATCATTTCGCGTGTGACAATATGATTTGGTATTTAAAAACGTAGGTGTTGAGTGATGCATTGTCACCGCGTGAGAGGTTAAGTTTTGAGATGATTGATATGTAAAAGTGCAGGTTTTGAGTGATGCATTGTTCTCACGTGAAATGGACGTAAGAAACGTTTTGAATGACCTGTTGTGATGTTAGTAATGTGTTATCTTTCTACGATGTAATAGTTTTCAAAACTATGTGTTTTATGACGTGACTTTACTAAAAACGTGCGAATGAATAAGTAACGTATTATGTAATGAAAGTGAAAGATAACGTTGATGAAAGTGGAACGTAATAAATGAATGAAAGTCTTGCAAGCGAATGATGGAGTTTTACAACTCCACGAGGTAGATGCTACCTCAACTGTATGCGGTTAGCTAACCCTTGAGTATGCACACAGGGTGTCCAACTTTGTGATTGATAATGTGTGCGATAAAGTGCGATGATAGAGTTTTACAACTCCACGAGGTAGATGGTACCTCAACTATGTACGTTTAGCTAACCCTTGAGTATGCACACAGGGGTGTCACCTTTGTGGTTGGCAATGATGTGCGATAAAGTGCGATAATGTGCGAAAACAGGATCCTTGTCGCTTGACCCCAAGACGGTACTTGCTTTGTGCACAATGATGGGGCATAGCATGAGACAGGATCTAGATTGAAGATTAAAATCGAAATGTGCGATAACGTGCGAAAAAAACGATAATGGAAGATAATAATGATTATTATCTAAATGTATGTACAATGTATGATAACGTGTGAAAACGACGATAATAGAAGATAATAATGATTATTATCTAAATGTATGTAAAATGTATGATAACGTGCGAAAGTAAAGGATATGTTTATACGAAAAATTATTTTATGTATAAAAGTAGAACTCACTCAGCGTCGCTGACTTTTGTATGCATAATAGTTGGCAGATAGAGATTGATGCTGAGGAGGTGCAGGCGTGGATGCATAAGCTACTGGGATATGTTCAAAGACTGGCATCCATATTTTGGAAAAACATATCGTGTTCATGAAACTTATGGGATGTAAAATGAAATGATATGATATGTTAACACGATTTTGTTATTAATGAAAAGTTTAAATTCCGCTACAAATGTTGTATTTTAAATGTTTTATGCGATAAATGTCCGACTGTAAGCGTCTTGTCTTGGGGCCTTACAAGTTGGTATCAGAGCAGAAGTTTAAGAGAATTGTGTAAAATATTTTCAAAACCTAATACTTAAACTGAGAATAGGACGAAAAGGGGAAAGGGATGCCAGTCCTAGAAGCTACATGCCTGCATGTAAACGTTTTACGTGCGATAATGAAAAGGAAGTTGGTATCAGAGCAAAGTTTAAGAGAATTGGGTAAAATATTTTCAAAACCTAATACTTAAACTGAGAATAGGACGAAAAGGGGAAAGGGATGCCAGTCCTAGAAGCTACATGCCTGCATGTAAACGTTTTACGTGCGATAACGAAAAGGAAGTATGTGCGCATATTATGTGAATTATGTGTTCTTAGTAGGTTCGAATACCGATGTAGTCAGGATAGGAAACGCTTAGGGGATGAAGAGTAAAGTAAATGCCTAATCACAATTGGCCACTGTAATTAAAGACTTACTATAGTTGACATAATCTGAGCTATTACCTTGATGATCGTGTTGGTGTTTAAATCTTATAGCGATTAGAGATGGTCGGTGGTAGATCATGAAAGGCCTCACGAGGTGGAGTACGTGGTGGACATGGTGCCGGACCACGGGTCATGAGGAACAGGGCTAGATCTGCCATAACAACACATGAAGAGCCCGAGATTCAACACAATGAGGGTATTGATGAGAGTGCTAACTTGAGGGCCTCAGTGAAAGAGGCGGTAGTTGAGAAGGTTCATAAGGCCATGCAGACGTTATGTCATTTGTGGTGACCGAAGTGATTAGAGCCGTGAGAGGATTAGAAGCAAGAAAACAAAAGCTACTGAGAGGAGAGGGGAAGGAGAAGAGGAACCGGAGGCTGAGACAGTTGTCTCTAGTGATGATGAGGAGGAAGAAGCTGTGCGCAGGAACTGCACGGGGACATTCGATGGGAACGCAGTGCTGCTACTGCTCACTGATGGGTGAGGGAGATGGAGGCGGTACTTGAGATCAGCTAGTGCCGAGAGGATCAGAAGGTGAAGTTTGCTTCCCACTTGTTTATGGACTCGGCCCTATGCTGGTGGGATAACATTGTCCAGGCCGAGGGTAGTAGGGCGATTAGAAGGATGAGGTGGGGGCGAACTGAAGAGTTGGTGATCGAGGAGTTTTGTCCTCACAGGGAGTTGGATAGGTTGAGAGGGAGCTCTTGCAGTTGGAGGCAGGAACCATGACACACCAACAGTATACCACAAAATTCAACGAGATGACATGGCTGGTGCTAGATCAGGTGACACATGTGTCACGAAAGATCAGAGATACATCCAGGGTCTGCCGACAGATATCCGCAGACATCTAATTGCCGCCCGGCCAGGTACGTTAGGTCGGTTGTTGATCTGGCGGGGAATTGTTTGATGAGAGAGAGGCAGTGGTCATGGTGGAGGCGAGTAAGAAGGGTGGTGGTGATAGGAACTGGAATGGGAAATGCTTTGGTAGCAGTGGATTCACACCCAAAGGTAAGAAGTCGAAGCTGGAGGGTCACAAGATGATTGCGATAGATGTGGTGGTGAAGGTGTGTGGTAAGAGTGGGAAGAATCACGTGGGTGATTGTAAATGGGGATCGAACATTTGTTTCAAGTGCGGAAGACCCGACCATGTGGCGAGGGAATGTGGGGTCATGAGGTGTTATAGCTACGGTGAAGAGGGGCACTTAAGCAGGATTGCAAGAAGTGAAGGGCTGAGAGCTCCGGGGAAAGGAAAGAGACTGGGAAGGAGAAAGAGGGGCAGAGGGATAAGGCTAGGGCGTTCACTATGACCACGAAGAAGGCAAGGGTGGATCTCGATGTTATGTCAGGTACATTCCTAGTGAACCAAACTTGTGCCTCTATGCTTTTTGATTCCGGTGCTTGTAGGAGTTTCATTTCTACTGCTTTCTATGATAAGTCACCCGCTAGGAGTAGAAAGGTTGATAAGCCCTTCGATGTAGAACTGCCACTGGTAAGTCTACCAGGATTTTTAACATGGTAGAGGAGTGTGAGCTAGAATTGGAAGGTCATAAGTTTTCTGCTAGATTGTTCGTGATGCCCTTAGGAGGGTTTGATATAGTCCTAGGGACGGATTGCTAGCAGCCTATGAGGCAAGTATTGTGTGTCGTAGGAAGATGATTCGATTGGTTGCGCCCGACGGGAGTGTGGTGACGATCTATGGCGATAGGGTTTGCACGGTCACGAAAGTGATTTCGATGGTAGTGGCAGAGAAGTGTATGAGGCGTGGATAGGTGCCTATCTGGCCTATATAAAGGATGTGGACACGGTAGTGCCTAACTATCAGATGTACCAGTTGTACATGATTTCCCGGACATGTTCCCTGAGGATTTATCTGGTGTGCCACCCGACCGTGAGATCGAGTTCTAGATTGATTTGATACCCGGTGCCCAACCTGTTGCTAAGGCGCTGTATCATTTAGCTCCGTCGGAGATAAAGGAACTTATGGCTCAGTTACAAGAACTGTTGGATAGGTGTTCATTCAGCCAGTATCTCTCCATGGGGTGCTCCGGTTTTGTTCGTGAAGAGCGACGGTAGTATGCGGATGTGCATCGACTACCGAGAGCTGAACAAGTTGACCGTGAAGAATCGATATCCGTACCGAGGATTGATGACTAGTTCGATCAGCTCCAAGGTTCCAGCTAGTTCTCGAGGATAGAGCTTCGATCTGGTTACCATCAATTGAAGGTGAAAGAGCAGGATATTCCTAAGACAACTTTTCTTATGCGTTATGGACCTACAAGTTTCTCGTGATGTCTTTTGGTTTAACCAACACGCCAGCTGCTTTTATGGATTTGATGAATCAGGTGTGTCAGCCGATGTTGGATAAATAAGTGATTGTTTTTATCGACGATATCTTGATTTTTCAACGAGCAAAAAGGAGCATGCCTGTCACATTCGTGAGGTACTGGAGACGCTCAGAAAAGAGAGTTGTATGCCAAGTTCTCCAAGTGCGCGTTCTGGTTGTGCGAAGTTCAGTTTCTGGGTCAGGTGGTGAATCCCTAGGGGATCATGGTAGACCCGACGAAAGTGGAGGCGGTGATGCAATGGAAGTCTCCGAGGACGTCGTCCGAGATCCGTAGTTTCTTGGGTTTGGCAGGCTATTACAGGAGGTTCATCCAAGACTTCTATAAGATAGCTTTTCCATTCATGAAGTTGACCCGTAAGGACGTGAAGTTTGTATGGGTTCAAGATCAAGAGAAGGCTTTCGAAGAGCTAAAGACGAGGTCGACGCAAGCTCCTGTGTTGACGTTACCCGAAGGAAGCGACAACTTGGTGGTCTATTTGGATGCTTCTTATTCGGGTTGGGTTGTGTGTTAATGCAACGGGGGAAGTTATAGCCTATGCATCTCGACAGCTAAAGATCCATGAGGTTAACTACCCTATCCATGATTTGGAGCTAGCGGCAGTGGTATTCGCATTGAAGATTTGGAGGCACTACTTGTACGGGACGAAGTGCACCCTCTTCACCAACCACAAGAGCTTGAAGTACTTCTTCGAGCAAAAGGACCTCAACATGATGCAAAGGAGATGGTTGGAGCCCGTCAAGGATTATGATTGTAAGATCCATTACGATCCGGGTAAGGCCAACGTACTGGCCGACGCTCTTAGTCAAAAAAAGAGACCCGCGCCGATTCAGGTGAAGGCTTATCAGTTGGTCATGACCGCTGATGTGATGGAAAAGGTTAGGGAGTTTCAAGATGAAGCTCTAAAGGAGGATTGGATTAATTCCGAGCGTATGAAGGGTCTAGTCACAGAATTGGGTGAGAACACTTTGGCTGTTAGAACCCGATCTGGACGGATGTGGGTACCTCGTTATGGGGATCTACAGGGTAAGATTATGGACGAAGCCCATAAGACTAGATAATCAATTCATCCCGGTGCCACGAAGATGTATCAGGATATAAAGAAGGATTATTGGTGGTCGGTAATGAAGCGCGAGGGTGGCGGAGTACGTCAGCAAGTGCCTTACTTGTTTGCAAGTAAAGGTGGAGCACCAAAAGCCATACGGGAAGATCCAACCTCTGGATATACCCGAGAGGAAATGGGAGCAGATCACCATGAACTTTATAATGAAGTTGCCGCGTACGACAAATGGTTACGATACCATATGGGTGATAGTCGATCGATTGACGAAGAGTGCTCATTTTCTACCGATCCATGAGACACATTCGTTTGAGCGGTTGGCGAATTTGTTTATCAAGGAGATTATAGCTCGTCATGGTGTACTGATGTCTATTGTGTCCGACCATGACAATCGGTTACATCAAAGGTTTGGAAGAGATTCATGATGTGATGGGGACGATGTTACATATCGGTAAGGCTTACCACTCTCAGACGGATGGTCAGTCAGAGAGGACCATTCAGACACTGGAAGATATGCTTCGGGCATGCATCATTGATTTTGGTGGAAGCTGGGACGAGCACTTACCGTTAGCTGAGTTCTCATATAACAACAGTTATCATGCCAGTATTGGTATGCCTCCTTATGAGATGTTATACGATAGAAGGTGTAGGAAGCCCGTGTGTTGGGGCAAGATCGGGCAGAAAGAGTTAGGAAGCCTTGAGGTGATCAGGGCTACAATTGAAAAGCTGGAGAGGATCAAGGCCTTTATGAAGGCGGTGAAGGATAGGCAAAAGTCGTACGCCGACGAGACATAGGTCGATCGAATTCAAGGTGGGGGATCGGGTTATGTTGAAAGTCTCACCCTGGAAAGGGATCATCCGATTCAGGAAGCGAGGGAAGTTGAGCCCGAGGTATATTGGGCCATTCCGAATCATGCCCGAGTAGGGAGGTAGCCTATTGATTGGAGCTACCCAATGAGCTAAGTGGAATTCACTCGACTTTCCATGTATCTAATTTGAGGAAGTGCTTAGCCGACGAGGATATGATCGTGCCACTTGGGGATATCGAGGTCAATGAATGGCTCAATTACGTGGAGCAACCCGTGGCCATCATTGATCGAAAGGAGAAGAGGTTAAGGAACAAAGTGGTTCCAGTAGTGCAAGTATAGTGGAAACACAGGAAAGGGTCGGAGTCAATTACGTGGTTCCAGTAGTGTAATTGATCCAACCGACCCACATGAAAGTTTCGGCCACTTTACAGTCAATAAACCACACTAAACATCTATAATAATTGAATTAAAGCTACCTAATCAATCATATACGAATTCCTAATCTACCTACGCTTTCAATTTCACCTGCAATCCACGAATTCATCCTGTTCAATTCACATCCTCGGTCGCGGACCTGCAACCACTCGAACTACACCTTCTGCACACTTGGAACTGCAATTGATTGAGGGCTTTGAATCATAAACACCCTTTGAAGCTTCATACGAAAGGAATTTGATTATCATCGTGATTTGGGCATCGAATCAAGTCCTCCTCAACCGCGACCTGTTCTTCGTGGTTCATCATCGAATCGACTTCATTCTGGTAAATTAAAACTATACACATACTCAATTTTAGTCTAGGAATGAAAGCCCCAACATTGATTTGGCTATTAACATCGATTTGATGTTCAATTGAATCGAAATTGTTTCTAGGGTTTATACGGGTTGAAATTGGGGATTTTGGATTCGGGATTGGTTAACAGGTAATTGAACACACCTATTAGCTTGATTTTCGATGGGGATTAAAAGCCCTATGAAATTAAGCATTAACATAATCGAATTCGTGGTCAATTGGATTGATTTCGTTTCTAGGTTTATAAGGATTGAAATTGGGGATTTTGGTGCGGCTTTGTTTAAATGAAATTAAAACCAATACAGGCTAGGCACAGGCGCCTAGCCTGCTGGTTAAAGCGGAAGAGGGATGGGCAGGAGGTCACGGGTTCGAACCCGAGCCCCTGCCATATTTTTTTAACAGCCTATTTAACCTTTAAAAAATATGTAAAAATTGCTAAAAATTATAAAAATTCTTTTATAAACTCTGTCCATTTTTTTAAATCATTAACCTTATTCTGTAATTTTCTTAAGTTAAAACCTTTATAAAAGAATATAACGAAGGCATTTAGTTTAATTATTTTTATGGATTTCTGTTAAACAAATGGTAAAAATCTGACTAAATATAAAACTTCTTTTATAAAAGTACCTAATTAATTTCTGTAAGTTAGCTTATTAAAACCTTAACAATTCTTATATATATTGTTAACGAACGTTGTAAATAGTTATTTTGTTTAAAAATAAGCTTTAAATAGTCGATATAGTCCCGTATTTTACAGCCAACTTACAGAGGCCATAACTTCTTCATAACAGATCCAAATCAGTTAAACCTTATGTCCATGACGAAGTTTGTCGAAAGACGAATCTGTTGATATATAAAACATCGAAAAACTCATTCGTTTATACCTCTAAACAGTCGTTTTCGTAACAGCTAGCAGTTCTGCGCAGCTGTAAAGATCCACGTTTTCTCATATTTTGGTAATCCAAATCAGAAACTTTTCTAAATGAAAGTTGTTTAGAAATCACTAGTCTAGTAAACTGGAGATTTTCAGAATTTTTAAACATCGTTTAGTAATTTTAACGAGTGCGAAAATACAGGGGCAGAACTGGAATTTTTCAAACTATAATTTGCGTTATGTTATCGTAGGTTCTCGCGGCGTTAACCGAGCCTAGACCTTGTTTCTGATCATTTTCATTCGTGTATAAGGTACGGATTCTTGGTCCTTTTTATTATAGTATAAATTCTATTCTTCCGTTACTTCGTAGTACGGATTTTTGATACTTTGTTTCCGTTAATATGACTCGTTTTGCATTTACTAGTCGCCAAACATTATTATCTAGTTCTGCTCCGACTCGTTCGACTTATTAATTTTACTTGTTGAGACTTATAGCATGCAATATATATTTGATAAATTTGTACTCATTATTGCATGTTCCCATAAATAATTTTATTGATACGTCATATGTTGGTAGCTGTATTACCATTTGATTTAGCACTCTGTTACCCGAGCTTGTCCGACATGTTATTGTGGCGTCAATGACATGACACTTTTCGTGACGGTGTTTATAAATAGTTCACGGTGTCTCCGTTAACACGTTAGTACTAAAGTAGTACTTGGAAATCCTCGGAAATCGTTGAAAATCAGTGGGCCATATGCCAGACTCGTCGTGTTTTATTTGGAAATCCTCAATGCCCTGAACTCGTTTATCAAGGGACTCAGCCTCGGAAATCGTTGAAAATCATCTCTGCGTTTAAGGCTCAGAAACTCTTATCGTACGGTTGCGTGGGATTCCTAGCTTCAGTCAAAGCTACATCTTCTGAAAAGCCGAACATATCTGATTATCCGATTGTATGTGATTTTCCTGACGTGTTTCCTGAGGAGTTACCCGAACTTCCACCAGATCGCGAGGTAGAATTCACTATTGATCTTATTCCAGGTGCTGAGCCGATTTCTAAGGCACCGTATCGTATGGCACCTATGGAGCTTAAGGAGTTAAAGGAGCAGTTACAGGAATTACTAGATTTGGGATTTATTAGACCAAGCGTCTCGCCTCGGGGCGCACCGGTCCTATTCGTGAAGAAGAAAGATGGTTCTATGAGACTCTGCATTGACTACAGAGAACTCAACAAGATCACTATCCGTAATCGTTACCCTCTGCCTCATATTAATGATTTATTTGATCAGCTTCAGGGTGCAAAGTGTTTCTCTAAAATCGATATGAGGTCTGGTTACCATCAGTTAAAGATCAAGGATCCTGACGTCCCTAATCTGCCTTCCGTACTCGGTATGGTCACTACGAGTTCCTGGTTATGCCGTTCGGGTTAACTAATGCCCCGGCCGTATTCATAGACCTAATGAACCGAGTCTTCCGAAAGTTTCTCGATAAGTTCGTCATTGTATTTATCGATGACATCTTAATTTATTCTAAAAGTAAGGAAGAGCATGAGAATCATCTTCGTATCGTGCTCGAAACATTACGTGAAAAGAAGCTTTATGCTAAATTTTCAAAGTGTGAATTTTGGCTGAGCAAGGTAGCCTTTTTGGGTCATGTCGTTTCTGCGGATGGTATTATGATGGACCCTGCTAAAATAGAGGCGATCACTAAGTGGCCTAGACCTACCTCAGCCACAGAAGTCCGTAGTTTCCTTGGCCTTGCTGGTTACTACCGCAGATTTGTCGAAGGTTTTTCTGTTATAGCTTTACCCCTTACACAACTGTTAAGGAAAAGGGTTAAGTACTCTTGGAATGATGAACGAGAGAAAAGTTTTGAAGAGCTCAAGAAAAGATTGGTGTCTGCTCCTGTTCTCACACTTCCATCGGGCACGGGTGGATATCAGATTTACAGCAATGCCTCTAAAAAGGGACTTGGATGTGTACTAATGCAGCATGGTAAGGTCATTGCTTATGCTTCACGGCAGTTGAAACCTTACGAGGTTAATTATCCTACGCATGATCTTGAACTCGCTGTCGTTATTTTCGCGTTGAAAATATGGCGTCACTATCTTTACGGAGAGACTTGTGATATTTTTACTGATCACAAGAGCTTGAAATATATCTTCACACAAAAGGAACTAAACATGAGGCAGAGAAGATGGTTAGAGTTGTTAAAAGATTATGATGCCAATATTCAATATCATCCGGGAAAGGCCAATGTGGTGGCTGATGCTCTTAGAAGGAAGAGCTCAGGAACAGTAGCCTCCCTACAGCTACAGCCTCAGAACGTTACCGATCTCGATAGATTGGGTATTGGCCTACTTATTGGCAAGAGCAACGGATATCTCGCCACACTCCAGATTGAGTCAGACTTAATATTCCGGATTAAGAACGCACAGAAAGACGATGGTGAACTCTGGGCAATCTTACAGAATGTGGAGATTGGTAAACAATCAGAATTCAGAGTAGATGAACATGGAGTAATCTGGTGTGGTAAACGTTTATGTGTGCCTAATGATTCTTCTCTTCGAGAATCGTTATTAGCTGAGGCACATAGTTCTCCGTTTTCTATTCATCCTGGATCTACTAAGATGTATCGGGACCTCCGTCAGAACTTTTGGTGGAATGGAATGAAAGAGGATGTGGCTAAGTATGTTAGTCGTTGCCTTACTTGTCAGCAGGTCAAGATTGAGCATCAGAGAGCTAGTGGTTTGCTTCAGCCACTACCTATTCCTGTATGGAAACGGGATGATATTTCCATGGATTTTGTAACCGGGTTACCAAAAACATTCAAGAAGAATGATGCAATATGGGTTGTAGTTGACAGATTATCAAAGTCAGCTCACTTTCTCCCAATTCAGCAAGGATTTTCGGTTAGCAAACTATCTGAAGTGTTTACACAAGAGATTGTTAGACTTCATGGCACTCCGGTGTCTATCGTGTCTGATCGAGACCCGAGGTTCACTTCTCGCTTTTGGAAGGGTTTGCAAGCTGCATGGGGTACCAAGTTGAGGTTTAGTACGGCGTTCCATCCTCAGACTGACGGTCAGTCGGAGCGTACTATTCAGACACTTGAGGACATGCTTCGAGCTTGTGCCTTAGAGTGGACTGGGAACTGGGATGAGTACTTGTGTTTGGTCGAGTTTGCTTACAACAATAGTTGGCAAGCTAGCATTGGCATGGCACCTTTCGAATTATTGTATGGTCGTAAATGTAGAGCACCTATTTGTTGGGAAGAGGTCGGTGAAAGAGTCATCGAAGGACCCGAGTTAGTTCATATCACGAATGAGAAAGTTGCTATTGCTAGAGAAAAGTTAAAGGAAGCTCAAAGTAGACAGAAAAGTTATGCAGACCGATACCGTCGACTTTTGGAATTTAAGATCGGTGACAAGGTATTCCTGAAGGTTTCGCCTTGCAAAGGCGTACGACGTTTTGTTCTAAAAGGGAAACTTAGTCCACGGTTTATCGGACCCTTTGAAATTCTAGAAAGAGTTGGTGAGGTTTCGTATCGTTTGGCTTTACCACCTCAACTGTCACATGTGCACAACGTCTTTCATGTATCTCTTTTAAGGGGGTACAATTATCATCCTCTTCACGTTGTGAATTATCCGCTTCATCTGATTCGTGAAGACTTATCGTTCGAGGAGGAACCCGAGACCATACTTGACCGACAAGAACGCATTATGCGTAGGAAAACTATTCCTTTTGTTAAAGTATTATGGAAAAACCATTCCGAACGTGAAGCTACATGGGAGATAGAAGATGAAATCCGTTCTCAATATCCGTATTTATTTACCCCCTAGTTATTATTTATTTTATGTTTCTTTTATCAAGTATCTGTTTCTTGAACATCACATTAGTCATCTCTTATACGATCGTGTCTATCGAATCGATTCCGTTTCAGCAATTGAATAATTATTAGTGATTTCGTTCACTTGTTGATTTTCATTACTCCGTGTACATTATGTCATATCTTTGTTCGAACTATATCTAGCAATTTCGTGGACGAAATTGTTTTAAGGGGGGTAGAATTATAATACCCATATAAAAAAATAATAATAATAATAATAAAAGGTTCAAGGGGCATTTTTGATATTTTGAAAACTTGAATTTATAAGTTGTGCACAAATTAAAAGAAGCTTAAACCACAGGGACCATTTGTGTAAAATGAGAAATTCAATTTGTTTCTCTCTCTGCCCCCGTCGAACCCCGTTCCGGCCAAAGAGGCGGCCAACTCCGGCGAGGAAAAAACGATTAAAATACGTGGTTTGACTCAATCGTTTATCCCCGACAACATTCTATGCAAGATTCGAACCCTATGCCTCGATTCAAGTGAAAAATTGGAGTGTAATTGATCCAACCGACCCACATGAAACTTTCGGCCACTTTACAATCAATAAACCGCACTAAACATCTATAATAATTGAATTAAAGCTACCTAATCAATCATATACGAATTCCTAATCTACCTACGCTTTCAATTTCACCTGCAATCCACGAATTCATCCTGTTCAATTCACATCCTCGGTCGCGGACCTGCAACCACTAGAACTACACCTTCTGCACACTTGGAACTGCAATTGATTGAGGGCTTTGAATCATAAACACCCTTTGAAGCTTCATACGAAAGGAATTTGATTATCATCGTGATTTGGGCATCGAATCAAGTCCTCCTCAACCGCGACCTGTTCTTCGTGGGTTCATCATCGAATCGACTTCATTCTGGTAAATTAAAACTATACACATACTCGACTTTAGTCTAGGAATGAAAGCCCCAACATTGATTTGGCTATTAACATCGATTTGATGTTCAATTGAATCGAAATTGTTTCTAGGGTTTATACGGGTTGAAATTGGGGATTTTGGATTCGGGATTGGTTAACAGGTAATTGAACACACCTATTAGCTCGATTTTAGATGGGGATTAAAAGCCCTATGAAATTAAGCATTAACATAATCGAATTCGTGGTCAATTGGATTGATTTCGTTTCTAGGGTTTATAAGGATTGAAATTGGGGATTTTGGTGTGGCTTTGTTTAAATGAAATTAAAACCAATACAGGCTAGGCACAGGCGCCCTAGCCTGTTGGTTAAAGCGGAAGAGGGATGGGCAGGAGGTCACGGGTTCGAACCCGAGCCCCTGCCATATTTTTTTAACAGCCTTTTTACCTTTAAAAAAATATGTAAAAATTGCTAAAAATTATAAAAATTCTTTTATAAACTCTGTTCATTTTTTTAAATCATTAACCTTATTTCTGTAATTTTCTTTAAGTTAAAACCTTTATAAAACATATAACGAAGGCATTTAGTTTAATTATTTTTATGGATTTCTGTTAAATAAATGGTAAAAATCTGATTAAATATAAAACTCTTTTTATAAAAGTACCTAATTAATTTCTGTAAGTTAGCTTATTAAAACCTTAACAATTCTTATATATATTGTTAACGAACGTTGTAAATAGTTATTTTGTTTAAAAATAAGTTTTAAATAGTCGATATAGTCCCGTATTTTACAGCCAACTTATAGAGGCCATAACTTTTTCATAACAGATCCAAATCAGTTAAACCTTATGTCCATGACGAAGTTCGTCAAAAGGCGAATCTGTTGATATATAAAACATCGAAAAACTCATTCGTTTAGACCTCTAAACAGTCGTTTTCGTAACAGCTAGCAGTTCTGCGCAGCTGTAAAGATCCACGTTTTTCTCATATTTCGGTAATCCAAATCAGAAACTTGTCTAAATGAAAGTTGTTTAGAAATCACTAATCTAGTAAACTGGAGATTTTCAGAATTTTTAAACGTCGTTTAGTAATTTTAACGAGTGCGAAAATACAGGGGCAGAACTGGAATTTTTCAAACTATAATTTGCGTTACGTTATCGTAGGTTCTCGCGGCGTTAACCGAGCCTAGACCTTGTTTCTGATCATTTTCATTCGTGTATAAGGTACGGATTCTTGGTCCTTTTTATTATAGTATAAATTCTATTCTTCCGTTACTTCGTAGTACGGATTTTTGATACTTTGTTTCCGTTAATATGACTCGTTTTGCATTTACTAGTCGCCAAACATTATTTATCTAGTTCTGCTCCGACTCGTTCGACTTATTAATTTTACTTGTTGAGACTTATAGCATGCAATATATATTTGATAAATTTGTGCTCATTATTGCATGTTCCCATAAATAATTTTATTGATACGTCATATGTTGGTAGCTGTATTATCATTTGATTTAGCACTCTGTTACCCGAGCTTGTCCGACATGTTATTGTGGCGTCAATGACATGACACTTTTCGTGACGGTGTTTATAAATAGTTCACGGTGTCTCCGTTAACACGTTAGTACTAAAGTAGTACTTTGGCCGATGGATCGATCCTAATTCAGTTCAGATCAGTTCAGTTCCTGGGGATGGAATCATGTGTGTACGCCCACACACCATCTCATTGGTGCATAGTCTAGCTAGCTATGTGCTTATCAGTTCAGTTTTGACTCTGGGTACTTCTTATATTACACGACTTATTTTATTTATGTGTGCTCGTCGTGTAGATCAGTTCAGTTTCAGTATTACATGTTCAATTCAGTAGCAGCCATAAGTATTATATTTTTAGAATCAGATTTCAGTTTCCAGTATTATATGATCAGTGCTGTATCAGTTTCGTGTGTAGAAATTTGATAATACATTTTATCGTTATATCGTCACTACTATTGTTCTTTCCGTCACTGAGCAACTTTTGGCTCAGCCGTATTTTCTTTTGTGGTGTTTTCTTATTTAATTGTAGGTAATCAGGGCCATCCGAAAAATCAGTGAAGAGTGATTGAAGATCTAGATTATCTTTTAGTTTAATTGATGTAATGAACACCTTAATTAGGTTCATTCGGATTATTTGGTTGGTTTGAATTTATTTCTTTTGACCGTCTCTTTAATATCATGGGTTTGATTTTTGATTTGATATCTGTAATAATGACACGTCAGCCTCGCCGGGTTGGGGTGTTACAGTTATGGTATCAGAGCAAAGGCTCTTTCCTGTAGAAAACTTAAACGTTAAAATAAACTTGTGAGGTAATGGGTAGACGTTGGGTTAGGATCTAATTTTTGTTCCCAATCTAAATTCCAGTGTTTACACATGTACCTTCATTTCAGATGGCTCCTAAGAGACGTGTGAACAACCGCAATAACTCGAATGGCCCCTCATCTGATACTCCTCTTGAAACCCTCGTTGCTAATGCCGTAAACGCTGCTATTTCTGGAATACTCCCTAATCTGATGACTCAGACTGCTCAAACAGTCATCCAGCAGATGCAACAGGCGAATTCGAAGGGAAACAACACAGGACCTCCACCCGGTGGAAATAACTCAGAGCCACTTCTGGCGGGAACAACACAGGAGCACCTTCCGGTGATAATACACCACCACCCCGTGATGGTATTCATGTCTGGTTGGAACGTTTTCAGAAGCAAAGGCCTAAGTCTTTCAGTACTTCTAATGATCCGGTCGAGGTGCAAAACTGGATCAGTCATATTGAGAAATTGTTTGAGGTACTCGGTGTTGAGGACGTATACAAAGTAAGGTTGGCTACATACAAGTTAGAAGATGATGCTCACAGATGGTGGAAGACTGTGAAACAAGCTAGAGGAGGAAACGAATATGCAGCTACACTTCCTTGGGATAAATTCCGAGGAATGTTTTATGAGGAATACTTCACTGCTGCGGACCGCACTGAGTATCGTAGACAGTATGCTAATATTAGACAGAGGGATGACGAGCATATAACGGATTTCAAGACACGATTTACGCGGTTAGTGAGTTTTCTTGGTGCATCTGCAGGCTCACCACATGAGTAGACAGAAAATTTTCAGTGGGCCATATGTGAAAGAGATCGAAAGTTTATATTGAATCATCGGTTTAAAGATATTAATGAAGTGGTTGATGCTGTTAAAAACCTATATAATGATAAAAAGAATGGAAAGAAGTCGTATGATGATAACCGCAAGCGTCCTAGAGAGAATGACCAGGATCAGTCTTCTTCTCATACGAATAAGAATCAGTCTTCACCACTACGAGACCGTCGAAACCGTTTTGATCGCAACAACAACAATAACTCTCGATCATGGAAGAATCGAAACCAGAACCAGAAATCAACTCATAATCAGACTCAGCAGGCTCCTACTCGTGCTCAACCACCAAATCAGCAGCACCCTAATCAGGATCGGAATGCTATCCCTCAGTGTAACACATGCGGGAAACTTCATAAGGGAGCTTGTCGTCTGGCCGGAGGATTATGTTTCAGATGCGGACGTGCAGGACACATGATTAGGGATTGCCCTCAGCGCGACCCTTGTAACAACGCTGTAGGGAATCAAGCTAAACCTGCAACTGGAGGACGAGTTTTTGCACTCACTGCAAGTGAAGCAGCTAACGCACCAGGTAGATTTCTGACCCCTTAGTTAGGGACGTATTATATACATATATATGTCTTATCCGATACTGATAGTAAAACGCCTTAGGTGTGATCTCCGGTACCCTTTGCATTGGGAAGCGAGATATTTATGTCTTATTTGATACGGGCGCTACGCATTCTGTCGTATCTCTTTTGTTTGCTAAGTACTTAATGACTGCACCGACTGCTTTAGAGTACGCTTTGGCTATTACTACTCCATTAGGAGATTCAACTATCATCTCACATGTCTATAGAGATTGTCCGATCAGAATCGAGTCTATTATTCGTAAAGCTGATTTGTTTCCAATGCAAATGAGTGACTTTGATGTTATACTTGGTATGGACTGGTTAACTCGACATCACGTTAATATTGAATGCCAGACTCGTCATGTTTTATTTGGAAATCCTCAATGCCCTGAACTTGTTTATCAAGGGACTCAGCCTCGGAAATCGTTGAAAATCATCTCTGCGTTTAAGGCTCAGAAACTCTTATCGCACGGTTGCGTGGGATTCCTAGCTTCAGTGAAAGCTACATCTTCTGAAAAGCCGAACATATCTGATTATCCGATTGTATGTGATTTTCCTGACGTGTTTCCTGAGGAGTTACCCGGACTTCCACCAGATCGCGAGGTAGAATTCACTATTGATCTTATTCCAGGTGCTGAGCCGATTTCTAAGGCACCGTATCGTATGGCACCTATGGAGCTTAAGGAGTTAAAGGAGCAGTTACAGGAATTACTAGATTTGGGATTTATTAGACTAAGCGTCTCGCCTCGGGGCGCACCGGTCCTATTCGTGAAGAAGAAAGATGGTTCTATGAGACTCTGCATTGACTACAGAGAACTCAACAAGATCACTATCCGTAATCGTTACCCTCTGCCTCATATTGATGATTTATTTGATCAGCTTCAGGGTGCAAAGTGTTTCTCTAAAATCGATATGAGGTCTGGTTACCATCAGTTAAAGATCAAGGATTCTGACGTCCCTAAATCTGCCTTCCGTACTCGGTATGGTCACTATGAGTTCCTGGTTATGCCGTTCGGGTTAACTAATGCCCCGGCCGTATTCATGGACCTAATGAACCGAGTCTTCCGAAAGTTTCTCGATAAGTTTGTCATTGTATTTATCGATGACATCTTAATTTATTCTAAAAGTAAGGAAGAGCATGAGAATCATCTTCGTATCGTGCTCGAAACATTACGTGAAAAGAAGCTTTATGCTAAATTTTCAAAGTGTGAATTTTGGCTGAGCAAGGTAGCCTTTTTGGGTCATGTCGTTTCTGCGGATGGTATTATGATGGACCCTGCTAAAATAGAGGCGATCACTAAGTGGCCTAGACCTACCTCAGCCACAGAAGTCCATAGTTTCCTTGGCCTTGCTGGTTACTACCGCAGATTTGTCGAAGGTTTTCTGTTATAGCTTTACCCCTTACACAACTGTTAAGGAAAAGGGTTAAGTACTCTTGGAATGATGAACGAGAGAAAAGTTTTGAAGAGCTCAAGAAAAGATTGGTGTCTGCTCCTGTTCTCACACTTCCATCGGGCACGGGTGGATATCAGATTTACAGCGATGCCTCTAAAAAGGGACTTGGATGTGTACTAATGCAGCATGGTAAGGTCATTGCTTATGCTTCACGGCAGTTGAAACCTTACGAGGTTAATTATCCTACGCATGATCTTGAACTCGCTGCCGTTATTTTCGCGTTGAAAATATGGCGTCACTATCTTTACGGAGAGACTTGTGATATTTTTACTGATCACAAGAGCTTGAAATATATCTTCACACAAAATGAACTAAACATGAGGCAGAGAAGATGGTTAGAGTTGTTAAAAGATTATGATGCCAATATTCAATATCATCCGGGAAAGGCCAATGTGGTGGCTGATGCTCTTTGAAGGAAGAGCTCAGGAACAGTAGCCTCCCTACAGCTACAGCCTCAGAACGTTACCGATCTCGATAGATTGGGTATTGGCCTACTTATTGGCAAGAGCAACGGATATCTCGCTACACTCCAGAATGAGTCAGACTTAATATTCCGGATTAAGAACGCACAGAAAGACGATGATGAACTCTGGGAAATCTTACAGAATGTGGAGATTGGTAAACAATCAGAATTCAGAGTAGATGAGCATGGAGTAATCTGGTGTGGTAAACGTATATGTGTGCCTAATGATTCTTCTCTTCGAGAATCGTTATTAGCTGAGGCACATAGTTCTCCGTTTTCTATTCATCCTGGATCTACTAAGATGTATCGGGACCTCCGTCAGAACTTTTGGTGGAATGGAATTAAAGAGGATGTGGCTAAGTATGTTAGCCGTTGCCTTACTTGTCAGCAGGTCAAGATTGAGCATCAGAGAGCTAGTGGTTTGCTTCAGCCACTACCTATTCCTGTATGGAAATGGGATGATATTTCCATGGATTTTGTAACCGGGTTACCAAAAACATTCAAGAAGAATGATGCAATATGGGTTGTAGTTGACAGATTATCAAAGTCAGCTCACTTTCTCCCAATTCAGCAAGGATTTTCGGTTAGCAAACTATCTGAAGTGTTTACACAAGAGATTGTTAGACTTCATGGCACTCCGGTGTCTATCGTGTCTGATCGAGACCCGAGGTTCACTTCTCGCTTTTGGAAGGGTTTGCAAGCTGCATGGGGTACCAAGTTGAGGTTTAGTACGGCGTTCCATCCTCAGACTGACGGTCAGTCGGAGCGTACTATTCAGACACTTGAGGACATGCTTCGAGCTTGTGCCTTAAAGTGGACTGGGAACTGGGATGAGTACTTGTGTTTGGTCGAGTTTGCTTACAACAATAGTTGGCAAGCTAGCATTGGCATGGCACCTTTCGAATTATTGTATGGTCGTAAATGTAGAGCACCTATTTGTTGGGAAGAGGTCGGTGAAAGAGTCATCGAAGGACCCGAGTTAGTTCAGATCACGAATGAGAAAGTTGCTATTGCTAGAGAAAAGTTAAAGGAAGCTCAAAGTAGACAGAAAAGTTATGCAGACCGACACCGTCGACTTTTGGAATTTAAGATCGGTGACAAGGTATTCCTAAAGGTTTCGCCTTGCAAAGGCGTACGACGTTTTGGTCTAAAAGGGAAACTTAGTCCACGGTTTATCGGACCCTTTGAAATTCTAGAAAGAGTTGGTGAGGTTTCGTATCGTTTGGCTTTACCACCTCAACTGTCACATGTGCACAACGTCTTTCATGTATCTGTTTTAAGGGGTACAATTATCATCCTCTTCACGTTGTGAATTATCCGCTTCATCTGATTCGTGAAGACTTATCGTTCGAGGAGGAACCCGAGACCATACTTGACCGACAAGAACGCATTATGCGTAGGAAAACTATTCCTTTTGTTAAAGTACTATGGAAAAACCATTCCGAACGTGAAGCTACATGGGAGATAGAAGATGAAATCCGTTCTCAATATCCGTATTTATTTACCCCCTAGTTATTATTTATTTTATGTTTCTGTTATCAACTATCTGTTTCTTGAACATCACATTAGTCATCTCTTATACGATTGTGTCTATCGAATAGATTCCGTTTCAGCAATTGAATAATTATGAGTGATTTCGTTCACTTGTTGATTTTCATTACTCCGTGTACATTATGTCATATCTTTGTTCGAACTATATCTAGCAATTTCGTGGACGAAATTGTTTTAAGGGGGGTAGAATTATAATACCCATATAAAAAAATAATAATAATAATAAAAGGTTCAAGGGGCATTTTTGATATTTTGAAAACTTGAATTTATAAGTTGTGCACAAATTAAAAGAAGCTTAAACCACAGGGACCATTTGTGTAAAATGAGAAATTCAATCTGTTTCTCTCTCTGCCCCCGTCGAACCCCGTTCCGGCCAAAGAGCCGGCCAACTCCGGCGAGGAAAAAACGATCAAAATACGTGGTTTTGACTCAATCATTTATCCCCGACAACATTCTATGCAAGATTCGAACCCTATACCTCGATTCAAGTGAAAAATTGGAATGTAATTGATCCAACCGACCCACATGAAACTTTCGGCCACTTTACAGTCAATAAACCGCACTAAACATCTATAATAATTGAATTAAAGCTACCTAATCAATCATATACGAATTCCTAATCTACCTACGCTTTCAATTTCACCTGCAATCCACGAATTCATCCTGTTCAATTCACATCCTCGGTCGCGGACCTGCAACCACTAGAACTACACCTTCTGCACACTTGGAACTGCAATTGATTGAGGGCTTTGAATCATAAACACCCTTTGAAGCTTCATACGAAAGGAATTTGATTATCATCGTGATTTGGGCATCGAATCAAGTCCTCCTCAACCGCGACCTGTTCTTCGTGGGTTCATCATCGAATCGACTTCATTCTGGTAAATTAAAACTATACACATACTCGATTTTAGTCTAGGAATGAAAGCCCCAACATTGATTTGGCTATTAACATCGATTTTATGTTCAATTGAATCGAAATTTTTTCTAGGGTTTATACGGGTTGAAATTGGGGATTTTGGATTCGGGATTGGTTAACAGGTAATTGAACACACCTATTAGCTCGATTTTAGATGGGGATTAAAAGCCCTATGAAATTAAGCATTAACATAATCGAATTCGTGGTCAATTGGATTGATTTCGTTTCTAGGGTTTATAAGGATTGAAATTGGGGATTTTGGTGCGGCTTTGTTTAAATGAAATTAAAACCAATACAGGCTAGGCACAGGCGCCCTAGCCTGCTGGTTAAAGCGGAAGAGGGATGGGCAGGAGGTCACGGGTTCGAACCCGAGCCCCTGCCATATTTTTTTTAACAGCCTTTTTAACCTTTAAAAAATATGTAAAAATTGCTAAAAATTATAAAAATTCTTTTATAAACTCTGTTCATTTTTTTAAATCATTAACCTTAATTCTGTAATTTTCTTTAAGTTAAAACCTTTATAAAACAATATAACGAAGGCATTTAGTTTAATTATTTTTATGGATTTCTGTTAAATAAATGGTAAAAATCTGATTAAATATAAAACTCTTTTTATAAAAGTACCTAATTAATTTCTGTAAGTTAGCTTATTAAAACCTTAACAATTCTTATATATATATTGTTAACGAACGTTGTAAATAGTTATTTTGTTTAAAAATAAGCTTTAAATAGTCGATATAGTCCCGTATTTTACAGCCAACTTACAGAGGCCATAACTTCTTTATAACAGATCCAAATCAGTTAAACCTTATGTCCATGACGAAGTTCGTCGAAAGTCGAATCTGTTGATATATAAAACATCGAAAAACTCATTCGTTTAGACCTCTAAACAGTTGTTTTCGTAACAGCTAGCAGTTCTGCGCAGCTGTAAAGATCCACATTTTTCTCATATTTCGGTAATCCAAATCAGAAACTTGTCTAAATGAAAGTTGTTTAGAAATCACTAATCTAGTAAACTGGAGATTTTCAGAATTTTTAAACGTCGTTTAGTAATTTTAACGAGTGCGAAAATACAGGGGCAGAACTGGAATTTTTCAAACTATAATTTGCGTTACGTTATCGTAGGTTCTCACGGCGTTAACCGAGCCTAGACCTTGTTTCTGATCATTTTCATTCGTGTATAAGGTACGGATTCTTGGTCCTTTTTATTATAGTATAAATTCTATTCTTCCGTTACTTCGTAGTACGGATTTTTGATACTTTGTTTCCGTTAATATGACTCGTTTTGCATTTACTAGTCGCCAAACATTATTTATCTAGTTCAGCTCCGACTCCTTCGACTTATTAATTTTACTTGTTGAGGCTTATAGCATGCATATATATTTGATAAATTTGTGCTCATTATTGCATGTTCCCATAAATAATTTTATTGATACGTCATATGTTGGTAGCTGTATTACCATTTGATTTAGCACTCTGTTACCCGAGCTTATCCGACATGTTATTGTGGCGTCAATGACATGACACTTTTCGTGACGGTGTTTATAAATAGTTCACGGTGTCTCCGTTAACACGTTAGTACTAAAGTAGTACTTTGGCCATATTTATTTGGGAGGCGGATAGATCGATCCTAGTTCAGTTCAGATCAGTTCAGTTCCGAGGGATGGAATCATGTGTGTACGCCCACACACCATCTCATTGGTGCATAGTCTAGCTAGCTATGTGCTTATCAGTTCAGTTTTGACTCTGGGTACTTCTTATATTACACGACTTATTTTATTTATGTGTGCTCGTCGTGTAGATCAGTTCAGTTTCAGTATTATATGTTCAATTCAGTAACAGCCATAAGTATTATATTTTTAGAATCAGATTTCAGTTTCCAGTATTATATGATCAGTTCTGTATCAGTTTCGTGTGTAGAAATTTGATAATACATTTTATCGTTATATCGTCACTACTATTGTTCTTTCCGTCACTGAGCAACTTTTGGCTCAGCCGTATTTTCTTTTGTGGTGTTTTCTTATTTAATTGTAGGTAATCAGGGCCATCCGGAAAATCAGTGAAGAGTGATTGAAGATCTAGATTATCTTTTAGTTTAATTGATGTAATGAACACCTTAATTAGGTTCATTCGGATTATTTGGTTGGTTTGAATTTATTTCTTTTGACCGTCTCTTTAATATCATGGGTTTGATTTTTGATTTGATATCTGTAATAGTGACACGTCAGCCTCGCCGGGTTGGGGTGTTATAATAGTTCTCGCACGAAATGATTTTCTCGCGCGACAAGAGTTCTAGCGCGATATGATGTTTTCGCATGGGACGATATGATTTGGTATTTAAAAACGCAGGTGTTGAGTGATGCCTTGTCACCACGTGAGAGGTTAAGTTTTGAGATGATTGATATGTAAAAGTGCAGGTTTTGAGTGATGCGTTGTTCTCACGCGAAATGGACGTAAGAAATGTTTTGAATGACCTGCTGTGATGTTTGTGATGTGTTATCTTTCTACGATGTAATAGTTTTCAAAACTATGTGTTTTATGGCGTGACTTTACTAAAAACATGCGAATGAATAAGTAAAGTATTATGTAATGAAAGTGAAAGATAACGGTGATGAAAGTGGAACGTAAGGAACGAATGAAAGTCTTGCAAGCGAATGATGGATTTTTACAACTCCACGAGGTAGATGCCACCTCAACTGTGTGCTGTTTAGCTACCCTTGAGTATGCACACAGGGGTGTCAACCTTTGTGGTTGACAATGATGTGCGATAAAGTGCGATGGAGTTTTGCAACTCCACAAGATAGATGCTACCTCAACTGTGTGTAGTTTAGCAACCCTTGAGTATGCACACAGGGCTGTCAACCTTTGTGGTTGGCAATGATGTGCGATAAAGTGCAATGATGTGCGATAAAGTGCAATAATGTGCGAAAACAGGAGCCTTGTTGCTTGAACCCAAGACGGTAGTTGCTTTATGCACAATGATGGGGCATAGCATGAGACAGGATGTAGATTAAAGATTAAAAGTACGAAATGTGTGATAACATGCGATAACTAAAGATAATAATGATTATTTTCTAAATGTATGTGCAATGTATGATAACGTGCGAAAGTAAAGGATATGTTTATACGAAAGTAAATTATTTTACTTATAAAACTAGAACTCACTCAGCGTCGCTGACTTTTATATGCATAATAGTTGGCAAATAGAGTTTGATGATGAGGAAGTGCAGACGTGGATGCATAAGCTACTCGGATATATTCGAAGACTGGCATCCATATTTTGGGAAAACATATCATGTTCATGAAACTTATGGGATGTAAAATAAAATGATTTGATATGTTAACACGATTTTGTTATTAATGAAAAGTTTAAATTCCGCTGCAAATGTTGTATTTTAAATGTTTTATGCGAGGAATGTCTCACTGTAAGCGTCCTGTGTTGGGGCCTTACAGGTTAAATGTTTGATAGACGAAATAAATGACAATTAAAGTTTGCACGAATTAGACTTGAAATTTTCAACCGAAACTAAACTTTCTGTCCAACATAATTTTTAATCAATGTATGATTTTTATTTAATGAGATATGGGCATAACACAAACATCCATGCAATGACATCATGATTAAGTAGTAGCTCAATTAGGGACTTAATGCTTAATTTATTAAATACTGCTTGTAATGAAACAACTAACAACCAAGAGAGATATAGTGGAAGGAATTTTATATCAACTATAGCTCATAAAGACTATTGTATTTTTTATGTTTTAGCTTAGTGAAAAGAAAAAGAACCCCAATTTCCTATTTTATCCGTTATGATTCTAATTTACTAACCGAACAAGCTTCCATATTAGTTTTGCAATATGCCTTTTCTCTTAGTGATAAAGTTTTATCAATACGAAGAAGAAAACTCACTCCAAAGTTAGTAGAGATGTACCTATGCTTAAATAATCACTTAAATGCGACAGATCATATACAACATCAAACAAGCCTCGAAAAAAAATATTACTTGAAACAAATGTACACGATGAAGAGGTAAATAATGAGCTCTCTTCGAGCATACCTGACACACTCACCTATGCTACAACAATTCATTCGCAATAGTTTACGACACATCTAATGAATAAGATAATTAAGATGACGAATAAAATAGTAATAAAAATTTGTTGTTTTTGAAGTTGTGTATTATTTAGATAATGTATTTTTCGTACTTTGTAAATTACGTAAAATAAAAGTACAATGAACTTTATTTTGTTTAAGTTATATTCTTTATAAAAAAAAACTCAAAATTTTTGCGTTGTCTGGTTAGAGCCCGTTCTTAAACCCTATTTGAACACGACCCAATCGATTCCATATGAGTATGGTTCCTCACCTACTAGTCCCGGATCAGGTTCCTACCCGGATCCTTCCAAAAACTGGGTCCGATAATGCCCGGTGTCCACCCTACCCGAAACCGGTTCCTTAAAAAAACCAGTTTTTTCACCTCTAGTATTGTGTACTCCTTGTCTATAGTGTTCACCATGATGTGCTACTACTGGTCTAGTGTATGTTGAATATGTATTGATCATCTGTGTTCTCTATTTATTAGATTTGACTTTAGAGCCAATGGCTTATTTGAAAGCGGCCGCTTACATCTCACCCTTCCAAACTTCATCAATAAATTTGTTATAAACAAGATTTACTAGGTTTGGTTATGCTTATTTTTTTAGCTTTTAGAGTTCAATCGGTGTATGTAAACTATGGATCAAATGCTTAAAATCAATATGAAGACGTTTTTTAAATTACAGTATTAATACAACACACCATTTATAACTTACATTGCCTCAAGGTTTAAGTATTCAAATTTTAAATTTCTTTGAGCATTACCGTCACTTGGGCCGTGGCTTCTTCCCTCATCGAGCTTACACTGAATTTGCGTACCAATATGGTGAAACAAGGTAAAAGTATAATATACACTAGTCCCAGGATAAACGGGGCCATAACCAACCATCCCAACATCTGCAAATGCCAACAGTAATCATATTATAAAAGCTAGTAGTGTTCATATTATATTAGAATTAATTAATACTTTTAGTGAAAAGGTAGGATTCTGGGAAATGAAAATGAGATTACAGAGAGTGTTTAGCTATTGATATCTGACATACCGCATGAACAATGCTTAGAAAGATCTCTAATGAAGCTTTGCCGGTCAACACCCTCTTTAAAGCATCCGAGGTTAAAGGAAAATGAGCTCCGCCAGTAACAAACTCACCAATGCGTAAGAACACTATCACCAAACTATTATCACAAGATAGACATAAATCAGAAAACCAAAGGACATAATTTAAGAATTATTGCTGCAGTTCATTTGTCTCATCTTTTGGATTTTTTTTTAAGTTATCTACTTTTCTCATCATCATAATAAGCATAAATTTGATGGTAAATTGGTAATGAATAAGGTTCATACTATATATTTTTTATTTTTTATTTTATGAGTGGGTGTTTAGTATACTCGACAAATACAGTCAAACACAATGCTTTCAATAAATTATCTGCCGGGTCACCTTGCGCAATTTCAATACAATTTACATGTTTTCCTGTTATAACTAGTACATGCAAATCCCGAAACGGACACACGCGCCTGAAAGAAGGAAACCGTCTTGTGTTAGTGTGAGGCACCTAAGCATTGCCTCATCTGGCTGGCTAAGAGTGCTTTTGACTACAAAGGGTCAAATTGCCACCTCTAGTCAACATAATGTAATGTAAACCGTAGGCATGAACATTATTATATTACGTGCCGCAACAAAGAGAAAAAGTAAAGATAGGAGACTTAGAAAAAAAAATAAGACTTGACCTCACTTCTATTGGAGTAATAAAAATTGGCCAGCATGACAGTTGGAGCGTTGACAAAAGTCCCAAGCATCGCTATAGCCAGCACACAGAAGAAAAAAGGCACACCTGTTGTGGGAAAATATAAACAGGTTACTGACCATGCCATATACACGCAAAAGCAAGATTATATGACCTTGTTGATTATGTTCATAGCACAATAAATGTTCTTTTCTATTATATAATCCTTTTAAAAAGTAATCCATCCTATTTTACCCCCATGAAACGACGAAAGCAAAATTAAACTTTTAGGATCTCATTTAAACATTTGATAGTAAAATGAATTATCTAATCATTGATTTTTCAAACGTTCGATTTCCACATAATCCGAATATAATTAATTTATTTAAACATATATAAGAGTTGAATCAAGAACATACCAACAATAGGGAACAGTCCTAAGGTGACGCCAAGAGCCACAGAGAATGCCAGCTGCTTAGGCTCTGCTCCCCTGAAACAGAAGCGCCATAGCATCAATGAAAAAAGTGTGTATCAGCAACCCATTGTTCACTGAGAACTAAACTAATCAATAACACTTGCAAAACATACTCACCTAGGCACTTCATTATTTGCAATATGGGTCAATCATGTTAGCACTATATAACCGAACTTTTGGAACAAGAAAATGACATAAAAGCAAATGAACTTTGGCCTCATAATCAACTTTATAAATTAATCTTAATATGAAAAGAGTTGGGCATCGTGCTATAATATTTACATTTTTCGCCACTTCAATTCACAGATCCAGAGCCGTCAAAAAGCTTGTGTGACAACTAAAGGGATTAGGTTGTATTTTCCTATCCAGATACCATGCAAGAAATGGAACTACAGACTACATGACAAAAGAATCACATAGAAAACTGAAAACCAGCTAGCTGGCATGTTGCAACATATTTTTCCCATGGAACTACAACATATAACAACTCCTATCAGTACTGTGCTTATTTCCCCTTTATATAACAGAATAGTTGCTCCCCATTCAATGTGCATGTCTGGCTACTTGCACAACATATTTCCTTGTTTTATAAGAATTCATCCATCGACGAAGTTTATATATAATGGACTTTCCGTTTTGAACCCTCGCCTCGTTTAACATACATCTTTAAAACTCTTAGACATCCTTTACACTATATCTATTCGAATTTGTTCACTGATATTTGAAAACTAGGTTTTAGACTTTCGTTATTCTATGCATGTGATAAGAATTATTTGCCTCGTTATCACATGTCCCAAATATTAAGCTATGTATGTTGCTTATTTGTTTGGATGCTTAAATTATGAGCGTGATTTGTGTACGTTTTCGGATATATTATCACGTTCTATTTTGTATTTGATACACGAGCATGTCGCTACATGTCATGGTTTGATCTGAGAAGAATTTTTCCCTACATGTGCTCCAAGAACAATAAGCCAACATTTCAATTAAAAGAAATAGATTGTAATTAGGATGCATATCACTTCATGTGGATGGTTTGGGTGTAGGCCCGCATCCTATGCACATTTGATTCGTAGAATCTTAGTAGTGTGTTCATTATTGTCGTTACTTATTATATAAGGCACATTCGGTACTAACATATGATACAATTAGTTTTATTATATTTTTATAACTTGTATTGTATCAGTGTATGTATTGTTTATTGTAACATCTAGCCTCTCATACCATTTGATATTATCCTCTCTACCTACACATAGCTCACATATTTGTTTTTACAGCGGTACAGCCTAAGTGAAAACTTCCTAGAAGGTCACCATCGTGGGTTGCTCCACATGAACATGCTTAATACTCGAGTTCTTCCCTAATCCATAGTCAATGGGCTCAAATCGCATTGGTGATACTTGAAGTCCGGTAATCCATATAAACTCAACATCTCTCCTATTCACAGCGAACATGACTATTTGCCTAGGGTGTTCCGGTCACCCCCTTATGGACTCATTGTACTCGATAAGATTTGGCCTACCAGTTCAAACAACAAAAGTTATGAATTTTGTTTTTTTGTCTTTGATTTCTGTAATATTTAAGCCACCCCATTTAAGGGTGATGTGTTGCATTGCAACCCACATTGTATATATCATGACCAATAACGCACCAAAATAACACAACACACTAAAGTGAACAAATGTCGTTCTTATGAAAAACTTAAGTGAACAAATATAATCCATTGCATTATATCGTCACAAGGAAATGAACCATGAGGTCAAAGTTGATTCCTTTTTTGTCATCATCTCTTCTAAACTCACCAAAGGTTATACCATAGTTACCGAAAACGGTGGAGGACCCGCGATCCTCGTATTGGTACGGTTTGTACCGAACGGAATACGTGCCGTACCCAAACGCTCCGGTACGGCGGTCCGGTACGGAATTCCGGTCGGCCCAAATTCCGTTGAAATCGCGAATGCGGATGTTGAAATCGGTGTTCCAACTTCAAATTAACAAGGTTCCGATCGAATTGAATACATGTATTGGTTCGCAAACCTAATTAATGGTACGTGTAACACAATCGGTGTGCAAATGGGCGGGAAAACGCGTCCTGCAGTCTTCCGATCCTACAAAATCGATTTCCAAAACGGGAATTGATTACAATTGCATCAATTACAAGATCGATTCCCAAAACCTACTGCTGTTCTTTCTTTACCTCTGTTTCTAAATGGCTTTTGGCAAGAAACTATCATCTCAAGGAGATGATAGTGATACCCATGAAAGTGAAACACAAGGTTTCATTGATGTCGATGATGATGATGTTCAACAGAATTCTGCAGCAACTTCCAGTCAAGCAGGAGCAAGTACTCAAGGAGCAGCTTCTGTTTCTAAGCCTCTTATTGATTAAGTAACATTCCATGGTGCAGGTAATCATCGATTTATAAACTGAGTTTTGTTTTGTTTTTATTATGATTTTATAAAGTACCATTTTACTAATGTTTTGTTTTTAACAGGCAACTCTAAGAATCCTGGAGGTAGTAAGCGGTGGACCTGCAATCATTGTAAAGCCAGCTATACAAGCACCTACACCCGAATCCATGTTCATTTTTTTGGGGCTGCAGTGGGTCAAAAATCCAAGGTTACAAGATGTAAAGTCGTACTCAAAGACCGAGCACTGTTTGAGAGGCTTTTGAAAAAGGTTAAAGAAGCCGAGGATAGTGGGGTTTCAAAAAGATTGAAGAATTCGGTTCTCTCCAATAAATTTTCTTCCAAAAACGCATAGAAGAATCTTTTGGCATATTGGAGAGAAACGCGGTGGACTTGAAGATCCTTCGAGGATTGTGTGCAAACGAGATCCCGTTCAATGTACTACGCAATCCTCAATTCATTGAAATGATCAGTGCTGTCAAACATGCACCGGATGGATACAAACCTCCGTCATGTGAAAAGGCAGGAACCGTGCTACTTGACGAATGTGCACGTGATGTTGATAAGGACCTAGCACCGATCAAAGACACATGGTATGCTCAAGGAGTCTCAATAGTTTCGGATGGGTGGCCTAATGTTAACCATTTTCCACTTATCAATGTTCTTGCGGTCAACTCGCGTGGTGCCATGTTTATGTACGCGGAGGACTTTTTAGGGGTGGAGAAAACGGGTGGAGCTATTGCTAAGTTTCTTCTTGGCGCGATTGAAAGCATTGGACCAAGCAATGTTTTACAAGTTGTAACGGACAACGCGGCGAATTGCAAAGCGGCCGGGAAAGAAATTGAGAAGGTATACAAACACGTATTTTGGTCGCCTTGTTGTGTTCACACTTTAAATCTTATTTTTAAAGACTTAGCGAACCATTTTTTTGGTTAAGTGACACATAAAAGAAGGCAAGACTATTGTAAAGTACTTCCTTAATCACACACACGCCTTAGCCTTTTTTAGAGAAAACTCAAAGTTAGAGTTGTTGAAGGTTGCTAAGACCCGTTTTGCATCACACTACATACTTTTAAGAAGGTTACTCGATTGTAGGGAGGCACTAGCAACGACTATAGTCCTCAATTCTTGGAGGGAATGAGTCAAAGGTGGGGATGAAAACACTAGAATAGTTGGGGCAAAAGTCGCGGATATAATTAAAGATGATGACTTTTGGGAAGATGTTGAAAACATATTGGCTATTACAAAACCTATCTTTCTGTTAATAAGGTTTTGTGATGGTGAAGGTCCCAAAATGGGAGAAATTTATGAAAGAATGGACAATATGGTTGGTGAAATCAAAGATGCCATGAGGGATAACAAATTCTCAAGTGATTTCCCTCAAATTCAAGCAATTTTGTTGCTCGGTGGGAGAAAATGACCATCCCGCTTCATTGTTTGGGGTTTGCTTTGAACCCAAAGTTTTATGATAAATACTATCTTGAAATGATCGCACCGGGAGGCGTTGAAAGAAAAACTCCTAACAATGACAAAGAAGTCATAGTTGGTGTTATGGAAGCTTTTCAAAGAATAGCAGAAGATGAAAATGAACAAAAGGTCTTAAGAGAACAATTTGCTACGTTCCATATGAAAAAAGGAATTTACTCTAGAGCCGCAACACAAGCCGATGCTGTTACAATGGATGTAATTGATTGGTGGGCTACTTATGGATCAGAGACTCCTGAGTTGGCGGAAGTAGCAAAGAAAGTACTATCCCAACTGATTAGCAGCTCATCGGCGGAAAAAAATTGGAGTACGTACTCCTATATTCATAATGTAAAGCGGAATTGTCTCAATTGCAAAAGAGCGGATAAACTTGTGTTTATTCACTCAAACATTAGACTCCAATCACGTTTTTCCGAGTCTTATAAATCTGGCCCTAACAAAAAGTGGGACATCAATCCCGAAAGCGCTTATATAGAAGGTTCAAGTGCAAGATTAGAGGATATGGCTTGGGAAGATCTTAGTGATGAAGGTGTTGAAATTGGTAAAGAAAAGTGACAAAGGCTAGATTAGGATTTTTAGTTTATGTTTTTTTTCCGTATTTTGAATTTCATGTTTGGTATTTGGTTATATGGTTATTAATGAATTTGGTTATTTATGTTTATATTTTGGCACACCGTACCGAACACCATGGTACACCGTACCGAAATGAACCTACCCCCCACCGTACCGAATACGACACATCTAGTGAATTACGTACCCGTACCTCGTACCCGTACCGGAGCGTACCGCGATTTAGGTAACTATGGGTTATACCTAAAATTCTGATATTACAAAGAAACACATGTGCATCTACGTGTATGAAAAGTCCATTACTCCCTCCATGCCAAGAACATATCCTGCTCCACCTAGTTCCTCAAAAAACAAGCAAAAGGGCAACAACACCTTTGCAAGGAATCACCAAGGATTTAAATCTTACCTAAATCTTGCAAACAGATTCTATGCTAAGAAGCAAGAACCGATCACAAACTGTAATACCTGTTTCCCATACTTCAAATTTCAATATGAGTCATATAAAAACCTTAGGCACACATACTTTCTATTCAATATAGAAATGTTAGGGTATTGGGAGTTCAGCTTATAAGAGATGATCTCTTCAACTGAAAAATATAGAATTGAAACAATAATATCATGTAACAGCCAAAACAAATCAATGAGATAGCAAAACGAAAGAGCAGATTAGATGATAAGTGATAACCTTCTGAGGATTTCCACAAAAGGATCAACGACCTTGTTCATCCAGGTGCCGATTCCAGAGCGCCTCAGCAGATCCATCATTGTTACAAACAAAAATGATGTATGGCGATTGAGTGTTGGTGTTGGTTCTCAATCAAATCAAATCAAATCAGACGATTCACAGCAATGATTTTGAATTCACATTCGATTTACATTCCAACAGGAATTAGAGTGTAATAAACCTCTCTCCTAAATTCTTTGAATATTTTCTGGATCCGATTTGGTTTTGTTTTTGAGTTTTCGGATTTCCTAATTTTCTTTTTGTTATAAAATCGAATATCGAAATATATAAGTTTAGCACCTCTACTTGTTTGGGGTTCATTGCCTAGGTGAAGGAGTGTTTAGAGCAGGGTTGGTGTGACCAAGCTACACCCTGAATGACACCACCAATGTTTTCAGGACAGATTGAGCCGGTCAGATCAGAAACCGTTTCACCAGTGGTCCGGTCAAGCTTATTTGAGCCGTTTTGAAAGAAATTGGCCGGCTCTGGTGGTGGGCCGGTAACCTTGGTCGTACCGGATTAGATCGAGATCTACAAAAGTGATGACTAGTCTGAACGATGTGAATTTGAGAATAGAAGAAAAGAATTGAATAAGAAAATGATTGTATCGATATAGTTGCACCGGTGGTGGATGTGAACATAGATGAGAAGAATACTAGTTGTATCAAAGCTGTTGCAGGTGGCGGTTCGGAGTAGAGAATGATTTTGAGAAAAGAAAATTTTAAGGGTGAAGCAAACAATTAAAGGGAAACCTATAAGCCTTTTAGAAAAAAAAAATACTGAAAACTAAATTTCAAGGGCATGAAATCCAAAAGGTTTTAGACATCTTTTTGTCAGCTTCATTTTTTTTTTTTTGTTTATCTATTAGTAATGAATTAGTATTTGCTTTTAAAATCATTTAATTCATTTATGTGAATCTTTTATTTTATGTAATCGTTTTAGGCTTTAAAAAATTTAATTCATATAATTAATTTTACTTTTGCATATTCCTTTATACATTTATTTACTTAAAATTTTAAAAAAAAATCTTACCGGTATTAGTAGCTCTGCAGATGGTGGTTGCGTGCGGGTGAGGGAGCTGTAATGTCAAGATGGACTATGGTCTTTAATAGACTAATTTAATTTCGCTGAACTGACTATTATAAGTAACACTTTGTTTTATTAAAATTTATACCCTTTTTTTTCTAAAGCCGTGGGGGCCTCACAAATAGTCACAAACACATGCTCTTGGCTCGTCACACCATATAATCGAGATGGGAAGCAGTGTGGTCAACACAATCACACGTAAACAACAAAAATGTAAACTAAAATGAAGAGAATGAAGACGTACATTGATAACCTGGTCATCACAGATTACAAATATACGTACATACATCCATACATATATCTTTAATGCTTGATTCCAACCCTATAGAATGAAGACATATATTGCAATAATTCAATTCTCATGACATGTTAAGACTTATTGCAAGACCGTTTGAGAGTTGTCAACACAATCAGTTTCACAATAAGAAGAGACTTAGAACACTTAACACATCAAATAGGGAACCGGGTTTAAGTTAAAGATGCTAAGAACACAAGTAAGTATGAGACAGCACAAAGAACAAGATAAGTATGGTTTCAAGAATGTTGTATATTGCTCTTAAGTTCTATTACAAGTGTTACAAAGCATCAAAATAAATACAAGAACATAAGATACTTTATACTACATCTTACAGTCGGCTATACTTTAAAAACCAGTTGAAAACACTAATCTAGACAACAAGATCAATGTACAGTCAAAAGGCACCTTTTGACTTGTGACTATGACATGTCATAACTCACATCCGAATATATTACACAAAGGATAAAAGGTACAAAGTAGAAAGTTACAAACCAAAGTCCATAATCTATAGTTGACAAAAGCATGGACTTTTTCACCAACTTATCTAAGTTGGTGAGTCTTCAGATTGGCGGCGGAAAGTTATTCAGTTTTTTGTCAAAAAGGTGATAAGAAAAAGCATGTCTTCTATGTCTTCGGAAGAAATCAGTCTTTGGCTTTGGAAGACTTTTTCTCTGAAGCTTCAGAAGACTTCATCTTTGGCTTTGGAATATTTGGTCTTTAGCTTCGGAAGATTTAAACTTAGCTTATTTCCTCTGAATTGTGTAAAACTTCCGAAGTATCTTTACTCTATACTTCATGCATGCATGCTGAGAGCTCTTTGGTTGCTTTGGTTACATCAGCCTTTAGATGTAAACCTTACAAACTCCTCTAGGCTGATGTTACCAAAACAGAGAAGGTTACTCAGATATTAACAGTCCTTATCAAGATCAAGACTATTCCTTTCTTTCTCATTTAGTCAGGATCCCTCAGAATCTCATAGTACCTTCTCATGTCGTAAAGATCATATAGAGGAAGATCAAGCATGTCTTGCTAAAAATAGACATCTTGACCTCCTTGATCTCTAATGACATACCATCAGTCTGGATTTACAAGAAAGGTCCAGGACAGGATGGGTCTCCCACCTCCAAGAGGCTCTACATGTGTTGGACTTGGTTGAGCAGCCTTTTCTTGAGTTACCTCAGGATGCTCTGACTCGTCCTGTGGTGTAAAGGTGGATGCCTTGGACTTCTACTTCTTCTTAGCATCCATCTTCATGGTTATTCTTTTCTTCCTTTTTACAGACTTTAACTGCGAATACAGGCCTTCAACATCAGGTTGTTCTTATGTGTCTTTCTCAGTTGGGTCCTCTTCCCTCACAGGTTCAGAAGGAAAGGGATCAGGACCCTACTGTAGATCAAAAGATGAAGTTAGCTGTGGCCCGTCACTAGGTCCAGGTTGTGTCATCTCTCATGGTTCAACCTTGACCTCAATTTCAGGTGCAGCCTGATTTAGTGGAGAATGTAAGTCAATGAGCTCACCCTTTTAATCTTCTGCTTAATTATTCTAATGTGCTCATCCATGATGGATAAAGACATAGAACCAAGCCTTATTCCGAAGAATCCCTACAGCTTTAAGAAACTCATCATCCTCTGCCTATCAGCAGACTTCTTTTGGCTCTCTTGGATGATGGCTCTTGACGTTGCAGCTTCTTCCTTCACTTTCCTCTTACCAATTTTTTGCAATTTTATTAGTTGTTTCTTAAGCTACTTGAGGTACTCAAACTCTATATATTAATATGATATGGGAAGAATTCAAGATGCCTAATAGAGGCTTGTGGCACTCGGGTAGTTGATCATATTTTGTCTGTCTGTTTCCTTGTCTACCTGAGATTGTTTCTCAGTTGGCACAGCTTCTATCTCAGGGCTTTCTTGAACTAGGGAGAGGGTAGGAGCATGCTTGTAGAGTCTTTTCTTCCTCCTTTCTTCCTTGATCTTGAGGAGCAGTTCTGCATCCTCTGCTGTAAGGCCCCGCTCACCGGGCACCTTACTGTTGGTTCTTCATCGCACATATAACGTACATAATGTATATAATCATAAATCAACGCAGCGGAAATGATAAATATATACATTCTCATTTCATCATAAAAGCTTTTACATCATTGACTTGATTACAAAATACAAGCTTTTCTTTACATTGCTTAACTATACTATGATTGCTGCTGATGCATATTCCACAGCAATCATAGGGTCATACAGCGACCTCTACCGAAATAAGATAATAAAAAGAAAATACATTCTTCTTCATATAGAAGATATTATGTTCAAAAATATATTTTCTTTCATAAGCAAGATTTCTTAAATAATCATGTTTATCAGGATTATCAAGAAATCTTGCACTTGCATGCAACATAATGTGTTGCGCGCATTACGGGCCCACAACACATGATGTGGCTGCAAAATCAAAAAGTGAATGCCATCCCAAAGAGCTGAGTAGCCGCCTCGTGCCATCCTCAGCAACACTACCTGCGAACTGGAAAACACATAAAAGTCAGCGTTGCTGAGTGAGTTCTAGTTTTTATAATAAAACATACTTTCACTTCTCATTAACTGTTCTTCCATACATGTGTTCACACGTCATACGTACACGTAGATAATATTATTATTATCTTATCATTCATTACTTACTTTCATTCGTGTACACTTCATCATTCTCGTATACTTTCATACATACATACTTTACATACTATACATACTTTCGTATGTCTTTACTTTCATTCATACTTTCACTTCATACGTTCGAACCTTCATTTTATTCATTCATTCATTTATTACTTTCGTTCGAACGTTCATTACATTCGGTGACATGTACCATACCCCCGTTCATCATACATACTACTGGTGCTGGACCTGTGGTGGTTAGCCACGAACGTTGTGCACAAAGCTGATCCAGTCACCTGGGATAGGTACATGCACCACTCATCTTTTCACTTTACTTCTAACATACGTTAGCCGAGTCTCTTGCAGTGCGCGACTGCTCACCTCAGTGACAATCTTATGATTGCCTGCTAACCGAGTCTCTTGCAACACGAAGTTGCTCACCTCATTATCAATCTCAATGATTGACCCGATGTACATCCTTCGGGGTAGCTAACCCGTACACCGTTGAGCTAACACCTGCCAGGGGTGTGCACCTCCTTCATTTTGCTTGCAAGCCTTTCTTACTTTCTTTCATTAATGCATGCATTCATTCATCATGTTCCATCTTTCATTATCTTTCACTTTACGTTCTTAATACATTCGTTTCTTTCGTTCATTCATTCACGTAAAGTTATTAAAGATAAAACACATATACATAAGGAACATACACATAACATACATCCATCATTATATAAGGCATCATTCATATATAGTATACCATAGGTATACCCATGCAACATCATCATCATCATCATGCCTACGTTACTAGTCCACCCAAATGAACCTGGCCATGCTAAACTTAATTTCACAGTGCATTCTGCTCACCCGCATTAGTCTGCCTCGTCCGCATTAGTCAATGCGGATGAGTAATACCTTATCCGCATTAATTTGCCTCATCCGCATTAGTCAATGCGGATGAGGAATGACTTACCGCATTCCTGAGTTGGTCTCCCGCATGGGTTAATGCGGCTTACTGCCTTAACTGCATATCGAGTGTACCCGTATTGGGTTAATGCGGATGAAGGAAGGGCCTTGACCGCATTTGCTTGGTCATCCGCATTAGTCAATGCGGTTGCCTGATGCCTTAACCGCACTTTCCCTGGTCATCCGCATTAGTTAATGCGGTTGACCACAACCACATTTGCTTCGGCAGTCCGCATTTGGACAATGCGGTTGAGTAAGGCAACCTGCAACTTAACCTGTTCCATTTCTACAATCCATACATCATCTCAGCATACATTAGCACAGTTTTACCACATCAGTTACTTAGAATCAACTAAGCATCATGCATATCATGAAAATAACTTCTAAGACATGCATCAACAGTACACATTCGGTCTACCTGCTGAGATTTGTCTACTTATCTTAGAAATCTTACCTGCAGTGAGCATAGCAGCCCAATCGGACCTTATACACACTCATACTCATACGTATATACACACATTGAGAGCTCATGGCTCGAAAACAATTTCACTATGTGTTCCAGCCCCAAAATCGTTCAAAAATGCTTAAAAGAAGGGGTCTTAGAACTCACCTTGTGTTGCTGAGTAAGGCTTCCTCAAAACCCGTCGTCGTGCGACCTCGTACTTCGAATCAGTCTTCTCCTTCTTCTTGTTCTTCCTTCAAATTCCTGTGGTCTGCTCTTTCCCTCTCTAAAATGCTCGAAGATTTGGGGTTGTGAGAAAAGAGTGGGCAGCCATCCCTATGTATATCAGATATTTCTCTTTTCTTTGTACTTTTACACAAAACCCCCTTCTACTTTCTCTTTCTTTTCCTTTTCCTCCAAAAGTTCTTTCTTTTCTTTTCTTCTTATTATTTCCTTTTGTCTAATCAAAATTGCGGGTGTTACATCTGCCTCCTTCTTCTCCTTTGACAACTCAGTGTCAACTAGTTCATTTAGTTCTTATAAGGGAAGAGAGATGAGTTCATTAATGTTGTAGTTCCTAGTCCCCAAGTAGTTCAATGTGCCTACCCTCAACTCATCATCTTGAGTGTTTGGCCTTGGGGCAGCCCTGATTGCAACTTCCATGAAGCCTGGGGACCCACTTGAACTCTCTCCCCTTAGCTTCCTCTTCCTCTCTTTTTCCTCCTCCTCAATCTCCTCAGGATTAGTTTCCTTTTCCCTTTATCACTCATAGGACTTAGTGACTCAGGGTGAAGAGAGCTTTGGCCTTCATTGCTTGGTTCAGCACTTAAGCTCCAACCAGAGAGAGGTTATAAAGCACCTTCACCAGCTGGTGCCTCACTGAGGGTAATGGGTGCTGAAGAGATTCTTGTCTTAAAGTTCATAGGCTCAACTACTGGGCCTTCATTCAAGGTTTCCCCTTCAAAGCTAATCTTGGGGTCCACCTCAACATCCAGTTGACCAATAGTCTTGCCTGCTAGCCTTTGTCTATATAATCTGGATCCCAATTTGAACTCTTCCAGCACCCTATCTTGAATCCTATCTACTAACCTTACAGCTTGCCTGTTTTGACTTGGGTTGGCAAGTGGAAGGTCAATCAGATAGGTGCTCTCATAGAATCTCAAGTTGGAGAAGTGAAAGATTTCATGTTGTCCCTGAGACCTATAGATTACCAAGGCTCTTCTATTAGTGTCATACCTCCATTCCATAAATGGATTCTCAGTATGATGAGATGGGGTTGGCATAGCCCTGGGTATACCCTTCTCAAACAAACTTTATATGAGTGAGTCCACATCAAACTGGACTTGAGGAGGTTACTGAGTATGGATAGTTGCAAGTGAAGTTGGTGAGTCCTCAATATCCATCAAAGTGGACTTGAGGAGGCTAAGTCCACCACC
Source organism: Flaveria linearis (assembly GCA_024085815.1). Lineage (NCBI taxonomy): Eukaryota > Viridiplantae > Streptophyta > Magnoliopsida > Asterales > Asteraceae > Flaveria > Flaveria linearis. Next base: position 49,069 of record JABSNV010001234.1, read on the forward strand.
TTCACAGGTTCTTGTGAACCTGGTTGAGTCCTCTTAAGTGGTCTTTCAGCTAATTTGCCCTTGAGATCAGTGATCTCAAGTTGCTGGTCATTAACCCTCTTTTGTAAGGTAGTCACCTGAGATTCGAGGTGACTAACCTTAAGACTAAATAGTTGTAGGTTTTAGTCAGTTTTTGAACCTTTAGTTTTAGACTCCCCTTATCTTCATTAGAAGAATCACGAGGGAATGAGAGAATAGGACCAAAGTGTTCTTCGCCATCACCAGCACTAAGTTCTTGCCCGTTGGATTTCCCCTGCACCATAACGCTTTAGTTGAAGTGTCAATGGGTTGGGTTGCCATGGTTGAGGTCTTAAAGATTTAATCACTTGCAGAAGTGAAAGCCTATTCCATATGGATCTCCTGGACAGGGTTAGGGAGATCCACCTCAATTGTGGGTGGATGATATGGGCTAGACATGGGTGAAGCAGGAGCACTCATCTCCCCTTGAGCAGGAGTGGATAAGAGAGACTCATAATACTCATTGAATCCCATGTCTTCATCATCATAGAATTCAAGGTTGGGTATGGCTTAATTGAGGTCTAGAGGCTGGGGATGGTAGTTTTGCCCTAAAGGTTGTTCTATAGAATTTTGAGACTCTGAGTGATGGCTTAAGGCTGCTGGGGGTGTGAGCTCCAGGCTGAGCATAAGAAACCTCAACACTGATCCTTAAAGTGATGGGAGTGATTTGCTCCTTAGGGGAAGTGGGAGCTCCAGTGTCCACTTCCTCATGCATGGGTGAGAATATAAGGGCGTGCATAACTTGAGTAGCTTGTGTAGGGGTTTGTTTGGATTTTCTAGAGTAGGTGATAGTTATTTTTGGCTATGTAGGTGGTTGAGAAGTAGAAGGTATGGGTTCAACACTAGCTTGTGCTGCTGGTTGTCACCTTGAGCAATGAGCTCCAACATTTTTAGGACTAGGGCTGTTTCTACCCCTAAGAAGCCCACAATAGGCTTTGTTATTGTTTTGAAGATGTCGGGCTTCATCTGTCCCATTTTAAGAACATTACCTATTACCCTTAACTATGAGCCCAGTTCACGCTTAAGAATGTGTTAAACATATCTAGGGAACATGTAATATTCTAAGGAGTTTAAGTTAGCAGGCAAATTTGTATATACAAATTGAGAGTATCTAAACTTGACACCCTGAACCATCTCATGGTCTATGTAGGAAAGGTCTTCTGGAATTTGATCCCAACCTCCATGCTTGTTTGATAAATAATGGATGACCACATAGAGGATGTACTTCCACTGGGAGGAGACCTTTCCTTCCTGAAGGTTCTTATTGAGTAATCACGTTCATAGCCCATCTACCTAAAGGACTGGTTTTCAGTAGACTTTTGGAATGACGAGTCGCCTTCTTCATCATCTAGCCTAAGATGGGTGTTAATGGAGACTGGAGAGTGAAAAATTATCCTCCCCTGCAATATAGCAAACAGTGGCTTCTCCCCATCCATAATGACCTCTTGACAGGTCCTACAAAACTCCAAAAGTTGCTTTTCATATAGTGGAGAATCTATAGTGAGTGAGGTTAAGTAGTTAGATAGTTAAGAACCAGCAGACCTCCGAGAAACCAGGATCTTTCTTAGATTTTAACAGAGCAACCTGATTGTGTTGCCTGTGTAAGTGTATGGAAAATCAGGTTGATTTCAAAGATTAGTGTTGACCATTTGTGAGTAGCTGTATGAGGAGTAAAGGTAAGAACAAAGGCGGTTTGAGGGTAAATTTAGGTTAGAGAGATTTGCAGATGTAGAGGAAAGTGAAAGAGGGGGAACCGTTGAAGATGTATATTATGAAATGCTATCGAGACACAGTTAATGCAAAAGGATAAAATTTAAAATCCGGATGTCGGTCCCACCTCTGAAAAAGGCGCCCAAAAAGATAGTTTTCATAGAAGTCGAAAATCTTCCGAAGGTAATATGTGTTCGGAAATTTTATAAAAACTTCCAAGGCCAATGTGACTTCTGAAGATATTCCTGAGTTTTGTGGAAATTTTGATTCGGAAGAAAATTACTTAGAGTATTTTCAATTCTGAGATGTATTTGGTTCCGGAAGATATTAAAACTAAGAAATTTTATTCATAAAAGAATAAATCTTCCGAGACTTAAAAGCTTTCGAAAGAAAATTCTTCTTTAAAATCATATAAGTACTTAGAAGCATATAAAAGCTTTAGAAAATATATCAGAATTTCTTTTGAAGGTAAATGTCTTATAAGTAGTTATTAGTTTTGAAGACATAATGTTCTTCAAAGACAACTTAATGTCTTCCTAGAGAAATATGATTTAAATTTCCAAAATTCTAAGGAATATCAGTTGAAAAGTTTTCTTTCAAAGTAAACTGGGCTTATAAAGATGATGATATAAATAACTTAGGACACACATATTTAAAAATAATCTTGAGTTTCATTTAAGAAAAATATACTCAAAGTTAATCATCCCAATAGCTGATATAAGATACTTAAATCTCTATTCATCGATATATTTGTGAACAGATCAACATATTGTTCATTTGTGTTAACTTTGGTTTTACCAATCCGTTTTCAAAATTATCTCTAATCAAATGATACCTGATGTTGATGTGTTTTGTCCTTGAATGATGCACATGATTCTCTGTGATAAAGATAGCCCTGTTGTTGTCTATGTGTAGTGGAGTCTCCTTAAAGTTGAATCCATAGTCCAACATCTGATTTTAAATCAAAATCACTTGAGCACAACAGCTAGCAGCAGTAATGTATTCAGCTTCAGCAGTTGATGTAGACACACAGGATTGTTTCTTGTATTGCCATGAGACTATCCTTCCACCAAGGAATTGAAATCCCCTAGATCTAGCTTTGCAGTCATATTACGGCCACCGTAGCCACTATCTGTATAAGCATACAGATTCAATTCAGAATTCTTTGGATACCAACGACCTAGTTTAGCAGCACCTTTGAGATATCTAATGAATCCTCTTGACAACAATTAGGTGTGACATCTTGGGGTTGGCTTGATATCTTACATAAATACAAGTGGCAAACATGATATCAGACCTGCTGGCTGTGAGATACATACGAGATCTAATCATAACCCTGTAGAGATGTTCATCCACACACTCCCCCTCAAGATCCGGTCCAAGGGAGTGGTTTCTTGTTATGGGTGTCTTTGCAACCTTACATTCAGTCATGTTGAATCTTGTAAGTATGTCTTGTACATACTTTGACTGACTTATAAAAATGCTATTATTAACCTGCTTCACTTGAATTCCTAGAAATAAATTAACTTCCCCTATGGTACTCATTTCAAATCTATTCTTCATTAGCTTCTCAAAGTCTTTGCAGAGCTTTGGATTAGGTGACCTAAAGATAATTTCATCTACATAAACTTGAACCAGCATCAAGTTATTTCCTGTTCCTTTGATAAAGAGTGTTCCATCTATAGTACCCCTCTTATAGCCTTGCTAACAGAGATACTGAGATAGAGTCTCATACCACTTTCTTGGAGCTTGGTTCAACCCATAAAGAGCTTTATCAAGCTTGTAGACATAATCAAGATGATCTGGATCTATAAAGCTAGGTGGTTTTTGACTACACTTCCTCATCAATCACCCTATATAGAAAAGCACACTTAACATCAAGTTGGTAGACCTTGAAATCCATGGATGCAGCAAAAGCAAGGAATATCCTAACAACTTCAAGTCTTGCCACTAGAGCAAAACCTCTGTGTAGTCAATTCCCTTTTCTTGTGTGTATCCTTGAACAACTAGTCTAGCCTTTTTATTGGTGACAAGTCCCCTGTCATCCTTTTTGTTCCTAAACACCCATTTCATACCTATGGTGGTCTTCCCTTGAGGAAGAGGACATAAGTTCCAAACATTTTGCATTTTGAATTAAAACAACTCCTCCTGCATTGCTTCAATCTAACTACCATCCTTCAAAGCTTTATAAACTTTCTTAGGCTCTATCTGGGACAAGAAGCAAGAGTATAGACAAACATTTTTATCATGGCTTTGTCCTCTTGTTCTCACCACTATGCCAGCATCTCCAATGATGTTTGTGATGGGGTGTGACTTGTGGATCCTGAGTTGAGGAATCATAGCAAGTTGATTGGGCAGATCCAAATTTGTAAAATTCTATTCTGGTAATAGAGTGTCACCCACCATATCAGCAACTTATCAAGAGAAACTTGATCCAATGAGTGTGTGACATTATTTATGTTGTCTTCCATAGAGTGATTGTCAGTATTAAAAAACTCTTGATCACTATCACCACCACCATTTCCTCCTACATTGGAAACTCCTTCATTTGAGTTTTATGCCTCCTTTTATGCCACAGCTCATAAGGAGTCTTACCATGAGTCTTGACTACTAAAACTCTGTTATGCACATAGCAGGCAGTGTTGGCTGGCTCTGCATAGAAGGTGATATGCATTTTAGAGTCAAATAACATGATTCTTGCAGCTTCAATAAGTGTCATGTTTCTCCTCTCGGCAACACCATTTTGCTGAGGAGTACTGGGAGCACTATATTGTCTTGTAATACCTTTTTCATCACAAAATATGCCAGGGATTTGATTTTTGAATTCAGTTCCTTGATCATATCTTATGTGACCTTATGATCACATTGATTCTTTATTTTCAGATAAAGTTCTTCAAGATCTCAGGAGTCTCATCCTTAGTTCTAAGGAAGAAGACCCAAGTGAATCTTGTGAAATCATCTGTGATCACCAACCAATATGAGGTCCTTCCTAGACTCATTACACTAGTGGGGCAAAAAAGATCCATGTGTAATAAGTTTATGGGTGTAGTGGTGGGTTTCTTTTCCTTTGGCTTGTGAAACAGCTTGTGTTGCTTCCCTTCTAGGTATGCAACATTATGGTTATCACTTTTTGCTTTAGATAGAAAGCAAGAAACTTCTCCTGAGGGGGATGTTTCCTGTAAATCCATCTTGTACATGTTCCTTTTCTTGGGGGCTCTGAGCAGGATATGCTCTTGAGTAATGACCACCCTAGGCTTAAGAACAATACACTCATGCTTAGTTAAGAGCATGTTATGTCTCTGATTATAAAATTGGAATACACTCAGTAAATTATACCCAAGCTGAGCTTACCATTTGTGACCTACCCCTTCCAATAATGTAACTACCTTCATCTCTTTCAAAAGCAACTGACCCTCCATACATTTCTCTTGGTCTTTAGTTGTTCCTGCACAAAAAGGAGATGGTTAGTTACATTTGAAAACCCAAGCCTTATTGGTCTTGGGCTTGTCAAAGTGAACTAAAGACAACGCAATAATGATTGATCCTATGTTCAGATTTTAAGGATCATTTGTTGTTATTGATAAAGAACTTTCAGTCACATGATCTTCCTTTATCTTCCACGCCATCTATGTAAGATTTTACATGACCTTCAACACTTCGGTAGTTTTGATAACTTCAGAAGTTTTGGAGACTAGACCTTTGGAAGATCTTGCCTGCACTACAACAAGCTTCAGTACTTTGGAAGCATTCCTTTCTTCTGAGACCAAATTTTCTTCTGAAGGCAAGTTTTCACTTGTCTTCTTTTCCATGTTGGAGCATTTAAAAGGAAAGGACTCTCCTTCTGAAGTTGTCTTCTTCTTCTTCTTCTCAGAAGTCTTCTTCTTGGTCATGTGGATAGTACTGTATTTGGTGTGTTCATGCTTAAGAGTTGAAATGATTTTCCCTAGATCTTCTATTTTAGGTTTATAATTATTTTCAGCTCTTTTGAAATTAGCTTTTAAGATGTTTAAAGACTCAAGGTCAGCTCTCATCTCCAAGTTATAGGACCTGTACCTGTTAACTTTAGCAATACATTCAGGGGTACAAGGATGTTCCAATACCTTGGATTCTTCATGATCAGCCATCAGTGCTTGGTTTGGAGAACCATCTTCAACCTGGAAATTCTAATCAAAGCCTCCTTCTTCAACAACAACTACAACTTGCTGCTTGGGCTTCTCAGTGTGTGGAGCCCCATCAGTGTAGTTTGGTCTGGGTTGTACTTGGCCACCATTCATCCTTGGTGCCTTGCACTCCCTACAAAGTGTCCCATTTGGTTACAGTTGTAACACTTCACCTTGCTTTTGTCCAACCCAAACTTCTTTCCACTGTTTGCATTGCTGGGAAACTTCCTGCCTGTCCTCTTGTAGAACTTCTTGGCTCTGTGTGTTAGAATAGCCATCTACTGGACTATATCCATTACTCTAGATCATCTATATGGATACAGTCCATGTCTTCAAGAGTGAAGAGGAAGTTGCCACTGCTTTCATTAGTAGACACAAAGGCTTGAGAAGAGCTTGTCTTTTGGATTGGGCTTCCTTGGATGTAGCTCTCCCTTAGTGTCTCTGGGAGGTGATGAAAGGACCCTTTTATGAGTTTTTAGGGTAGCAGATGAGATGATGTTGTGGTTCTTTGTAATCCCTTTCAACCACATGAAGGGCTGAACTCTGCTTATTATTAGAGTTGCCAGATGGCTTTTGCATGTTCATCTCCATCTGGTATCAACTGAGGATACCATACAACTCTGTGAAAGTAAGGGTCTTTTGGTTTTCAGTCCTTTTAATGATCACACAATAGTATGTCCATTGTCTTGGAAGAGAGGGCATGAACTTCCACATAATGTCTCTGTTCTCAAGAGTTACTTCAACATCCGTTAGAGTATCCACAATCTTAACATACCTGAAGTATTGTTGAGTCATGATTTCACCTACCTTAAGGGTGAAGTTCTCAAATTGCAACTTCAAGAGGTCTTTCTTGTTCTCTTTTGCTTCATTAGACCCTCATATATAAGCTTCAGTACAGCCCATAGTTAATTAGTAGTTTTTCACTTCTTGAAGACTCTGTAAATAGAGTTTAGAAGAGCAGTTAGAAGGCCAGTCATGGTTTTTTGATCTACATCAATCTCCTTCCAGTCTTCTTTTGAGTAGTCAGCCACTTCCTTTGGTATCATGCCACCACCATCAGTAGCTGAAGAGGTGCATGGTACATGAGGTCCTGAGACAACAGATCCCCACATCCTACTGTCTTGAGACTTGATGAAGCCTTCCATTCTTTGGCACCAAGTATCAAAGTCAATAGGAGTGATCAGTGGAGATTTTTGTCATAGTACTGGTTTCCATATCACCCTTGGTAAGAGCTGCCATTTGAGTTGTTAAGTGTTTTGTGAAACTAAAGGGATTTAAGATAGTGTGATCTTACAATCAAGAGCCTAAAAAGCTCTGATACCAATTGCAAAACCAGGTGAGGGTGGTCAATACAATCAGTTTCATATTGAGAAGAGACTTAGAACACTTAACATATCAAATAGAGAACTAGGTTTAGTTTGATGATACTATGAACACAAGTAATTATGAGACATAACAAAAACAAGAACAATAAGATAAGTTTGGTTTTCAAGAATACTGCATATAGCTCAAGTTCTATTACAAGTATTACAAAGCATAAAAAACACAAGAACCCGAGATACTTTATACTACATCCTACAGTCGGCTATGCTTTGAAAGCCAGCTGTAAATACTAATCTAGGCAACAAGATCAATGTATAGTCAAAAGGTAGATTGTTTTTTGACTTCTGACTATGACATGTCATAGCTCACATCCTAATATATTATAAAAATGATAAAAGGTACAAAGTAGAAATTTACAGACTAGTGACCATAATCTGCAGTTGACAAAAGCATGGATGTCAGAGTAAAAAGCGGAAAGTTGTTCAGCTTTTGTTAAAAGGTGATCAGAGAAAGCATGTAGTCTCTGTCTTTAGAAGAAATCTTATTTTGCCTTCGGAAGACTTTGTCTCTAAAGCTTCATAAGACTTCATCTTTGGTTTCGGAAGATTTTTTAAATTGGCTTCGGAAGATTTTACATTTAGCTTATTTTCTATGAGTTGTGTAAAACTTCCGAAGTAATTTTACTTTGTACTTCATGCATGCATGCTGTGAGTTCCTTGGTTGCTTTGTTTGCATCAGCATTTAAGTATAACCTTACATTTAACATAAACTAGAATTTAAACCCTTTCTTTTGTAACATAACTCGCATGTTGTACCGGGGTGTTAAAATTTTTAATGCTTAATTTCGACAATTTGTACATTTTAATATTTTCAGACGTTTTGATATTAGTTTTATTTAAAATCAAACCGTCACAAAACATAGGCATAACACTCTAATATTTATCAATTAACTATCATAATTATTAATATTATGAACATGTTATCTATTGTATTTTGTTAAACGGTAACACTAAAAAATAGCAAATTACATATTAAGCAGTACAATTTTAATGCTACATAATGAAAAGCCTAATAAATGTTAGTTTAGACCTTTGATTCACAATTAATGATTATTAAGTTCTGATAATAAAAAGAATAAATTTTTAGTATACTAATTAATGTGACTTGTTAAAGCTTTGTAAGATAAATTAAATTAACATAAGAAAATTTATAAGTTAGATATTTGTAAAAATTAAAATTGATGTTAAGGGATGAATAATAATTAAATAATTAAATATAATATTGTTGAAAGATTTCTTGAGATGGACGGGTACTTAATTAATAGAATAAGGGGCAAAGTGTAAAATATGTTCAAATGAAAACGAAAAAGAAAAACCTAAAACCATGTTTCAAACAGCAGACGTCATGGGTGGGATAAAGAAAGTCTGTCACTTGATCAAAATTGGCATTTGTTTTCTAGAAGCAAGTAACAATATTTAATTAGAAGTGAAATAACTTAATAAAAAACAATAAAATTACTGTACAAACCGGCATAGTAGTTTAATATATTATATAATTATTAGAATAATTTTTATAATATATAATATTATTTTTTGAAATTATTTAAATGTTTGGAAAATAAATAAAAATTGAAATGGGGTGCCTAGTGTCACACCCCAACCAATACCGGAATCATCGGGGTAAACGAAGATGAATCGATTGCTTATATAATATGGTATTAAATAAGTTAAAATAATATTAAATGCATTTTTCATTAATAGTAACTAGTCAAACATTTCATTACAATCAATCGTAAACTCAAATCAACCATAATAATTGTCCTTTTATTTTTCGAAGTCCAAGTCCTAATATGAGCATGTAAAAGTCTACTAAACTACATTTAGCAATATCATGTGCGAATTATAGAGTCAGCTAAATAATTAGCCGGTTAGTAATTATAGGTTTGCATACATATATGTTGAATAAAAATGATTGAAACATTTCATTTCTTATGACAATGTCAAGACTTATAATGCAATAGTGTAACATAAAAGACAAACCAAACATAATTGAACATATTGACTGGCCGTAAATGAAGCCTATGAATAAGCATGGATCCGGTTTCAATCCCCCTCAAATAATCAAATGGGTGATTTTATCAAACAAATAGATCTATTGTTGTTCCCGTGATTTGTATAAACTAATAATTATTATAGAATTAATGTTTATCTAACATGATCACATCTTTCAAGTAATAACATAGCATGATTTGAATTGAATTTTAAATAAAATGAATAATAAATATTAATTAATTAACTATGATTCACATGATTTTCTTAAATTATAAAGCATACAAAAAAGGGTTATGAATACTCACTTGATAATAAGAGATGATTTGAATACTAATAATATAGATTAAACACCAATGTTTTTCTTACGATTAACTTAAGGAACAATGTCCTAAGTTAGAATAAAAATAATTTAAAGAGTAGACATTGATTAGATTTGCAATTGGGATTTGGGGTGTAACAGATAGCTTTAAAATAATTTGGGGTTTAACAAATGACTTTAAAAGAATGTATTTAGTTCATTATATAACTTAATTATATAAAAATAGGATAAACTGATTAAGTAATTGAATTTGGAAATAGTAATGAATAATTAGTGAAATTGAATTATTAAATATAATTTAAATATTTAATTCATAATAATTGATTAAATATAATATGAATATTAAAGTGTGAAAAATATTTAATTTTAATAATTAATTATTTAAATAACTTTGGACAAAATAAGTAATTGAATAATTGATTATTAAAAGATTTGCAAAATATTATTTTAAAATATGTTTTTTGATTTAAAGTAATTTTTATAGAATTTAAAACTTATAAATGAATTTATAGTATTTTTATATCATTTATAACCATTAAATAATAAAAATTTGAAATTTAATAGTTTAGGTTTTCATTAAACAATACTTTCTGAAATAAATTTAATTAACAATAATAATTATATTAGTTTAATAGTATACTAATAACTTCTCGAATTTATTTTGATTAATAAATGTATTTTAAAACAACTGTGCGGGTGCCCGAGGTCGTGTGGGGGTCGCCGTTGAGTTATGGGTGACTTACCAGTGGGCCAAAGCCCAATTCTTGGTTTAAGGCCCATTCAAATTAATTTACATGATTATTAAAACTATACCCAAATTAGATGAACCCTAATTTGCAGATTGATCTAATTGGACATGAAATCTATGTTGATAATTGTAAGGTTTACATCTAAAGGCTGATACAATCAACGCAACCAAAGAGCTCCTAACATGCATGCATGAAGTGTAGAGTAGAGTTACTTCGAAAGTTTTACACAACTCAATGGAAATAAGTTAAGTGTAAATCTTCCGAAGCCAGTTGACAAAATCTTCCGAAGCCAATTGACAAAATCTTCCGAAGTCAAAGATGAAGTCTTAAAAAGCTTCAAACACAAAGTCTTCCGAAGCCAAAAGACTAAAGACCATTTTTTTCTGAAAACAGAGAAGACATGCTTTTTCTGATCACCTTTTGATAAAAAGCTAAACAATTTTCCACTTCCATTATGAAGACTCACCAACTTAGATATGTTAGTGAAAAGGTCCATGCTTTTGTCAAGTGTAGATTATGGTCATTGGTCAGTAACTTTCTACTCTTGTACCTTTTATCCTTTTTGTAATATATTAGGATGTGACCTATGGCATGTCATAGTCATAAGTCAAAAGACAATCTGCCTTTTGACTATACATTGATCTTGTGGTCTAGATTAGTGTTTCCAACTAGCTTTCAAAGTATAGCCAGCTCTAGGATAGTGTAAAGTATCTCAGGTTCTTGTATTTATGTTTATGCTTTGTAACACTTGTAATAGAACTTGAGAGCAATATACAAAATTCTTGAAAACAATACTTATCTTGTTCTTGTTATTTGTTCTGTCTTTTTACTTACTTGTGTTCTTACTATCATCTACTTAAACCGGATCCGTATTTGATTTGTTAGGTGGTCTAACTCTCTCCTCATTTTAAAACTGATTCTATTGACCCCCCTTGCCCAGTCCTGCAATTGGTATTAGAGCATTTTAGGCTCTTGATTGTAAGATCTTACCGTCTTAAATCCTCTTTAGTTTCACAAATCACTTGACAACTCAAATGGCAGCTCTCACAAAGGCTGATATGGAAACTGGTACTATGACAAAGTCACCACTGATCACTTGTGATGACTTTGATACTTGGTGCCAAAGAATTGAAGGCTTCATCAAGTCTCAAGGCAGAAGGATATGAGGGACTGTTATCTCAGGACCTCATGTACCATGCATCTCTTCAGCTGCTAGTGGTAGTGCATGATACCAAAGGAAATGGCTAACTACTTTGAAGAAGACTAGAAGAAGATTGACGTAGATCAGAAAGCCATGACCTCCCTCCAGACTACTCTTCCAAACTCTATCTATAAAGGCTTCAAGAAGTGCAAAATGCTAAGCAACTATGGGATGAAGTGAAGATTATGTATGAGGGGTCTAATGAAGCTAGAGAGAACAAGAAAGACCTTTTGAAGTAGCAGTTTGAGAATTTCACCTTCAGGACAGGTGAAACCATGACTCAACAATACTTCAGGTATGTTGAGATTGTGGATACTCTAATGGATGTTGGAGTAACTCTTGAGAATAGGGATATTGTAAGAAAGTTCATGTCCTCTCTTCCATACAATGGATGCACTATTGTGTGGTCATTAAGAGGACTGAAAACCTCAAGACTCTCACTCTCACTGAGTTGTATGGTATCCTCAGTGGATATCAGATGGAGATGAACATGCAAAATCAATTTGGTAACTCCAACAATCAGCTGAGTTCAGCCTTCATATGGTTGAAAGGGATCAGAACCACAATATCATCTCATCTGTTACCCTGAAAACTCATAAAATGGTCCTTTCATCACCTTCCCAAAGACACCAAGGAGAGCTACATCCAAGGAAGCCTATTCTAAGAGACAAGCTCTTCTAAAGCATTTATGTCTACTGATGAAAGCAGTGGCAAATTCCTCTTCACTCTTGAAGACATTGAAGCATCCATTCAAATGATCCGAAGTACATGGGAAATAGTCCACCATATGGCTCTTCTCACTCATAGAGCCAAGAAGTTCTATAAGAGGACAACTAGTAAGTTTCCCGGCAATACAACCAGTGGAATGTTTGGGCTGGACAAAAGCATTATGAAGTGTTACAACTGTAACCAATTGGGACACTTTGCTAGTGAATTCAAGGCACCAAGAGCAAATGGTGGCCAAGCACAACCCAGACTAAAGTACACTGATGGAGCTCCACACACTAAGAAGCATCCCCCTCAGGAGAAGCTACAGTTGTTGGAGCACCACACAAATGGTGGCCAAGCACAACTGTAACCCACACAGCCAGCTATAGTTGTTGTTGATTAATGAGGATTTGATTGGAGTTTCCAGGTTGAAGATGCATTTCCAAACCAAGAACTGATGGCTAATAATGAAGAAGCCAAGGTATTCGAACATCTTGGTACCCCTGAATGCAATGCTAAATTTAACAGATATAGGTCTTATAACTTGGAGATGATATCTGACCTTGAGTCTTTAAACATCTTAAAAGCTAATTTTAAAAGAGCTGAAAACGATTATAAACTTAAAATAGAAGATCTAGAGAAAACCATTTCAACTCTAAGCATGAACATACTAACTACAAGACCCAAATCAAAGATCTCATCACTTAGTTAATCGAGTGCCAGGCTAAGCTTGTGATCAACAAAGCCAGGGTAAAAGAATGTGTTCTTGAAGAAGAGACCTTCAAGAACATTATATCCTCATCCTTGCATACAAAAGTTGTTATCAGAACAAGTAGGGACTGGGATCTACTAAGATAGCTCCTCCACACACTCTATTATCTGTAAGATCTCCAAGGTGTGGATCTTGTCAAGATGAGCTTCCCCTTATAGACCCCATTCAAGAGAGGATGAAGATGAGATAATAAAGGATGGATCTAAGATGAGAAGATCATCCTAAAAGGGTCACTATTCTCATAAGAAGAGGAAAGAATCAGGGATGACAAAGTCCAAGAGGAAAAACTTGATCATAGCAGCAAAGACAAGATCAAAGAAGGCTCAAGAGCAAGGCCATCTTCAACTTCAGGCAAAAACAAGTCTTTATCTCTGCAGGTTTGAAGTGGTGAAGACTGAAGATTTACTATGGACTCTAGTACCAGGTGTTTTTGTTCAAGTCTAACTCATCCTATAAAGAAAAAGGCTATCAGCTATGTATAACTGCTACACAGCCTGAACCATCTAGCTCCAAGAGTAAGCCTCATCCTAAGAAGCTTGGTTGCATCATCTGAGATGATGAAGATGGAAGTGGATTGTAATTAAGCATCCTTCTACTCAAAAGAATACTCTATGAATGAAGCAAGTTGATTGCATCATGTGTGGTAGTACTTCTCTTGCTAGGATTGCATTACAATCCAAAAAGTACTATCCAATGACCAAGAAGAAGACTTCTGGAGAAGAAGAAGAAGAAGAAGAAGAAGAAGAAGAACGAGAAAAGGAAAATCTCCTTCGGAAGCTCCGGAAGCTGTGAAAAGAAGACAAGTAAAAACTTGCCTTCAGAATATAAAATTGGTCTTGAAAGAAAGGAATGCTTCCGAAGTACTGAAGCTTGCTGCATTGAAAGCAAGATCTTCCGAAGTCTAGTCTCCAAAACATCCTAAGTTTTCAAAACTTCGATCAAGTCTAATCTTTCAAAGATTGTGTGGAGATAAAGGAAGATCGTATGACTAAAAGTTCTTCATCAAAACAGGAGATGATCCTCAAAGTCTGAATATAGGATCAATCACTATTACATTGTCTTCTGTTCACTTTGATAAGCCCAAGACCAATGAGGCTTTGGTTTTCAAATGTAACTAACCATCTATTTTATGCAGGAACAGCTAAAGAGCAAAAGAAATGTATGGATCATTGATTGTGGTGTTCTAGGCACATGACAGACAATGACTCTTTGCTTCAAAACTTTGAGAAAATTAATGTAGGGTCAGTGCTTTTGGAGGAGATGCAGTGTGGTTATCACTGGAAGTGTCAAGGTCATAAATGATAAGCTCAGCATTAAGAATGTAAACTTTATTAAGGAGCTGGGGTATAATCTACCAAGTATATCCTAATTTTATGATCAAAGAAACAACATTTCTTCACTAAGCATGAGTGCATTAATCTTAAGCCTGGTCATTCCTTAAGAGCATATCCTGATGAGAGCCCCCAAGAAAAGGATCATGTACAAGACGGATTTGCAGGAACATCTCCTTCAAGAGAAGGTTTTTGCTTTCTATCTAACGCAAATATTGATGAGTCTTTCCTTTTGCATAAAAGAAGTGCCATGTAAACTTTAAAAACATGAATAATAAATTAAGAATGATTTGGTAACTGGAATGCCATAGAAAGAATTAACAAGTGATGATCATGTGTTGCATGCCTGAAAGGGAAGCAAAACAAGGTGTCTCACAAGCCAAAGGAAAAGAACTACATCACTACACCCCTACACTTATTACACATTAATCATATGGCCCACAGTGTAATAAGTCTAGGAAGACCTCATATTGTTTGGTGATCACAGATGATTTCACAAGATTTACTTGGGTCTTCTTCCTTAGAACTAAAGATGAGACTCCTGAGATCTTGAAGAACTTCATTCTAAAAATTAAGAATCAGTTTGATCACAAGGTCAAAACAATAAGATGTGATTAAGGAACTAAATTCAAGAATCAAATCCTTGACACATTTTATGATGAAAATGGTATTACAAGACAATATAGTGCTCCCAGGACTCCTCAGCAAAATGGTGTTGCTGAGAGGAGAAACATGACACTTATTGAAGCTGCAAGAACCATGTTATCGGACTCTAAAGTGCCTATCACCTTCTGGGCAGAGGCAATCAGTACTTCTTGTTATGTGCAAAACAAAGTTATAGTAGTTAAGACTCATGGTAAGACTCCTCTGAGCTGTGGCAAAAAAGGAGACATTTCATTGGTTTCCTCAGATCATTTGGATGTCCTGGCACCATCTGAATACCAAATATCAAGTAGCCAAGTTTGCTGAGAAATCAGATGAGGGACACTTTATTGGATACTCTTCTCAAGCTAAGGCTTATAGAGTATATAATCCAGAAACTAAAGTAGTTGAAGAGTCAGCCTATATGACTTTCAATGAGCACACTCCCAATATGAAAGGCTCTAGTCCTCACTGGCTATTTGATCTTGATTTAGTTCAAACTGTTTTAGCGAATCTTGTAAGAATGTTTCAGGATCTACAGGTAACTTATCAATAGGAATACTAATCCAAGATTTGAGCTGAGAAGACCAAACAAGAACACTGCTTCAACTCCAATGGTAATTGACTGATAGGATCAAATATATAGATCTGTGATGATATTAGTTAACAATTCAATGAAAAACACATCAAAGTAATCAAATCAAAGCACAATATCAACAAAATTCAATGAGTTTATTGATATAAAGCAAAGACAATTACAAAGAGTGTAAGCAGATTCTCGTCTATCTAACCTACACACGCTAAGCTATATATACTACCAATAAACACAAAAAAGGAACTAACTAATTACAAGACTAGTCCCTATACTATTACAAAAGACAAAAAGACACATAAAGACAAAATATTAATCTTTAAAGAAGCACTAACAAAACTCCCCCTAAGATTTACATTGTCTTCGGTCTTCAAAATCTTCAGGCTTCAGTCTTTTTCTTTTTTTATCTTCTTATCTTCAGATTTATCAGCTTCATTCTTCAATTCTTCAGTCTTCTAGCTTTTCTTGCACCTTCATCTTTAATCTGCAAAGAAATCTTCAGGTTCTTCTTTTACTTTGAACATTGGCTTCTTTTTGAATTACTCTTGATCCTTTAAAGCATTTGCAATCGCTGACTTGAACTTTCCTGGAAGAATTCTTGTTTAGGACGTGAATATTAGTTTTTATCTCCATTTGGCTCATTCGTTCTAGAGTGTCTTGGAAAGTCCAGTGATGTCAATATCGGCGTATAATTCAATAGGATTTGAACTTTCCCTTGAATATACTTCCAATACTCCTTTCCTTGATATACGCATGAACTCTATATTCTTTATGTCTTTCTTTAAATATTGGCATATGCGAGAGCTTATCTCAAAGATATTCTCTCCATAGTAGCATTCATAACATTTATGATGGAAAGAAATATTTTTTATCTTGCTCTGCAACCTCTGGTGATACTTTCTCAAATTTTGAACAGACAGGAATGAGATATAGCTCGGATGAAGTAGTTTTAACTCAAAAGCACCAAACAAAGTAATCATGTCCTCATTCTAGTGTTCGAGATTTTGGACCAATTTGAGCTCAAAAGTCTCTATATTATAGAACCATCTAAGAATCGGTTTGGCCTTTTGGTTTCCATCTATCACTTTCAGTCCTGGGGTAGTTACCTTTTCAAAATATTTATCATAAAATTCAATCATAAAGTGTTCTTCTTCTGATTGTAACCCCCTTATCTTCTTGTTCTTCTTTAGCATAGAAAAGTATTCCTTGTCTTCTTGATCACAACGAGTTTGAAGGAAATTACTTGTTCTAGCTAGTCCTCTACTCAAAAGCTCTACAAACATCTCTCCTCATTTTGCTCCAGATGGATTAATCAGAGGAAGTTCGTTTAATTCTTTTAAATCTTGCACAGGAAGTTTAATGATGCTCGAGTAAAAGTGATAAACATCACAAACAACATTTACTCGTTTAATCAAGAACGCATCAAAAATATCATCATACTTCCATGCGATGATTTTGACTTGGTTTGTGAAGTCAGGAGCAATCATTGCATTTAACAATTCAGCTACGGATTGTCCTTTCTGTAAGACATTTCTTACCAAGTCACCTGTTGATCTGGCATTATCAAAGATTTGTCTTTGTTCAGAAGAAGCTTTGTACACTTGCTTTTCTGAACTAGGAAACTATAAGGCCCCACTCCCGGCACCTCACAGTTGGTCATTCATCGCACATAAAACATATATTGCATAAACTTAACATAATCACGCAGCGGAATTTCTAAGATAAAATTTTTCTTTTACTACAAAAACTTTTGCCATTTAATACAACGTACGTCAATTACAAAACGTCTAATGTTGCATTACATCACAAAAGCATTATACAAAAGATTTCATCATTTCTAATTACAAAAGGGTCATATACAGTGACCTCTAGTATAAAAAACATAAAATTTTTCATCATAAAGAAGATTTCTTAAATAATCATGTTTGTCGGGATCCTCAAGAAATCTTGCACTTGCATGCAACATAATGTGTTGCGTGCGTTATGGACCCACAACACATTGCGTGGCAGCATTATCAAAAGGAGAATGCCATCCCAAAAGAGCTGAGTAGCCGCCTCGTGCCATCCCCAGCAACACTACCTGCCAACTGGAAACACATAAAAAGTCAGCGTTGCTGAGTGAGTTCTAGTTTTATAATAAAACATACTTTCATTTGTTATAACTGTCCTTACATACATGTGATCATACAACATACGTACACTTAATAATATTATTATTATCTTCATCATTCGTTCATTAGCTTTCATTCGTGTACCATTCATCGTTCTCGTTCACGTTCGTACATACGTTCTTTACATTCATTCGTACGTTCTTTACTTTCATTCTTACATTCATTACATTCGTTCGAATGTTCATTACATTCGTTCTTACATACATTACATTCGTTCGAACGTTCATTACATTCGTTCTTACATTCATTACATTCGTTCGAACGTTCATTACATTCGGTGACATGTACGGTACCCCAAACTTCATACTATACTGCTGGTGCTGGACCTGTGGTGATCAACCACGAACGTTGTGCACAAATGCTGATCCAGTCACCCGGGGTAGGTATATGCACCATTTATCTTCCACTTTCATTCTATCATACGTTAGCCAAGTCTGTTGCAGCACACGGCTGCTCACCTCAGTGGCAATCTCACGATTGCCTGCTAACCGAGTCTGTTGCAACACGAAGTTGCTCACCTCATTATCAATCTCAAAGATTGACCCTGTGTGCATCCTTCGGGGTAGCTAACCCGCATCACAGTTGAGCTAACACCTGCCAGGGGTGTGCACCTCCATTCATTTGCTTGCAAGCCTTTCTTACGTTCAATCATTAATGCATGCATTCATTCATCATTTTCCTCTTTCATTATCTTTCACTTTACGTTTTTATTACATTCGTTCCATTCATTCATTCACGTAAAGTCACGAAAAGACAAACATACATCGACACAAGGAACATAGGCATTTACAAATCATCAGTCATTACCATCATATAAGGCAACATCATACTTATCATGTTTACGTCATACCTACACATCTCTCCTCATTCACATCAGCCCTATTTGGGCGATTGAACATACTGCAGTCGCATGGACTCCATGCGACTGGGTCGTGCGATTGGCCAGTTATGCGAATGGGCATACAATCGTGCGAATGGGCCTCCTATCGTGCGACTGAACACTATACGAATGGACTACTAGGCGACTAACCCTCAGTCGTGCGACTTAACTACTATGCGAATGGACCTATGCGACCGAATCCCTCAATCGCATGGCCTGTCTGGTGAATGAGCCCCAGTCGTACGACTGAGACTCAATCGTACGATCAAACATTAGTCTTTCCTCGGTCGTGCGACTAGCCCTTCAGTCGCCTAGCCCTAACTGGGCAGCGACTGGAGTTCATCACGAACATCAGCTGCGACATACCGTTGTAAAACCCTACTAAATCCGATTCACGCCCACATTATCCCTCCCAACCCTCAGGGATTCATACTAGGACATCATACAAGCTTATACAAGTCCTAATTCGTACTTTGAACATACTAAACATGATTTCACCCAAATGGGTTAAACACACACTTTACAAAAATAGGGTTTATATGTGATCCAGCCCCAAAATCGTATGAAAACATGAAAATGTGGGGTTCTAGAACTCACCTAATCGAGGAGAAGATGAAGAGCTTCGATTTGACTAGCCACTCGACAAATCTCGAGCCCGAATCACCACGTTCTCTCTTTCCTTCTCTTCTTCCTCTGCTCTCTCGCTCTCTGTTCTTTCTCCCGACTGAAAATGTGTAAGTGTGGGGAAGAAGAGAGCTGCCCCTCCTTTATAGCTACAGCTCAGTCGCCCTAGGTCCAGGCGACTAAACCTTCAGTCGCATGAACACCATGCGACTGGACCTCCAGTCACATGAGTTTCCATGTGGTTGATCCTTCAATCGTCCGAACATCATGCGATTGAACCTCCAGTCGCATGAATTCCATGCGGTTGAGACTCAGTCGCATATCCCTCCAAAGTCAAACTTCCGGGTGTTACAAGTCCACCCCCTTATTTAGGTTTCGTCCCCGAAACCTGTTATTCCTCGAACAATCATGGGTAATGCTGCCTCATTTCTTCTTCAGTTTCCACGTTGACTCGGATCCCTTCCTATGCCGCCACTGTACACGCACAAGAGGAACCACTTTATTTCTTAACCTCTTCTCCTTGCGATCGATAATCGCCATTGGTTGCTCTACATAGTTGTGTCGTTCGTCTACCTCGATGTCCCCCAGTGGGACGATATATCTTCGTCCGCCAAACACTTCCTCAGATGAGATACATGGAAGGTCGGGTGAATTCCACTTAACTCATCTGGTAGATCCAACCTATAGGCCACCTCTCCTACTTGAGCAATAATTCGGAAAGGCCTATATACCTCGGGCTCAACTTGCCCCTTTTTCGAAACCGAATGATACCCTTCCAAGGTGAGACCTTCAACATAACCCGATCTCCCACTTGGAACTCAATCGGCCTGCGTCGTTGGTCAGCATACGACTTCTGTCAGTCTTTGGCTGCCTTCATGTAGGCCTTGATCCTTTCAAGCTTTTCAGTCGTAGCCTCGATCACTTCGACGCTCCCCAATTCCTTTTGACCAACATCACCCTAACAAACGGGTGTCCTGGCATGGTAGCTGTTATTGTATAAGAATTCAGCTAACGGCAAGTGGTCATCCCAACTTCCCCCGAAGTCGATGGCACATGCCCGAAGCATGTCCTCCAAAGTCTGAATGGTCCTTTCCGACTGACCATCAGTTTGAGGATGATAAGCCGTGCTAATATGTAATCTCGTCCCCATAGCATCATGAAATTTCTTCCAGAATTTGGATGTAAACAGGGTGTCGCGATCAGACACAATCGACACCGGTACACCATGACGAGTCACAATCTCCTTGATGAAAAGATCGGCCAACCTCTCGGATGAATATGTCTCGCGTATCGGTAGAAAGTGAGCACTTTTCGTCAGACGGTCCACAATCACCCATATTGTATCATACCCTTTCGGGGTACGCGGCAGCTTTGTGATGAAATCCATGGTGATGTGCTCCCACTTCCATTCCGGTATATCCAATGGTTGAATCTTTCCATACGGCTTCTGGTGCTCGAGCCTTCACTTGCAAACAAGTAAGGCATTTACTCACATACTCCACCACATCGCGTTTCATACCCGGCCACCAATAATCTTTCTTCATGTCTTGGTACATCTTGGTAGCACCGGGATGAATGGAGTACCGAGTCTTGTGAGCTTCATCCATAATCTTTACCCGTAGATCCCCAAGACGAGGAATCCACATACGCCCAAACCTGGTTCTAACACCAATTGTGTTTTCACCCAACTCCGCGACCAGACCTCTCATTCTTTCAGAGTTAAGATGATCTTCCTTCAATGCCTCATCCTGGAACTCTTTGACTTGCTTCATCACGTCAGAGGTCATGATCAGCTGGTACGTCTTCACCCGTATCAGCTCGGTCTCTCTTTTCGGCTAAGGGCGTCCGCCACCACGTTGGCTTTGCCCGGATGGTAGTGGATTTCACAATCATAATCCTTTATAAGTTCCAACCATCGCCTTTGCCTCATATTCAAATCTTTTTGCTCGAAGAAGTACTTCAAGCTCTTGTGGTGGTAAAGATGTTGCACTTCGTTCCATAGAGATAGTGCCTCCAAATCTTCAATGCAAAGACCACAGCCGCTAGCTCCAAGTCATGAGTAGGGTAATTAACCTCATGAACTTTCAACTGTCGGGATGCATAGGCTATAACCTTTCCCCTCTGCATTAACACACACCCCAATCCCGAGTAGGAAGCATCAGAATAAACCACCAGATCTTCGCTTCCATCGGTAATGACAGAACAGGAGCTTGGGTCATCTCGTCTTCAATTCTTCAAACGCTTTCTCTTGAGCTTGACCCCATACAAACTTCACATCTA
>JABSNV010000811.1:0-100000 GCA_024085815.1 Flaveria linearis
TTAAAGCATACAGTTTGCTTAGTATGGCTTTGCCAGAAGAGATCTTAGTCAGGTGCGAGAACTATAAAACAACAAATTTCTTGTGGAAGATTCTCCACACTCTCAGTGAAGGGAGTGATGAGATCCGAAGCATAAGGAAAGACACCCTCAGATCACAATATGAAACCTTTCATCATATTGAGGGTGAATCAATTCCTCAACAACTCCATAGATTTATGCAACTTGTTACTGAGATGAACATCTTGGAGTTGAAATATACCACTGAGGAACTCAACAAGAAAATGCTCCACACTTTGCCTGAAAGTTGGAAGCAGACTGTGTCCATGTTCAAGAACACAATAGATCTTAAGACAACCGGTCTAGATACATTGGTTGCAAGGATAGAAGCTCTTGAACTGGATGAACAATCAAGAAACAAGAGTGTGAGAACTCATGTCTCACCTTATCACTTCAAAGAACCCAAAAATGCAGGAAGTGCATTTATCTCAAATAATGAAGGTGATAACTCTTGCACTTTGAGTGATGATGAAGAGGAAGTTAGTTTCTATGCCTCTAAACCAACTAAGAAATCATCTCAAAGTAAGAACCAAAAGGAAAAGGGTAGATCTGGTAAGAAAAGAGATACTACAGCAACTGCAAACCCTTCTCAACAAAACAAACAGTCAGAACCAATAACTGTGATATTGGATTCTGAAGAACAAAAAGCAGTCTTTGCAGCTTTTAGTTCTAGCTTTCAAGCATATCTTGGAAGTTCACTTACATCAGCAAACATCTGCCAGCAAGATTTGGAGGAACTACCTCCTGATGTAGTAGAAGAGATGGATCTACAATGGCAGATGGCTATGATTGCTTACAAAGCTAAGCAATACCTGAGGAGAAACAAGAATCTGGCTGCAGCTAGTAAAACATCAAAGATTGGCGTTGACAAGTCAAAAGTCAGATGTTTCAAGTGCAATTTCTATGGACACTTCTCTAGAGAATGCAACCAACAATCATCTCAGCAGCATCATCAGCAGCAGCATCAGCAGCATCAACATCAGCAGCAATAGCAATATCATAATCAGCAATCCACCTCTCAAAGATCTCTGCACAGACAACCTCAGCTAACATCTCCACCAGCCACAAATGCATCAGCAGGACCGAGCAATTCCAAGGAGTCAGGGCTGATCATACTTCAAGATGGAACATGTGTCTGGAGTATGTATGAGAAGGAAGTTTTGGAAGAGAATCAAGCACTGATGGCACATATGGAAAACAAAGTTCCTCCTATGGCCAGAGAGGTAAAAGACAGGTTATGTTCATCATCATGTGTTGAGGAAGTTGAACGATATAGAGTCCATGCTCAACAATTGGCTGATAAAGTAAAGGAAACAATGATTTTGAATGAATCTCACGTAAGAGAACATAAATTATATCAAATCAAAATTAGTTCTTTACAAAAAGATTTAGAAAAATATGTTTCTGAAAATTACAGCCTTAAAGCACAAGTTGAGCATCTGACCACTTCCTAAACAAAATCCATGGCTGATCATGCATCTACTGAAGTGAAACTTCAGAAGTTTCAACTATCATCTCAGCAATATGAGAATTTGCTAAACTCTCATATTGAATCAAAGAACAAGTACGGGTTGGGTTATAATGCTGTTGCACCACCTATTAATGATAACTATACAACCTTACCTGAAACAATGACAAACACTTTGTCAAATCATTTTGTGCCAAGCACCAAAATTGATATAAAAACAAACAACAATGAAGCTGAGATAAGTGAAACTGAATCTACTGAATCAGAATCACTTAAACATAATAAATCAGATCTTGATAAATATGATGACTTGGATGATTCTGATGAACATGATACTGATCAACTGAACATTGGTAAGAATGTTCAAGTTGAAACTGGTCTTCCACGAGTTCTTGAAGAATCAAAGCTGCAGTATCCTCCAAAGCAACGAAACATGCTGAAGACTATCTGCAAGAGGATTGCTGAATTGAATGAAGGACTTTAAGAACTGAACCTTCACAAGGTTGATAGCTGCGGACCAAGTGCTGAGGTACCTTTGTCTTCTTCAGATAAAGGTAAGAAACAACAAACTTCAACAAAGAAAAAGAAAAATTCAAGTGTTGAAGATCTGCGGAAAGAGAAATCTGAAGAATCCGTAGAACATCTGCGGAAAGCAAAAATTGCCAAGTCCGTAGATTATCTGCGGAAGGCAAAAACTACTGAGTCCGCAGAAAAGCAACGGAAGAGAGAAACCGAATCTACGGACGAGGTTAAAAGGGATGCCAACAAACATACACAGAAAAAGCTGAATATCAAGCAACAAAAGGCATACAAAGGCAAACAAGAAACAGCTGATGATGCTCCCAACAAAAACAAGAAGAAATCAACTAATGTTTCAGCAAGTGAGAAAAAGAACAATAAAAAGAAGGCTGAATCTGAAGAAAATTCAGAAAAATATTGCAAATGGTGTGATATGAAGAATCACAATACTGATGAATGCTATTTCAGCAGCTATTGTTCCATTTGCAATATGAACAATCATATGACTGCCGATTGTTACTTTAACAAACACTGTGCCATATGTGATAAAAATAACCATTCAACTCAGGAATGTTATTTTAATAAGAAGAACAAGAAAAAGAGCAAAAAGAAGTCACAAGACGCATCATCTGAATTAGATTCTCAATCCTCAGAAAGTGACAAAGAGACAAAGATTCAGAAAGAACAACAAAAGTCAAAGAAAAGATCCTCTGCTGCGGACAAGACTTTGAAGAAGAAAGCACCAACACAGTCTAAGACACCTCACAAAAAGGTGGATTTGTCAGATAAACAAACTGAAGCAGCTGATGGTTTCTTTGATAACTTTGCAAAAGGAACTCCTGTGCCTCAATCAAAGCTGAAAGATGAAGAAACTTTCAAAACTACAGGATCTTCCTCAAAGTTAAAATATCAACCAAAACAAGATAAGTTGAAGAAAGACTCAGATAAGCATGAAGACATCCAAAAACCTGAATCATCTTCAACAGAATACGCCCACACGCACGCCCGCCCGCACGCCCGCATGCACGCCTGCCCGCATGCATACGCAGATGCATACGCACCACCAGCATACGCACCACACGCATCCCCACACGCCTCCCCACACGCCTCCCCACACGTCTGCGCGCACGCCTGCACGCACGCCTGCGCCCTCGCCTGCGCAACACGCATCCGCAACACGCATCCGCAACACGCATCCGCAACACGCATCCGCAACACGCATCCGCAACACGCAACCGCACAACCCGCGTGCGCGCCCGCCCGTACGCCCGCACGCGCGCCCGCCCTCCCGCCCGCCCGCGCGCCCACCCGCGCGCCCGCCCTGCCGCCCCCCGCGCGCCCGCGCGCCCGCCCTCGCGCGCCCGCCTGACCGCACGCCCGGCCGCCCGCCCGCGCGCCCGCGCGCCCGCCCGACCGCACGCCGGACGCCCGCCCGCCCGCCCGACCGCCCGTAAGCCTGCCCGCAAGCCTTCCCGCACGCGTGCGCACCGGCGTGCGTGCAAGCGTCCCGCAGGCGTGCCCGCATGCGTGCGCGCATGCGGGCGCACATGCACACATACATACACACTACATGTTAGGACCGATTTCGTACGGAACACTAACCGATTCTACGTTATACCCAATCAAATAGTGCGGAATCTTATTTGATTGGCGATCCAATCAGTGAGAACGCATATACCGATCAATCCAACGATGAAACAAACATTAAAAACGAATGAGAATTGATCAAAAACGAACTATGAACTTGGATTGACATTTTGGTACGCTCTGGACGGCTAGGGTACGTATGTATTCGAAGTGTTATGTTTTTCCACGAATTACTTGATATTTATAGGTTTCCTGTGTTCAATACCATTAGCATGGTTCAGTCGTGCGACTGAATCATGCGATTGGCTCATACGCACGACTGAAGGTTCAGTCGTGCCACTGACTCAATCTTATGTCTCAGTCATGCGACTGATCCAGTCTTCTGGTTCAGTTGTGCGACAAGTCCATAAGCATGATATGTTCATGCGTATGGTCCATTAGCATGGTCCATTCGCATGAACTATCACATGGATAAGTTAAACATTCTTCTAAGTTCTTATTGACTTAGAACCATGTAGAACAAAATCAAACCTATATAATTAGTTCATACACGTGCAACACATTCAATATAATGATATCATGACATAATCAAACATAAATTAACATCACAATGCATTTCATATATCATTCATTCAATTCATTACATCGATTACATATATGTAAGACATGAAAGACTTTTACATTTCAGAACATAAAATAGGTACATCTTTATGTATCAACAAACTCCCCCTTAGACCTAGTTTACTCTATTGTTTAACAGCCTTCACGTGCTCTTGGAACATCTTGTACTTCTCTTCTTTGTAACTCCTGCATGTATCTCGATTGCAAAGCAGAGACTTATGACATGTTGGAACTGTAGAGCTTGTATGATGTCCTGCGTGTCATAGAATAATGGCCACTTGTATAGAGTGTAGACATCATCTTTGGACAAGTTGGTCAGCCACATAGGGTCAAACACCCGGATAGTCTCAATCTGAGCATCTTTGAGCAAAACTATGACCGCTTCACCCGTTCACCAGTTGTAGTACCACCATTTGAAGTGTGGAGTGAAGTCCTGAGGCATCTTCCGTAATGGTATCTTTGACATTGTGCGCGGAGGATTCCACTTCAGTACTACCTTAGGCTTTCCAGTATGTGGATCAACTTCGGTCTTATTTATGAACCGTCTAGGCTATTGAGGCCTGAAGTTGACCACCTGGTGTGGTACTCTCTCTTTAACGCCATCTCAAACCACCTAGACATCTTTCTGGTGTTGGCGTACAAAAGGTCTAAACAGGCAAGCCTGTTTAACTCAAAACCAGGGAGAGTCTTCAGATCATGTGGGTATCTGAAGTACTCTATTCCCTTCTCTCTTTTCATCACGTACACATCCAAGTCTTCAAAGTACGCCCAACTAATAATCTTTCCCGACACCTTCTGATGCTTCTTGACTCTGTAGAGTTTGGTGTAGGCGTTAGACTTTGGCGGTTGACACTGGGCTCACATCTTTTCTAAACATACTGCCCACTCAGCTTTCTTGATGTCAACATCAGTGTCCAAAGCTTGGGCTTTCCCTTCTTCTTTCTTCTTCTCTTTCTCTTGAGCATCAAGAGCTCCAGACGTATCACTGCCAAATATTTCACCTAAATCGAGGATAACATAACCCTGTTGGTCATTGTACTGTGGATACTCTTATGTTGTGATATCTTCTATATCAATATCATTGACGCCCTCCAGCTCTTCATCACTCATGACATCAACCTCGGGAGCATCCTTGACTAGCTCATCCGGGTTGAGTCTAAACATATCAGCCAGCTGCTCGTCTGTGAGATCATGAATGATCTCTCCCTCCTCGGGTGTGTAGCTCAAAGATCGTCGCACATACCTTGCAAATCAAGAATCATTGTTAGCTGAGTCTTGATTTGCTGAAGGGTACGACGTCATGCTCATCAGTCTATTGAGATTCATCTGTTTGTTTAAACATTCAAAACCACAGAAACACATCAGTAATCAATTCAGTTACATTAATAACATTGATAAACATTAATTACATAAGTGTAATACATAGTTCAAGTATAAAGATAATTAAAAACTAAGACAACTAATCATTACTCTTGTCCTTATCACTTGGCTCTTCAGCTTGAGAAGCTGAGGTTGACGGTCTTGATTCTTGACGTCGTTTTGTCCTCTGTTCCTGAGCCGCTAGATCTGAGGCTGATATAGATGCATCACCCTCAGGATCATCCCCATCACCTCCCTCTTTGTCCTTTCTACTTCCCTCTCCTCAATATCATCATCATCATCATCATTATCAGACTCATCATCATCAGATGACTCATCATCATCATCATCACCATCATCACCATCACCTTTGATCATGAGAGGCTCACCTTTTATTCCCTTTAGCCTTAGGTGTAGCTTCTTGTTTTTCTTCTCAACATCCTCAATTCGCTTCACCGATGCCATCAGAAGATCGTTCTGTGTGGTTAAGGCACGGTGAGCTCTGGACAAATCTCCCTCGAGGGCAGCTTCCTTTTCAGTCAGATGTGCAATTTGTTGACTCTGAGCTGCAGTCTTCTCGGTCAGCAGGGCGATCTGCTTACCCTGCTCAGCGTTGACAGCCATCAACTGAGTCATCTGGTTCGCTTATATATTGTCAGTTACGAGCAGTTTCAGAACAAGACGGTTGAGGCTGGCAAGCTGTTCCTCTAACCCAATGTTGGGAAGAGAGGATCCCAGTGGTGGTACTGATGAGATGGAAGGTCCAACATGTGATGTGGTGGGTGGAGTGGTGGATGTAGTATATGTGGGAGTGGTGGTGGTTATGGTTTGTGGTGGAATGGATGAAATGGGTGGAGTGGTGGTAGCTGTAATGGTGGTGGTACGTGTGATGGGAGTGGTTGATGTAGTGGCTGTGGTGGTGGTAGGTGTGGTAGGGATGGTGGAGGTAGTGACTGTGGTGGTAGAAGAGGCCATCAGCACTACATGTCTTCTCTAGGCCTTCTTACCATGTGGCTGTGCCATCCTCTTTAACCGCGAGCCCTTGGAGCTCTGGGCTCCCCCTGGGCTTGGATGGGGAGGTGTGTAGGTAGGATCAGCAGTGCCAGTATCCTCCACCCTAGCCCGGCGTCCTCCAACCGCCTCCATACCTCGGTCGGTAGCAACCACACGGATACCAACTGTCCTTGTGAGGGGCTCCTCATCGGACTCCTCATCTTCGTCATCTGGCATAAAGTCCTGATGGATGGTTGCCTGCTCCAATCCACCAGGAGCTGAGGAACTAACATGTGTGGGTGGTGGAGACGTAGTGGAAGTGTCAGTGGCCCTTGGTTCACTAGGGCCTGTATCTCCACCACCCTGGCCGTCATCGTCGTCGTCGTCATCCTCATCAACAGCAGCCATGATTGGCTCAACATCTAAATCACTGTCATCGTGACACCACTTTTTATGAGCTGGCGCCATGTAATCCTCCCTGGCCAGGTGGCCGAACAACCTCCTAACCGGGGGCTTCACCTGCTTCCCCTGGTAGACCTTCATCCTTCCCAAGGTGGTGTCGTCCATAACTTCTAGTGACACCGCATCGTCCTTCTCCTTGGGAAGGTGAGGAAGCTTCTCGTCAATTATCATCTGAATAAACCTCGGGTACATGCGGAATCCCTCTTTCCCCTGGCTTCTATGTTCTCGACCAGATAAGTAAAGAACATCCGTGAGAAGCTGAACGGATAGTTCAGTACTAAAGCCACATAAGCATTCTGGATCTGATTAGATAGCTCATCGAATCCTCCTCTCCTGGAGGCTATGCACTTCAGGATCACATGTGCCAGATACTTAAATTGAGGGCACATGTTACTCTTGTTCAGTACGCCAGTGTTGATATCACCGATGTACTTGATCCTGAGGAAGCATCCCCGTACCGTTAGGGGATGGAACTTGGTTGGGTGTGCACCATCGTCACCCAAGTCCAAGACTCGCCTGATATCCTTTTCACTGATCTGGATATCTTCCCTAAATATAGAGTTCCTAATGCAGTAGGGCTCTGTCGATCTGTCAACAATGGCGTTCTCCCAGAACGTTTGCTGGATTGACCTGTACGGTATACATGGTGTAGATATGGCAGTAAAGATCCTCGAACATCGAAGAAAGGCTATGATCCCGATAAACTCAGAAGCATTCCGGGATGTGGGGTCCAGATTAGCACATATATTGTGCTTCGTGCTCATCATCCATCTATCTGCTATATTGCTACAATACAAGGGACAAACACATTAGTTCCGTTCATAATACATAAACAATTTGACTTAGAACAGATTTTGACAAATCTGGCTCAATTATGCGATTGAACCGGATGAATGGGTTCAGTCATACGATTGAGCCTGCGACTGAGTTCAGTCGTGTGCGAAGCCATGTCGTTGAGTCAGTCGTGCGACTGAATCCCCGATTGGTTCAATCATGCGATTGAAGCATGCGACTGGCTCAATCGTACAACTGAAGTTCACCAGTCTGTCCATTCGCATAAACCCATGTGCGACACCATAATCTTGAATCTTGTCATCAAGTGAAATTAGACGTCGTTTTTAGGTTCATATGGCTCGCAGGGACTCAATATAGCACCTAAACTCCTTTAAATCGACATTTTTAATCATTTAAGTGGTCAATTTTAGGGTTTGAGTCCCGGTTATTTGTTTGAACAATTTAGGTCATTTAGTTCGATTAGATTTCTTGTTTGTCCTGATTCCTATCGCAAGTTACCTGTAGATAAATACACTTAGGGTTAGAACACAAATCAGAATGAAATCTCAAACGTTGGAAATTTTGGCAGAGTAATAGGGCTTAGGTGGGTTTTGGAAAGTTTCAAGTCTGGTAGAGATTGCGACCGAATGAGCCTCTATTTATACTATTTTGGGTTTCAGTCGTGCGACTGGACCCATACGCATGGCTCAATTGTGCAACTGAGGTTCAGTCGTGCGACTGACTCATACTTCTCTCTTCAGTCGTACGACTGGCTCAGTCTCCTCTCTCCGGTCGTGCGACTGGCTCAGTCTTGTGGTCCAATTGCATGACTGTCTCATACTCATGGTCCAATCATATGACTGGCTCAATCTCATGGTCCAATCGTAGGACTGGCTTATTCTCATGGTCCAATCGTACGATTGGCTCAATCTCATGGGCATCGTATGACTGGCTTATTCTCATGGTCCAATCGTATGACTGACTCATTCTTATGATTCAATCGTACGATGGTTCATACTTATGATCCAATCGTGACTCATTAGTTGACTTCATACTTTTCAAACCTTCAGTTTTAACTTTTGATTGATATAACATTATGAGCACCGATAATCTCAGACATGATCCTTTGAACGAGAAACCGTTTGATCACCGCAGACGTGATCCTTTTAATTAACACAGTTTGGTCACCTCAGATGTGACCCTTTTACTTTTCAAACCTTGATCATCTCAGATATGATCCTTTTAATTTAAAACAGTTTGGGTCACCTCAGACGTGACCCTCTTAAGGTATGATTCACAGAGTTCACTTTGTTACATAGTCCAACATTGACGCAAAAGGATAACTAAAACATAAAAGCAACTTGAAATTAAACAAAACAAGACATACTTTTGTGTTTTTGTTTGAGGTGGGTTGAAAACTTTTAAATATCATTTAACCGATTTCTCCCCCTGAGCAGAACAACTTCAATTTGATTTTATCATCTCTGGAGAGATTCATATGGAATCATACAGGTGTATCATAATCATTTAGGACCTTTTGATATATGTTTAAATTAATGATTCTTATTACTCTGAGTCATAAGCACTTACAGGAAATCATACTAGAGCTGTAAGAAGCACACAATAATTTTAACTGTCGAGAGTCGTAGCCACGACGATTATCATTATTGTTGTCCACTTAAATCCATACACAGACTTTCAACTCACATTAGTGATTAGATTTTATTATTTCAACAAGCGTTTGTGGATCCCACACTTATATGGTAATTAACATTCCTCAGGAGATTTTTGAGCGGTCTACAGGTTTTGAGACAAGAAGAAACTATTCTAAGAGCTTTCAAGAGATGCTATGCCTCAGGTGAGTGCCATCGCACAACAGAGAGGCGCAAACAATAATGAATTCTAGAATATTTAGGTTGTGCTTATCCTCAGGTCAGTGCCATCGCACAGCAGAGAGGCACACAACCTATCTTCTTGTAAGAGCACCTTTTTCTTTTACACATAACGCACCAACAACATTAGTCATTAGTTTGATTGCGTTTATCAATTTTTTCATGTGCTTTTGCTCATTTTTATGGTCGTCCGCACACATTTGTGGTGTTTATTTTGCTTGTCACCCCTTATTGGAATTTATTTGATTGTGTTAACCAGTGATAAGATGGAAACCCACAGCCTATTAAACAGTTTAGTTTAGATTGTTTCACCAACGAAGTGTACTTGTCTATTGTGTTGAATCTACCGACACATCGTACGATGGACTAGCAACCCCTAGGTCTACTTTCTCTATGTAACCTCAGTAACAGACTAGTGTACTATCATTTTTTCTTTATTTGGTTTAAACATCGTAGACTTGAAATTTTAATTATAGCCTTTTGATCTTTTCAGTCCTTTTTAAGTCCCAAACAATTAGTTCCCTGCGTACTATCATTTTCCATAGTTTTGAATCAATCTCACAGATTTGATTTGCTTTCAGCCTATCTGCCTGCCTCTTTTTTTTTAAGTAAATAAATACTGAAACTAAACTAATCTACTCTTAAAATTCTAAAACCAGAAATCTTTTTGGGTTTTTGGATTTTTAGGACAAAAATAATTAAAATAAAGAAAAAAAATAAAATAAACAGAAAGACGGACTATGAACTCGATTCTTCTGGAATCACATCACTTTTCTTTTTCATGCCATTTACCTCTAATAAATATGAAAACAGAGGTTTATGAAATGCTTTTGTGTAGTGGTCGGCGCGTTGAAAATCCGTATTAATTTTAACAACATCGATTAATTGTTTTCAAAACGGTCACGTATAAAGTGATATTTAATATCGATGTGTTTAGTCTTAGGATGCTGGACCGGATTTTTAGTTACAGCTATTGCAGCAGAATTATCAACAAAGATAGGGGCGTTAGAGAATTGCAAACCATAGTCGCGCATTTTCTGTTGAGTCCAAATGATTTGTGAGCAGCAACTTGCAGTAGCAACGTATTCAGCTTCACATGTTGACAGAGCAACAGACGTCTGGTTCTTACACTGCCAGGTGACTAACCGTCTTCCAAAGAACTGACAACCCGCTGATGTTGATTTCTAATTCATCTTGCAACCACCGTAGTCCGAGTCACTATACGCTGTAAGCTCAAAATCATCATTATGAGGATACCACAACCCGAGTGTTGGAGTACCCTTCAGATAACGGAATATCCTTTTAACCCTGATGAGATGATTTACTTTTGGTTTAGACTGATATCTGGAACAAAGACACATGGCATACATGATATCAGGACTAGAAGCTGTGAGGTACATAAGAGATCCGATCATCCATCGGTTCATAGTGGCATCTACCAGATCACCATTTTCGTCGGGTGCCACATCGTGGTTTGTGGAGTTCCAGCAACAGTTGTATTCTCCATGTCAAACTGACTAAGAATGTCGCCTACATATTTTGTCTGATGTAGGAAGATTCGTTTGGGTTTCTGATCCACCTGTAACCCAAGAAAGAACTTCATTTCTCCTATGGCACTCATTTCAAACTCAGCTTTCATCACAGATTTGAATTCCTTGAATAAAGCTTCGTTTTTCAAACCGAAGATGATGTCATCCACGTAAATCTGAACCAGTAGTAAATCACCATCTTTCTCCTTGATAACAGTGTACAGTCAATAACCCCTCTGCGAAAACCGTGTTTAAGCAGATGAGTAGAGAGTTTCTCATACCAGGCTCGAGGGGCTTGATGAAGCCCATACAAAGCCTTGTCTAGTTTGTACACTCTATCCTGATGATAAGGGTTGTCAAATCCCTCGGGTTGACTTACGTATACTGTTTCCCAAATCTCACCATGAAGGAAGGCACTTTTCACATCCAATTGATAAACTTTGATTTGCATATGGGATGCATAGGCTAGGAATATACGAATAGCTTCCATCCTTGCCATAGGTGCCAACACTTCATTGTAGTCAATGCCTTCGACTTGCCTAAACCCTTGAACGACAAGCCTCGCCTTGTTTCGAATTATGACCCCTTGTTCATCTTTCTTGCAACGAAGAACCCATTTGGTCATCATCAGAATGGGAATATGGTAGATTGAAAGACTTGAAGAATCCATCATGATCAAAGAAAAAGGAAGGTCCTTTTCCAGCAGGGGGTGGTGAATCTTTGAACATCAACGTTACACCAACTTCTACCTGACCCATTGAGTTGTTGTAAACTCTCTTGTCTGGTATACTGTAGCCGAGAAAAATACCTTCTTCTGCCTTCTCACAAAATTTTCCAGTCTGATTCTTCTTCAATAGCATGTAGGTGCACCGAATGGTTCGAGATACTCCAAGTTAGGTTTACGTCACTGGAGTAATTCATAACATGTCTTTCCATGACGTTTGACCACTAGAACCTGATTCAAAGTGTAACAAGCATTAGCCACTGCCTCGTTCCAGAATTGAATAGGCAGTTTTGAATCGGCTAGCATTGTCCTTGCAGTCTCAATCAGACTTCGATTCTTCCTCTCAACGACACCGTTCATCTGTGGAGTATATGCATAAGTGAATTGATGAACATACCTTTCTCTCGACAGACCGTCTCCATCCACTGATTCTTGAACTCTGTGCCGTTGTCTGAACGTATCTTTCTAACTTTCAGCTTGTAGAGAGATTCCAGTGTCGTAACCAGATGCTTGAAAGATTCAAACGTTTCAGACATGGCTTTTAGAAACATTACCCAAGAGAATCTGGAGTAATCATCAGTCACGACAAAGCAATACAAGTCTCCGGCAATATTCCTTTTGCTGATTGGGCTAAACAGATCCATGTGTAGAAGCTCGAGTGGAGTTTCGATAGAGTTAACTTTCTTTGCTTTGTGAGACTTCTTGGTCTGTTTCCCTTTCTTGTATGAGACACAGAAATCTGGAAGCTAGAAGTTCTTGACAGTAACTGCCTCTACCAGATCATTCTGAACCAGATGGTTCATCTTCCTCGGATTAATGTGTCCCATTCTTCTATGCCATGAGACTGACTCCCTTTCTGTTGCCTTTGATAGGAAGCACTGTGCAGTCGATTTAGTTATGGAGGCTTTTGATAGATCCAAGACATACAGATCATTATATCTTGAAGCTGACAGTAATACTTTATCGTCCTCGATGACATACTTCTTCTTCAGTATATAACACTTCTTGTTGTCGAATAGAACTTTGAATCCTTTATCACAGATATGGGAGATAAAAAGCAAGTTATTTTGCATTGCTGAACATAGTTGAACTTATCGAACTTGACTTTCTCATTTCCCACTTCGCCTTGAGCGGTGATATATCCTTCTTTATTTCCAGCAAATGATACGTGTCCCCCTTTAATTTGTTTGACATTGAAAAGGAGAGACGAATTCCCGGTCATGTGCCTGGACGACCCACTATCAATAATCCAGGTATTAGTGATAGCGTTGTAACGGACACCCTGCACATACAAAGGAAATTATTAATTCAAGTTTGGGACCCAAGCCTTAACTGGCTTGGGTGTCCTAGAGGTATCACACATCAAGAACTTAACCCATTGTCCTTGATAGGGTGAGGGCACATCTTTCTTCTTCTTGTCCTCACTATCAGACACATTACCCGATTTTTCTTTCCATAACCCAGTTTTGTAAGGCCTGTTTGTGGTAAACAAACAACTGGGTAATGGTTTGAACTTTAGGTTCACTAATAATCCTAGGTTTAACCTTGGGTGACACAGCCTTGCTTTCAGCTCGTCTGTATGGCCCTTGGTATTTTGGAGGAGTATTAGATTTGGTCTTAGAAAATCTAGGTTTTTCATCAAAAAGTTCAATTTCCTTTTGGGTGTTTGATAATAAGGACAATTTGAAGAGACATGTCCTCGTTTTCCACAACTGTAGCAAGATCTCCCTTCTACATATTATGGAAATTGTTGATGTGGGGTTGAGTGTGGTTGGGGGCTTGGTAACTTCTCTTCCTTTTTAGATGTTTCACCTTCTTTAACAAAGTTAATTGTTTTGACCTTTTGAACATCCTTTGCCTTAGTTTGATTTGGACTTTGATGATTAACACGTTTAGGGTTCTTTGAGTTAAACTTTTTAGGTTTTGAAATAGACGTTTGTGAACCTAATTTTAAGTTAACCTTTTTAATTTTATTAGTCAAATCCTCAACAGGCATTTTATCTTTAGATCCCAAAGTAGTATCCGTCTGTTCGGTGACTGACTTCACAGGTTTACCTGTAGAATCTGGATCACTGACCAGAGGGGTAGACACCACATGATCCTTTATTGGGTTGTTATTTATTGGTCTACATTTAGTATTCAAAAGGATAGCATGTGGTGGTGGTACTACTTTATAACCCAAACCTTCCCCACCATTTCGTTCTTTCACTAAGTTTTGAACTATATGTGAAGAACTTGTCAAGCTATGCAGTTTTTGTTTCAATGATTCAACTTCGACTTCCAAAACTGCTTTTTGCTTCTTTGTTTCTTCCAAAGAATTTAAATAGAACTTAATATCATTTGATTGATTAAGAGCAACAACTTTGGTTTCCCTCAATTGTTTTCCCCAGAAGTTCTATCTTTTCTTTGAAACTGTACTCATTTTGTTTTAGCACACGATTTGCTTCAGTGCAGAGTTGCAAATCATTTACCAGATTATCATTGTGTTATAATAACCTAGCAAATTTTAAATCAATTCTTTCTATGAATTTGTCACATTCAGAACAAGCATGTTTATCAAATAATTTGTCTTTAGAATTTACCTGTGAAGTACCAGACGAATCAGCCATTAGTGCAGTGTCAGACTCTTCAGCAACTGAATGTTCTGTGTTTGTTGCACTAAGCTCTTCTTCCATTAAGTGATCAACTACATCCATAGCTTCTTCAACACCTGAATGTGAATGCTCCGCTACGATGTCTCCCTCACTTGCAGATCTATCATCCAAGGTGTCAACAAAAGCAACATTAGATTCACCCTCGGATACGAATTGGAAGGACCGTCTTGCCCTTCATCGCCTTGAGCAACCAAAGTTTAGAGTCTTTACTTGCTATTGATGCCCCAATCTTATCCTTTTCCTGACGACTGAAAGAGGGAAATGGATTTCCATTTCCAGTCTTCTTGGGCTTAACACACTCACGCTTGAAATGCCTTTTCTCACCACAGTTGAAGCACGTGACCTTGGTTTTATCAAATCCAAATGTAGTATCTTTAGTTGCCACCAAGTTTTGTCCCGTCTTCTTCACGAACTTCTTTTCTCTTCTCATAGCGCTAGTCAAGGCCCACATGACATCCATGCGCTCTAACTCAGTTTCATCAACTTGCTCGTACTCTTTATCAGCAAGATGACAGTTTCCAATCTTTCTAGCAACTAGACCATCATAAGATTGGACAACTACAGCTAGAAGGTCCATATGCTCTTTCGCTACTTCCACAAGCACATTCTCGAGATTCTTAGTCTTTAACGTCGTAGCATTTGCTTCAGGAACTATGTAGTGGGTTCCAGATGACCCAGACGTGTCGGTACCTGATGGGCTGCACTGAGAAGGAGTAGAGGAATTAGATACAAAAGCAGTTTGTAATGGTGTACCTGACGTATTGAGAGGTGGAACTGGGTTGTATAAAGCAGGATTCTTAGCGTAGGATCCTTTCTTTGACTTGTACTTCTGACGCAGTTCTTCCTCCCTGAGCTTTAAATGAAGTCATTTATGTCTAAGGTAGCAAGAGTATCATTTTGCCTTAAATTGGACACAAATGGATCCCATTTGTCTGGTAACCCATCAGCAAAGCTAGAGACTTTGTCTTCCATGGATGTAACCACACCATGAGTGTGCAACTCACTCATAAGATAATAGAATCTATCGATAATATCATCTAAGCTCTCCTTTCCAATTGGTGAGAAATTGTCGATTTCCTTTTTAAGAGCCTTTGCCTTGAGTGCCTTCAGAGTTGTATTGCCTTCGTATCTCTTTTCTAAGGCTTCCCATAACTTTTAGACTGCTTGTTCTCAGAAAACTGATGAAAAATATCTTTAGGTATTGACTGAGTCAACAAGGCATATGCTTTCTTTTAGCATTTTGCATAGTCTTTTGGGCTTCACTCATACCTCCCAAAGTAAGCTTTACCCCATTAGCACTGACTGGTAGCACGTAACCAGTCTTAATAGACATCCATAGATTGGGGTCAACTCCATTCAGGTAGATTTCAAACCGCTGTTTCCTCTGTGTGTATTCATCCAACGTTAAC
Organism: Flaveria linearis; assembly: GCA_024085815.1. NCBI lineage: Eukaryota > Viridiplantae > Streptophyta > Magnoliopsida > Asterales > Asteraceae > Flaveria > Flaveria linearis. Next base: position 16,049 of record JABSNV010000811.1, read on the forward strand.
AGCTTTGGCGGTTTGTTGTTCTTCCCTATCTCACTTTCCAGAAGTAGAAGATTCTGGATGCGTGAGTCCTTTCCAGCAGTAAACGCAAAGAACTGATCTTCCATTTCTGTAAAGTTGATGAACTTAGAACAGGTGTAACACCCGAAAGTTTGACTTTTTGGTAGGTTGTGCGACTGAGCCCCAGTCGCCTGGAATTTATGCGATTGGAGGTTCAACCGCATGCTATTCGGCCGATTGAATCTCAACCGCACGATTGGAGTTCAACCGCCCGAATGAAGTATGAGCCGCATGGAACACGTGCGATTGGGGTCCAATCGCATAGTGTTGATGCGACTGAAGGTCCAGTCACCCCTGGACCAGATGCGACTGAGCTGTGGGTATAAAAGAGGAGCAGCTCCACTCTCCTCCCATTTTTCAGTCGGGGAGAGAGCAGAGAGCGACCGGGAGAAGAGAAAGAAAGAGGGAAATTGCTGACCGATTGTCGAGAAGCAAGCTAAATCGAAGCTCATCAACTCCTACCTGTTAATGTGAGTTCTAGGACCCCTCATTTACATGTTTTCTAACGATTTTGGGGCTGGAATCACATATAAACCCTACTTTTGAAATAGTGAAAGTTTGACCCATTTGAGTAAAATCTTGAATAACGTGTCTATGGTATGAATTAGGACTAGTATATGCTTGTATGAGGTCCTAGTAGGAATCCCTAAGGCTTGAGAGGGTTGAATTGGGCTGAAAATGGGTTTATGGTGACTGTGGGGATGGGGTTTCGCGACTACGGTGTATGAAGAACTCCAGTCGCTGCCCAGTTAGGGTTATGCGACTGAAGGGCCATTCGGCCGAATGAGTGTTAGTTGATGTCCAATCGCCCGACTGAGGGTCAGACGCCCGATTGAGCCTCAATCGCACGATAGGTGATGCGACTGAGGGTTTCGGTCGCATAAGTTCAATCGCAGAGTAGTTCAGTCGTACGGTTAAGAGTTAGTCGCATATAGCCCAGTCGCATAGTGTCTAGTCGTACGGAAGGAGGTTCAATCGCACGTTTGAGTACCCATTCGCATGATAGCCCAATCGCATGGCCCAGTCGCATGGAGGACATGCGACTGGTATAAGTTCAGTCGCCCGAACAGGGCTGATGTAAGTGAATGTAGAAGTGTATGTATGATGTATGTATGTTAGTATGATGTTGCCATGATAGATGGTGAATACTGATGATATGTAAGCATTTATGTTCCTTATGTATATGTGTCTTATCTTTTAATAACTTTACGTGAATGAATGAAAGAATGAAACGAATGTATTAAGAACGTAAAGTGAAAGATAATGAAAGAGGAACATGATGAATGAATGAATGCATGCATTACTAAATGAATGAATGAACGTAAGAAAGTCTTGCATGGTCTAAGGGGCACGAGATGGATTTGACGATTAAGAAGTCTTGGAAATGGTGCCTGGTTCTAGTAACTAGGCCTATTACGAGCCCTATGGTAGATTATGGACAGTGAGCCATAGTTGCCTTAGGAGCAACGGGGCAGTGTCTTTGTGACCTGTCACGGGATAGTTGTTACAGCAGGAGTGGTGACGATCACTCGTGGGGTTAACGTGACCCCAGAAGAAGTGTTGTCGGTCTATGGACAGAGAGCCATAGGGGCAACAAGGTTGTCGGTCTATGGACAGAGAGCCATAGGGGCAACCAGGTGTCGGTCTATGGACTGTGAGCCATAGGGGCACCAGGTGTCGGTCTATGGACTGAGAGCCATAGGGGCACCAGTATGTTACAGTATACTCTGTCGGCTCATGGGTTGGAACCATGAGGGTAGAGATGAGAAGTGACCCTTAGAGATTTGCATGCTTGACGAATGAAAGTGGAAAGATAAATGGTGCACGTACCTACCCCAGGTGACTGGATCAGCATATGTGCACAACGTTCGTGGTTGATTACCACAGGTCGAGCACCAGCAGTATGTATGATGTAAGGGGGTATTGTACATGTCACCGAATGTAAAGAACGTTCGAACAAACGTAACGAATGTATGAATGAATGAAATAAACGTTCGAACGGAGGTAATGAAAGAATGTGAAGTATGTATGTATGAAAGTGAACGAGAATGATGACTAGTACACGATTGAATGATTAATGAACGAATGAATGAAGATAATAATAATATTATGTACGTGTACGTATGATGTGTGAGCACATGTATGTAAGAACAGTTATAAAGAATGAAAGTATGTTGTATTATAAAACTAGAACTCACTCAGCAACGCTGACATTTTATGTGTTTCCAGTTGGCAGGTAGTGTTGCTGAGGATGGCACGAGGCGACTACTCAGCTCTTTTGGGATGGCATTCACTTTTTGATTATGCAGCCACATCATGTGTTGTGGGCCCGTAATGCGCGCAACACATCATGTTGCATGCAAGTGCAAGATTTCTTGATAATCCTGATAAACAGGATTATTTAAGAAATCTTCTTTATGAAGAAAAATATTTTTGAACTTAATATCTTCTTTACGAAGAAGAATATATTTTCTTTTTATTATTTTCTTTCGGTAAAGGTCGCTGTATGACCCTATGATTGCTGAGGAATATGCATCAGCAGCAATCATAGTATAGATAGGCAATGTAAAGAAAGCTTGTATTTTGTAATCAAGACATGATGTAAAGCTTTTATGATGAAATGAGAATGCATGTTTTATTAATTCCGCTGCGTATTTATGATCATGTATTAAATGTATGCTTTACGTGTGATGATGACCAACCGTAAGGTGCCCGGGAACGGGGCCTTACAAGTTGGTATCAGAGCAAAAGTTTAAGTAAAATGGGTAAATTTTTATAATAAACCTAAACTTAAACTGAGAATGGGACAGGGAGAATGAGAATGCCATCTGAGTAGTTGCATGCCATCAGGTATTTTTCTTAAAGATTAACTGGTATTATGTGCGCATGTTATGTGAATTATGTGTACTGTTAGACTTAGATACTAATGTAGTCAGGACAGGTAATGCTCGGGGTACGAAGAGTAGAGTAAGTGGCTAATCACAACTGGCCACTGTAATTAGGGACTTACTATACTTGACATAAACTGAGCTAATCCCTTGAATGACCGTGTTGGTGTTTGAATCTTTCAGTGTGTGTCAAAAGATGGCTAGCGGTAAACCTTCTAAGGTTTTGCCAGTTAAGGGTTGTGGTGAACGTGGAGCTGAACCGTGTGTCACGAGAAGCATGGCTAGGGCGGCTGAAATGGCACTTGAAGAGCCTAAGGCCCCTCACCTGGAGGGCAGTGATGATGGCACTAGTTTGAGAATCGCCATGAAAGAGGCTGTTGTTGAGGGAGTTCAACAGGCCTTACAGGCAATTCTGCCGTCCATGGTGACTGAGGTAATTAGGGCGGTGAAAGAGACAACTGCTATTGAAGAAAGCACGAAGGATAGCGACGACAAGAACTGGCACGGAAAGCGGGTTGGACGTGACTGGGCCACCCACAACAAAAAGGTTGCGAGGACGGAGGACCGGAGTGTAGTTTCGTCTGGTGCTAGGACGAGGAAGTGTGATAAGTGTGCCAAAGAACACCTCGGGGAATGTAGATGGGGGACCAATGTCTGTTTCAAATGCGGGAAGCGTGGTCATGTGGCCAGAGAGTGTAGGGTGGTACGGTGCTACAACTGCAGGGGAAGGGGTCACATAAGCAGGGATTGCAAGAAGCCAAGGGCAGAGGGCGCAGGGCCTTCACGGTAATGCCGGGACAGGCTAGGATGGGCCCCGATATCGTGACAGGTACGTATCTAGTAATCAAACACTGTCTTCTGTGTGTTGTTTTGGTTCCGGGCTAGAAAGAGTTTTGTTTCTGTTATTTTCTGTGCTAAGTTGCCTATTAAGAGCGGGAGTATTGATGGCGCTTCGATGTAGAAACCGTCAAGGTAGGTCCATCAGGACTTCTGAGATGATAGGCGACCACGAGGTGGAGTTAGAAGGTCGTGGATACCCGGTTAGACTACTTGTGATAACCTTAGGTGATTTCGAATTGGTTCTTGGAATGGATGGGTTGGTGGACTTCGAGGGCAAATATAGTGAGTCGCGAGGAGATGATTCGAGGATAGCGCCTGACGTGAGTTCGGTAACTGTTTATGGGAATCGGGTCACGACGATTCCGAGAGTAAACTCAGAGGCGGTTGCGGAAGAAGTGTACCAGACCATGCAGACGATCCTACCGTTTGTAGTGGCCGAGGTGATGAACATTGTTAGAAATTGTGAGAGATGGGGAAGGGAGTAGACCTTCGGGTGAAACGATGTAAGTCTTCGACTTTTGATGGTGACGGCAGTGCTGCTGCTACTCACCGGTGGGTGAGGGAAATGGAAGCCGTGCTGAATAGCAGCGGGTGCCGGGGGATCAGAAAGTGAAGTTGCCGCTCACTCTTTCGTCGACTCTGCTCCGTGCGGGAAGGGACAACATAGTCCAAGTTTAGGGTAGCCGGGCTACCTGGAGGATGAGATGGCCAGAGTTGAAAGGGTTGGTGATTGAGGAGTTTTGTCCCCACCGTGAGGCGAATAAGGTTGAAAGGGAGTTCCTGCAGTTGGAAGCGGGGACGATGACGCATCACCAGTACCCCACCAAATTCAACGAGATGGCACGGCTGGTGCCGGATCAGGGTACACCTCTCTCGCGGAAAATCAAGAGTACATGAAGGGCTTGCTGGCGGACATCCGTAGGCACATGATCACTACCCGGCCAAGCACGTTCAGGTCAGTGGTAAATCTACGGGAAGGTTGTACGACGAGCGGGAGGTGATGGCGATATCGGGCGAAGGTCAATGATCGCGAGAGGATAACAAGAAAGGGTGAGGAATACGAGAAGGGTAGTAGAGATCACGAAGGGAAGTGCAAATAGGGACTGAACGTCTGTTGTTAGTGTGGGAAGGATGATCATAGGGCAAGGGATTGCCACGTGACTAAGTGCTGCGATTGCGGTGAGACTGGACATCTGAACAGGGAGTGTAAGGGGTCAAAGGCGGGAAGCCCCGGTGCGAGGAAGGGGAACTGAGGGTAAAGACAACAGCTTTTGCCATAGCCAAGGGGAGGGTAGAGCGGACTCCGACTGAACGACATGCATAGTAGTAGTTCGTTCCTACTGCCTACTGTTGTGAGCTGCATGATAGGAGAAGGAACGTCGACGGGCCATTCGAGGTAGAGATTGCTATTAATGGATTCACTAGGTTACCTAGTGCCCTAGAAGATTGAGCAAAGCAATTGAGAAAGCTGTGTCACCTGTTGTCTGTGGGACAGTTTCATGCTTGTGATTGGTTCATCGAACGATAACGTACGCATAATTTCGACGTTGTAGCAAACAAGTAGAAGGGAAGGTCGGGAACAAAAGAAAAAGATAAATTTGGTTTGGGCCATGAAGGTATCGATTGCCTTCCAATCAAAGTGTACCTGCAAGGAACCTGAGAGAAACCGATCTCAGTGCAGCTATAATTGGAACAACACATAGCACGATTAATGAAAGTCTTTTCATCAGTCGTTGGATTCGTAAGAGGGTCATTATTCATACATAAAGAACATCAAACAAGGGCCTGGGGTAGCAGCAACTTTACGCAAGTTGAAGGCCTTGTTCTTCAAGCATTAAGGTTGAAGGTTCTCAGTGACGCTCTGAAGCTCAATGATTATGACGCCGAGCCTTTGCTCGAATACTGTGATGTTCCTTTTAATTGTAGTAACCGTGTTCTACATGGCATGTTTGAAGTCGCAGGTGCTGGTCAAATGAAGATTGAACAGTATGCATGGGTTACCGACGGTGATAGTCCAAGATAGACCAGAAGTCGAACATTGATAAACGATGTGGAGCGATAGAGTTCCAAGTGATGGACTGGAAAAGGAATGGGACAGTATGGCCCGTGAAGGTTTAAGGAACAACAGGTTTCGGGGACGAAACCCGTTTAAAGGGGGTGGACTTGTAACACCCGAAAGTTTGACTTTTTGGTAGGTTGTGCGACTGAGCCCCAGTCGCCTGGAATTTATGCGATTGGAGGTTCAACCGCATGCTATTCGGCCGATTGAAGCTCAACCGCACGATTGGAGTTCAACCGCCCGAATGAAGTATGAGCCGCATGGAACACGTGCGATTGGGGTCCAATCGCATAGTGTTGATGCGACTGAAGGTCCAGTCACCCCTTGACCAGATGCGACTGAGCTGTGGGTATAAAAGAGGAGCAGCTCCACTCTCCTCCCATTTTTCAGTCGGGGAGAGAGCAGAGAGCGACCGGGAGAAGAGAAAGAAAGAGGGAAAGTGCTGACCGATTGTCGAGAAGCAAGCTAAATCGAAGCTCATCAACTCCTACCTGTTAATGTGAGTTCTAGGACCCCTCATTTACATGTTTTCTAACGATTTTGGGGCTGGAATCACATATAAACCCTACTTTTGAAATAGTGAAAGTTTGACCCATTTGAGTTAAATCTTGAATAACGTGTCTATGGTATGAATTAGGACTAGTATATGCTTGTATGAGGTCCTAGTAGGAATCCCTAAGGCTTGGGAGGGTTGAATTGGGCTGAAAATGGGTTTATGGTGACTGTGGGGATGGGGGTTTCGCGACTGCGGTGTATGAAGAACTCCAGTCGCTGCCCAGTTAGGTTATGCGACTGAAGGGCCATTCGGCCGAATGAGTGTTAGTTGATGTCCAATCGCCCGACTGAGGCTCAGACGCTCGATTGAGCCTCAATCGCACGATAGGTGATGCGACTGAGGGTTTCGGTCGCATAAGTTCAATCGCAGAGTAGTTCAGTCGTACGGTTAAGAGTTAGTCGCATATAGCCCAGTCGCATAGTGTCTAGTCGTACGGAAGGAGGTTCAATCGCACGTTTGAGTACCCATTCGCATGATAGCCCAATCGCATGGCCCAGTCGCATGGAGGACATGCGACTGGTATAAGTTCAGTCGCCCAAACAGGGCTGATGTAAGTGAATGTAGAAGTGTATGTATGATGTATGTATGTTAGTATGATGTTGCCATGATAGATGGTGAATACTGATGATATGTAAGCATTTATGTTCCTTATGTATATGTGTCTTATCTTTTAATAACTTTACGTGAATGAATGAAAGAATGAAACGAATGTATTAAGAACGTAAAGTGAAAGATAATGAAAGAGGAACATGATGAATGAATGAATGCATGCATTACTAATGAATGAATGAACGTAAGAAAGTCTTGCATGGTCTAAGGGGCACGAGATGGATTTGACGATTAAGAAGTCTTGGAAATGGTGCCTGGTTCTAGTAACTAGGCCTATTACGAGCCCTATGGTAGATTATGGACAGTGAGCCATAGTTGCCTTAGGAGCAACGGGGCAGTGTCTTTGTGACCTGTCACGGGATAGTTGTTACAGCAGGAGTGGTGACGATCACTCGTGGGGTTAACGTGACCCCAGAAGAAGTGTTGTCGGTCTATGGACAGAGAGCCATAGGGGCAACAAGGTTGTCGGTCTATGGACAGAGAGCCATAGGGCAACCAGGTGTCGGTCTATGGACTGTGCGCCATAGGGGCACCAGGTGTCGGTCTATGGACTGAGAGCCATAGGGGCACCAGTATGTTACAGTATACTCTGTCAGCTCATGGGTTGGAACCATGAGGGTAGAGATGAGAAGTGACCCTTAGAGATTTGCATGCTTGACGAATGAAAGTGGAAAGATAAATGGTGCACGTACCTACCCTAGGTGACTGGATCAGCATATGTGCACAACGTTCGTGTTGATTACCACAGGTCCAGCACCAGTATAGTATGATGTAAGGGGGTATTGTACATGTCACCGAATGTAAAGAACGTTCGAACAAACGTAACGAATGTATGAATGAATGAAATAAACGTTCGAACGGAGGTAATGAAAGAATGTGAAGTATGTATGTATGAAAGTGAACGAGAATGATGACTAGTACACGATTGAATGATTAATGAACGAATGATAAAGATAATAATAATATTATGTACGTGTACGTATGATGTGTGAGCACATGTATGTAAGAACAGTTATAAAGAATGAAAGTATGTTGTATTATAAAACTAGAACTCACTCAGCAACGCTGACTTTTTATGTGTTTCCAGTTGGCAGGTAGTGTTGCTGAGGATGGCACGAGGCGACTACTCAGCTCTTTTGGGATGGCATTCACTTTTTGATTATGCAGCCACATCATGTGTTGTGGCCCGTCATGCGCGCAACACATCATGTTGCATGCAAGTGCAAGATTTCTTGATAATCCTGATAAACAGGATTATTTAAGAAATCTTCTTTATGAAGAAAATATATTTTTGAACTTAATATCTTCTTTACGAAGAAGAATATATTTTCTTTTTATTATTTTCTTTCGGTAGAGGTCGCTGTATGACCCTATGATTGCTGAGGAATATGCATCAGCAGCAATCATAGTATAGATAGGCAATGTAAAGAAAGCTTGTATTTTGTAATCAAGACAATGATGTAAAAGCTTTTATGATGAAATGAGAATGCATGTTTTATTAATTCCGCTGCGTATTTTATGATCATTTATTAAATGTATGCTTTACGTGTGATGATGACCAACCGTAAGGTGCCCGGGAACGGGGCCTTACACAGGACGGATTGACTTATGCGACTGGACAACCGTCTGGTTCAACCTTGCGATTGAAGGATGCGAATGGCTTCAATCGTGCGATTGGATTCAGTTGTGCGAATGAACAAGACGAATGAAGTCAATCGAATGAAAACTTCAACCGTGCGAATGAACTGTGTGAATGAGTTCAGTCGTGCGATTGAACTATGCGAATGGAGTTCAGTTCGTGTGATTGGGCCAATCGTGCGACTGAAGCTGCTGCTGCGGGAAAAAAATCAAATTTTTGAACACTTGACTCAAAATTACTAATTTCAAGAACCCTAATCTGCTGTATGGGAACAAATCGAAACTTTTGACACAGAAACTCGACAAAACCAAGTTTTGAAGCGAAAAGTGTATGTTTTGAATAAAAACGTTAGTTTTGACACCAAAACCAATTGAATCCATGCAAAATCACGAGCCTATGCTTTGATACCACTTGTTAGGACCGATTTCGTACGGAGTACTAGCAGATTCTGCGTTATACCGAATCAAATAGTGCGGAATCCTATTTGATTGGCGATCCAATCAGTGAGAACGAATATACCGATCAATCCAACGATGAAACAAATGTTAAGAACGAATGAGAATTGACTAGAAATGAACTATGAACTTGGATTGACGTTTTGGTACGCTCTGGACGGCTAGGGTACGTATGCATTCGAAGTGTTATGTTTTTTCACGAATTACGTGGTATTTATAGGTTTCCTGTCTTCAATCGTACGACTGAACCATTAGCATGGTTCACTCGTGCGACCGAATCATGCGATTGATTCATACGCACGACTGAAGGTTCAGGCGTGTGACTGACTCAATCTTATGTCTCAGTCGTGCGACTGACCTACTCTTCTTGTTCAGTCGTGCGACTGGTCCATAAGCATGATATGTTCATGCGTATGGTCCATTAGCATGGTCCATTCGTATGAACTATCATATGGATAAGTTAAACATACTTCTAAGTTCTTATTGACTTAGAAACATGTAGAACAACATCAAACCAATATAATTAGTTCATACACGTGCAACACATTCAATATAATGATATCATGATATAATCAAACATAAATTAACATCACAATGCATTTCATTTATCATTCATTCAATTCATTACATCGATTACATATATGTAAGACATGAAAGACTTTTACATTTCAGAACATAAACTAGGTACATCAATATGTATCAACAATACATACACACATACATGCACACATACACGCACGCATACACGCACGCGCGCATGCATGCATACATGCAGCACGCACGCCCGCGCGCATGCACGCATCTATGCACGCCCGCGCGCCCACACGTGCGCCCGCGCGCGCCCCGCCCTTGCGCCCTGTTGGACCAAAAGAACCAATGAGCCAAGATCAGGAAAACCTCCAAGTCCCACATGTCATTACAACAACTGCTGAAGACTCCCATCAGCTGTTCTGACAAAGTCTGAAGAATCAAAGTCTGAAGATCAAAGATCTGAAGTACAACAGCTGAAGAATCTAAAGTGCTGAAGACAAGTACTGAAGTCTGAAGTACTGAAACATACAAGTACTGAAGACTTCAAGTACTGAAGACAAGTGCTAAAGATCAAAGTTGAAGAACTGAAGAACTGAAGATCATCTACTGATGCACAAAGTCTGAAGACAAAGACTGAAGATAACAGCTGATGACATCTACTGAAGTCATCAGCTGATACATCATGTAAAGCCCAAGTCTAAAGAACCAAGTGCTGAAGATTCAGAGTTTGTCACAACAGCTGAAGAAGTCTTCTTCAGTTGTTGTGATGGTTTTTCATTTCAGTAGTTTTATATTTAGTTTCAGTAGTTTGTACAACAGCTGAAGAGCTTGTTCTTCAGCTGTTATAGTTCAGTAGTTATAAACGACTGAAGAGTTTGTTCTTCAGTCGTTGTAGGCTTTTCAGTAGTTTCCTTTTCAGTACTTGTAATAGGTAGAACACTTTTGTAAGAAGATGTCAGCTGTTGACATCTTCAGTAGTTTTATGTTCTATCAGTTGTAAGTTTAATAATCGGTTGATGTCACTGTCAAGTGACATCATCACCCATCCTTTTGCCGCCTATAAAAGGATGGTGAACCATGCTGTATTAGGTGCCGAAACGTGTTGAGTAATAGAAAATCTTCTTTTTCGCAGAAATTTTCTCTCTCTCTCTATGCTTGTACTTTTACATGCAAAATATTTTGTGTTCTTGCTTTAAGTGCTAATTTCGTGCTAAATCCCCTGCAAAAACAATCTGATTGATCAAACTAGAGGCTGAGATCCTGTCAAATGGTATCGGAGCAGGTTAATCATTGATCGATTTCACTATTGATCATTTGAAACTGCTCTTTTGATCTCTACGTTTGATCGAATAAGCAATTTGCAAGAATTAGCCATAGAGAGTGAGTTTCTGCTGTTTCTGGCCAAAATCTTGAGGTTCTCTGGTGGTTTTGAGCTACATTTGTTTTGCTTAAACTTGTTTTTGACTAAAACCTGAGATGACGACACCGACTAACGATCCTCACAATACTGGTTCCTCAACCAAGCCTTCGATGCTTATGAGGAACGAGTATAACATATGGCAAAGACGTATGCTTCACCACTTGTCTGTCAACAGTGCTGGTTGTTGGAAGTTAGTGGTGCATGGACCATACAAGCCTATGGTGAGCGTCCCTGAATCTAATGAACAGGTTCCGAAGAAACCTGAACAATGGATGAAGATCTTAAGCTGTTCGAAATTGATGCTAGAGCCCATGGAATTTTAGCCATGGCTATTCCTAACGAGATTTATTCAGGGCTCCTGCATCATGAGACTGCTCATGACCTATGGGTTGCTCTAAAGGAACAATTTGGAGGAACTGATTCGGTCTTAGCAAACAATAGGGAAATCCTCGCCCAACAATATGAGACATTCTCTTATAGAAAGGGTGAGACTCTGACCCAGCAGTTTGAGCGGTTCTCTTGTTTGATTTCTGAGCTGAAGATGGTCAAACAAGAGTACTCCAATAGCTAGATGAACAACAGGTTTCTCAGATCACTGCCTGAGAGATGGGACACTTATACCATTGTCCTACGCTCCAGTGCAATCTAAACTCTATCTCTCACCCAACTTCATGGAAAACTGCTCACATTTGAGAGAGAGATAGAGCAAAAGAGGAAGTTGTCCACCTCTGGCAAGCTCGCTGATGACTTTGTTGAAGGAAATGCTGCCTTGATAAGTCAGGAGTCAGAATATGCTGCATCAGAAAGTTCTTATGATGAGCATATTGATTTCTCTACCAACTCAGAACAAGCTTTTGTTGGTGTTAGTAGTTCAGGAGGTAGTGGTGACAACTTGTGTTTTCTGATGGTGGACTTGAAGGGCATTCCAGATGATGATCTGGAAGAGATGGATATTTTGAACCAAATGGCAATGATAAATATCCGATCTCAAAAGTTCTACAAGAGAACTGGTAGGAAATTCCCTGGACTCTCTGGCAAAACCAAAGTTGGTTTTGACAAGAGCAAGTTGAGGTGTCACAAGTGCCAAAGGCTTGGACACTTTGCTAGAGAGTGTAGATCATCTGGATCTAACTCCTCTGCACCCTTTGTGACTTTTCCCAGCAATAGCTCACAGCACAGAGGGCAACATTCCTCCAGTTCTGACCATCCATCACAAGCACAGGCACCACCTGCTTATTTTGTGCCTCAGGGTCATATGCCATATCCTTACCCCTGTTACTATGTGCCTCAGCCTAGTCAAACTCAAGCACCTTCGGCTCAACCACCTCATGCTCTTCCTGAGCCTCAATCTTCCCAATCTCATCATCACACACCACCTCAACAACACAGCTTCTTTACCCCAAGTGTTGTTGACTGGAGTAGTCTACCAGATGATCTATCTGGTCAGGAACAACTACTCCAAGATGCTGGTCAACATGGTGGTGATCATCCTTTTGGAAATCTTGCTCTGATGGCCCTTGATTCTGCTGAAGGGTCTCATCCAATGCCTCATCGTAGGTATCCACTGAGGCTAAAGCCAAGCTTTGTTCTGAATCATGCATAGCAGCATTTGCTTCTATTAGAGAAGCAAATGTAGCTTTAATAGATAAAAATCTTTAGCTAGAGCACACTATTTCCAAAAGAAAAGCTGATTTTGAGGTTGCTCTAAAAGAGAAAAATGATGAGATTTACAAGCTTAAATGTCAAATCAAAGATGATAAAGCTAGGGAAGATGTACTTCTAGAGAAGTACAGAGACCTCAAGGAAACTCTTGCAACCACCCAAGTTGAGTGTGATCGATGGGTGCAATCATGCAAGGGTTTTAAATGCTTCTTAGTAAGCAATCAGCTTCCAATGTGAAGTTTGGCATTGGTTATAATCACACTGCTCCTCCTACAGATTTCACTTCAAGAGCAGAAGTTGAATCTGATGGGGAGAGCAATAACCAATCCTTTTCATCATGTGACCTACTATCTTCTGATTCAGCATCATCAGAGATAGAAGTTAGCATTAACTCCTGCCAAAACCAATCAGCTGATGCTATAACAGCTGATGGTTCAAATGCTGACTGTCACATGACCAAAAGGCTGATCAACTCAGGTGTTGTCACTAGAAGTACTGAAGGTACTGGAGAGCAAGTAACAACATCTGAAGTTCAAACCTCAACTACTGTTAGCACTAAAGAGAAGAAAACTAACAGTAGGAAAGGTTTGAAGATAGCTAAAGAGGATGTCAGGAAAGCAGGCACTAGGAAAAACTGCTAGTACTGATAGCAAACAGCTAAAGAACAAGTCTTCAGCAGTTTCATCCTCTTCAGCTGATGATCAGCATAAGATGAAGAAGAAGCCATGTGAGATATGTGGCTTGTTCAATCATCTTACTGATGATTGCTGGTACAAAAGGGGTTCCAAACTCAAACAGAAGGAGAAAATCAATGAGGACATCAATAAAATGAAGAATGAGTTTGAAACCAAGTTTGTACTAGCAACATCCAAGCCTGAAATCCCTAAGCCCAAAGCTAAATCTAAAAGAAGGTAGGGGTTACTCAGGCAACAGCTGAGGTTGCTCAGAAAAAGATGGTACAACATAGGAATCCATCATCAGCAAACTCCAATGTGTCTGAAGAGCTGAAAGCTTTATCACAGAATCAGACACAGCTGGTGATGATGGTTCAGCAACTAATGGGAAGAGTCAACCATTTAGATGTTCCTGTGTTGAAACCACAAAAAGGAAGTCCAAGCCAAAGGGTTCCTCTTCTGCACCATCTTCTTCACCTTAGGCTGTCACACATAACACACCTGTTAGTGCTGCACCTGTAGTTGAGAACAGACCCAAAACCAAACAGGTTTGGGTCTCTAAAACTAACTAACATGTGGTTATGATTGCAGGGTTCTTCAACATGCCAAAGAAGCATCTGGTATGTAGACAGTGGAGGATCTATGCACATGACAGGAAGCAGCTCCCTTCTTAATGACTACTCTCAAGGAAAGAAGGGATTTGTCTCCTTTGGCAATGATGCAAAGGGTTACATCATCAGAAAAGGCTTTGTTTCCAATGGGGAAATAAGGTTTGATGATGTTAACCATGTGGAGAATCTCAAGTACAACCTCTTGAGTGTCAGTCAAATGTGTGACAAAGGCCATGTTGCCCTTTTCACAAGCCAGAACTGTCGGATTCTGTCATCCAAAGTTCTGAGTTTGATTGACAAGGCGTTGGATGAACACACTCTCCTGAAGGCCAACAGGACAGGAAGAGTGTATGCCTTAGATCTTTCCAAAAGATAGATCTAAAAGGCCATCCTTGCCTATTCTCCAAGGCCTCTCCTCAAGAGTCTACACTATGCATAGAAGGCTGGGTCATGTTAATTTCAAGAACATGAATCAGCTGATAAGCCATGGTTTAGTAAGAGGATTGCCTCTGAAGGAGTTCAAGTGTGAAGATGACTGCACTGCTTGCTTGAAAGGAAAACAACACAAAGTTTCATTCCCTTCAATAGAAGAACCAAAGTCCACTGCCTGCTTGCAGCTCCTGCACATGGATCTCTTTGGTCCTGTCAGAGTGATGAGCATGGCAAAGAAGAAATACTGCCTGGTAATTGTGGATGATTATTCAGGTTTGTATGGACTTTCTTCTTGCACTCCAAGGATGAAGCAGCAAGACTATCATGAACTTTGTGTTATTTGTAGAAAAGCAGTATTCCCTGCAGGTCAAGTGTGTGAGGAGTGACAATGGAACAGAGTTTAGAAACCACACACTTGATGACTTCTACCTGTCCAAGGGAATTAGAAGGCAGTTTAGTATTCCTAGAACTCCTGAGCAGAATGGAGTGGTGGAGAGAAAGAACAGGACTCTCATTGAAGCAGCAAGGTCAATGTTGGCTGACTCAGGGTTGCCACTGACCTTTTGGGCTGAAGCTGTCAATACAGCTTGCTATGTACAGAATAGAGCTTTAGTGAATAAGAGGTTGATGAAGACTCCTTATGAAGTTCTTCATCATTTGGCTCCTCTGATTTCATTCTTTAGAGCCTTTGGGTGTCCATGTTTCATTCTCAACACTAGCAACCCACTCCAGAAGTTTGCTAGTAAGGTGGATGCAGGGTATTTTGTTGGTTATTCATCAACTTGCAAGGCATACAGAGTCTTCAACTGTAGAACAAAGATAGTTGAAGAAACTCTGCATGTTAAGTTCAATGAATCTCCAAAGGACAAGATTCCACAAAACCCTGTGGAGTTGTTTGATCTGGACATACTGCAATATGTTCCTTATCAACCTCCAGCTGTTGAGCCTGTCAACAGATCTCCACCTGGTGGTACTGATGATGATGCAGTCAGTACTCACCTCTTCAGGTTTAGTGACAACCTGCCTGAGTCCACTGAACCTGATGCTCCTGTAGCCTCAGCAGCTCCATCCACTACAAATGCTGATGAGATTTCTGCTTGCTCTACTTCGTTTGAGCTGCCATCTTCTACATGGTTTCAGGAATCTCCATCACCATCTGTTGCTGCTGATGGGTCTACAAACACTTGCACAGATATTATAGTCTATCAAGAGCTCAAGAATCACCCCACATCTCAAATCATTGGTGATATCAATGCTGGAGTTTCAAGGAATCAATTGTCCAACTTCTGCTTCTATGCTCTCTTCATCAGTCAGCAAGAGCCAAAGAACTATCATGTTGCTTTAAGAGACAATGGATGGGTGGAAGCTATGCAGCTTGAGCTTCTTCAGTTCAAGAAACAGCAAGTGTGGGAGCTTGTTCCATTACCCAAAGGTAAGTGTGCTATAGGCACCAAGTGGGTATTTAGGAACAAAACAGATGAGAAGGGCCAAATTGTCAAGAACAAGGCCAGGCTGGTTGTTCAAGGGTTTGCACAAGAGGAAGGCATCGATTATGATGAGACCTTTGCCCCTGTGGCCAGACTGGAAGCAATCAGACTATTCTTAGCTTATGCTGCCTTTCACAGTCTTAAGGTTTATCAAATGGATGTCAAAAGTGCCTTCTTATATGGAAAAATAAAAGAAGAAGTTTATGTGTGTCAACCACCAGGCTTTGAGGACAATAAACATCCTGATTGGGTGTACAAGCTTGATAAGGCTCTTTATGGGCTGAAGCAAGCTCCTAGAGCTTGGTATGAGACACTATCAACTTTTCTTCTCCAAAATAAGTTCACTAGAGGCACCATTGATAAAACCTTATTCATCAAGACTGTGGGACAACATAAGCTCCTTGTTCAAATTTATGTAGATGACATCATCTTTGCATCCTCTGATCCAAAGTTGTGTGATGAATTTACAAAGCTCATGAAGCTAAGGTTTGAAATGAGTGCTATGGGAGAATTACAGTTCTTTCTAGGTTTGCAAATCAAACAACAGGATGATGGAATCTTCATCCATCAGTCCAAATATACCAAAGAGTTGTTGAATAAGTTTGATTTACAAACCTGTAAGCCCTGTTCTACTCCCATGAGCAGCATCACACAACTAGATGTAGATCAGAAAGGTAAAGCGGTTGATGAAACCCTTTACAGATGTATGATTGGGTCCTTGATGTACCTTACAGCTTCTAGCCAGACATCATGTTTGCAACATGTGCTTGTGCTAGATTTCAGGCTGCACCTAAAGAATCCCATTTGATTGCAGTCAAAAGGATCTTTAGATATCTGCAAGGTACCCAATCACTAGGTCTTTGGTATTCAACTGGGCATTCTTGCAAATTAGTTGCTTTCTCTGATAGTGACTATGCAGGATGCAAAGTCACCAGAAAATCCACTTCTGGTGGTTGCCAATTCCTAGGCAATTGTTTAGTTTCTTGGCAGAGTAAGAAACAAACATCAATTGCTACATCCACTGCTGAAGCTGAGTACATTGCTGCTGCAAGTTGTACCTCTCAGATACTCTGGCTTCAGAACCAACTTCTGGATTATGGCATTACTGAGACTAAGACTCCATTACTAATGGATAGTGCTTCAGCTCTTTGTATTGTTAAAAATCCAGTCCAGCACTCTAGGACCAAACATATAGAGATCAGACATCATTTTATCAGGGATTGCTATGAAAAAGGTCTGATTGATCCTAAGTTTGTGCCTAGTGCTGATGAGCTTGCAGACATTTTTACTAAGCCTTTAGATAGTGCTACATTCCAAAATTTGGTACTAAGGCTTGGTATGCTGCAGCTAGAATAATTTGACCAATGTTGATGCTCTTACTTCACAACTACTGATGAGCAAAGGTCAAATATAAGTACTGATGAGTAATTTAGTCTTCAGCTCTTCACAACTACTGAAGACTAAAATGCTTCAAAGTACTGATGTACATTATTTGTTGAAAACAACTGATGTAGTGAGGTGGATTACAACTACTGATGTATGATTTTCAAACAAATAAGTACTGAAGAACAAATTTTGCTCACAAGTACTGATGTGTAATCTTACACAAGTACTGAAGACAAAATTTGTTCACCAGCTCTGAAGAGTATTTCATCAGCACTTGTGAACATCTGATCACAAGAGCTGAAGGCATAATATTCACAAGAGCTGAAGGGTCAATGAAACATCTGAAAATCAGCCAAGAGCTGATGAGTAAGTGTAGAGGCTAGCATGAAACAACTGATTTGACGGAAACAGCTGATGAGTAATTTCTCATCAGCTGATGCCAACAGCTGCTGTTTCATACCCAAACAACTGAAGGACAAAACCATGTCTTCAGTAGTTTCACAACTACTGATGACTAACACCAAGTCCTCAGTTGTTTACAACAACTGAAGCAATACCATGTCTTCAGTAGTTCACAACTACTGATATCAGTAGTTTACAACTACTGAAGACTAACACCAAGTCTTCAGTTGTTACAACGTCTGAAGATGAAAAATAGGTCTTCAGTAGTTTATAACTACTGAAGACTGACAACAAGTCTTCAGCCGTTTACAACATCTGAAGGACAAAACCAAGGTTTCAGTAGTTTCAACTACTGAAGACTAACACCAAGTCCTCAGATGTTATAACCACTGAAGGTTAAAACCACGTCATCAGTAGTTTCAACAACTGATACTAACACCAAACCTTCAGTAGTTTTCTTTCAGCCTTTGCCCTACCCTATAAATACCCAACCTTCAGAGCTTTTACTTCTCACTTGACCTAACTTTTCAAAAACCTCTGAACTCCCATACACCATTAATGGCGACCATGCAACTCAAACCTCGACACAACTGTGTCGCTCATCTCACCAAATCGCCATTATGGCCAAAATTTCACCATGCCGTCGATCTTATGAACGACTCATCTTACCAAACGGCATTTCTTTTGAACCCCACCATCTACACCGACTCCCTGACGGAGTTCTGGACAAATATCACCGTCCAAACCGGAGAGCAAGATGGCGAGGTCTCTCTCCGGTCCTCCGTCAACAACCACCCAGTGGTTATCACTCCAGCTACTTTGCGCCAAACCCTAAAGCTGGAGGATGCCACCTACCCAACCTCTTACCCCAAAGGCGCCCTTGATCTATCCTTCACAGCCAACGACTATCAGGGCGACCTCTCTGCCACCACCTTGTTGAAGAAACACTTCCCAGATCCTCAACGTCTAATTTTCATATGGTGAACGTGTGTCTGGCCCCCAAAACCTCTTCATGGGACCAGATGTCAACAAGGTGGCAACAGGTATTATTTTCTATCCTTGAAAAACAACCTTTGAACTTAACTGATATTATATTTTTGGAAATCAAGGATATGGCCACAAAACCAATTTCTAACCGTTGGATCCTGTATCCTCGGTTCATAATGGCCATAATAGAGGACCAGCTTCAAGCTGAGGGACTTGTTGGCACTGGGGTCCCTGCCATGGCTGTTCTAGCCGAGGTATACTCCAGGCACAACACCGACCACACACTAAAACAGGCTGGCCGGCTGCGAAAACCCACGCAGCAGGAACCCACAGCCTCCACCTCCAATCCAAAGTCCCCACCAACCAAAAACCAAAAGAAACCCAAAAAGGCTACTCAGGAAATGAGTCCCCTGAGGATGCCCCTGCAACACAAAGGCAGGATGTGGCTGCTGGTTCGATTCTCCCAGCAGCTACCACGACTCCACCCACCACAACCGCACAGGCTTCCTCTCAACAGGAGCCTGATGCAACCACTTCTGGGCAGCCACACTTCTGGGGTCTATCTCACTTGAGAAGACTGCCATTGAAACGCACAGTCCTCCCCATGTGCACACTGCTTCAAGCCCATCTCCCACTAAACCGCCCCACAAAGCCCTACCTTAACAATAGCCCAAGTGCTGACCCACCTGAGCACTCCACCCTCTCCCCAGAAACCAATTACAACTGGGGAGACTCCAACCGAAGAGGGTGGACACTAGTGCCGGTGGGAGCCCCAGCACAGAGAATCACATGTCCAATCTCCCAGTGTGGCTAGGGAGATAGGACATTCTGGTGAGGCTGCCACTTCCTCTGCATCAACATCTGAGCAGGGTGAAGCTGGTAACATCAATAAGACCTCACCAGAGGCAACTGCCGATGATGGATCCAATCCGGAGGCTGGAAGTCCCCAGTACCAATACCAAGGGGCACATGCTACTTCTGAGCCACACTCAGAGCATGTACATCCTGACATAGTCAGGAGGTCAGGTGATTCAGTTCACACTGATGATGACCTGAGCTTCTTCTTTGATGTAGTCACTCAAAACACTATCTTAGAAGATGAGATAAGCAGACTCAAAGAGCTGCTTGCTCAAATGACTCAAGATAGAAGTCCATCTGCCACCACAAACCACAGATGGCACCTTCACCCGAAGGTCTCACATACACTGAGCCACTCCCACAAACTCGGCCACCTACCCCTGCTTCTGGCTCTAGCTCTCAGAACAGAACCCCCTGAGCAGCTAGATGCTATCCTCCAGAAATCCCTGCCTCTCATCACACCCATAATAACAGATATTGTCATGAAAACTATTGATGAGAGGCTTCCCACTCACATCCAACCCATGGTGGAGGTTGCTGTTGCCAAGGCGCTTGCTGATAGTCAAACCCCAACCAATGCACCCAAAAAGGGGAGACATCAGTGCAAGCTAAGAGGAAGAGGGGAGAGGAGGAGTTAGAAGTAGAAAGAGAGGAGGTAGTTGAGAGGGAGAAGGCTGAGGAGAGTGTTAGGGTGAAGGAGAAAGGGAAGAAGAAGGTGAGGAAGGAGAGTGAGCATATTGAAGTGGCTGAAATCCAAAAGGATTTCAGTGTCACTTATCAAAAGAAAAGGGAGAGAAAGAGGGAGAGAAGGGGGATGATGATCTAGCATCCCTTGTCAAGGAGGCTGATGCTGAGCATAGCGATCAATGGACTCTGTCATTGATCAGCTGTTCAGGCAAGGCTTTGACAAGGACACTGCCATGCTAGATCAGGAGATCAGAAATGTGGAGAGAAAAGAGATTGAGTACCGATGGACTACTTATAGCCAAGAGGAAAAAGAGACTCGAGGCTATGAGTAGGTTCACTTCGAAGTATCTGGGCAGGCCAGTCCTTGATGTCAAAGCATGGACCAGGGACATAATCTTGGCTATAGCCACCAAGATCTGTTCAGCTGGTGATTTCACTAAAGGACTGTCGCTGAGGCCCTCTCAGAAGCCGGTGCTGGGAACAGGACACTGCTAGCAAAACAGACCAAACCATCACTTATCTCTAGATTGCTAGCAGTGCCTGCCAACATTCCCACACCAACCACCCAAACACAACCCACAAAACCAACCCCTTCACCATCAAAACCCGCAGCCAATGATCCACCCTTGCAGAAGAAGAGAAGGGTGTTGAGGCTGCAAGAAGAAGAAGAGGAGGAGGATGAGGAGGATAGACTGCCCCTTTCAGCAGTCATCCCTCTACCCAAAGCCAAACCTCAAACCATCACTCCCACCTCACAGATGGACACTGTGAGGGTAAAATTAGAAGAAGAGGAGCAGTAAAGATTACACGATGAGGAAATGCTGAAAAGCATTGACAAATCATATGCTGCTTCTACTTCTATTATGAATATGAAGAAGGAGGCTCTGAGACTCTTCACTCTTAAGCAAACCTTTCAATATGATAAGGAAAGAGTGAGGACTTGGCCTGATCCTAGGGTGGCTAGGATAATCCAGAAAGATATGCCTGTGAGATACAAGAGCCAACTTAAGAGAGTTGTAGATGAAGTAATCTCTGTGGCTCTTGTAATAACACCCTGGGAAATAGTAGAGGAGTTCGAGAAAGCCTATAGAGCTAAGCAGCCACCCCAAAAATGTTAGACAATAGGGTGGTGAGGAAGGGCTTAGTCTATAAGAGGCTTGAGAACTTCCATAGGGATGAGCTCAACTTGTTGTTAGAAGGAAGACACCCAGATGAATTTGCATATAGGCAAGTCACAACAGTTGAGCTCAAAAATGGAAAACAGGCCAAGTATGTCTCAGAGCTGTACGGCCGGGAGGGGTTATTCGAAGGTGCGGCTGAAGACTTAACCAAAGAAGAGCAGATGATATTTCTTCAAGCCTACACCCGAGAATCCTACCGGCTCGTACATGGGAGGTAGATCTCATGGATGGGACAACCTCTGTGTCCAATTCCCCAAAACAGAGCTCCCATCCATACTCAGCCAATCAAATCTTAGAGACTACCTCTCAGGCCAGTGCTTATCAGGGTCAACTTCTGATCTGATCCAGAAGGAAATAGACCAATCTTTATGCCAACAATAAGTGGGACAACAAATAATTAGAGGTTTTGGCTGCATTGGTTCAGGGGGAGTTTGTTGGACCAAAAGAACCAATGAGCCAAGATCAGGAAAACCTCTAAGTCCCACATGTCATTACAACAACTGCTGAAGACTCCCATCAGCTGTTCTGACAAAGTCTGAAGAATCAAAGTCTAAGATCAAAGATCTGAAGTACAACAGCTGAAGAATCTAAAGTGCTGAAGACAAGTACTGAAGTCTGAAGTACTGAAACATACAAGTACTGAAGACTTCAAGTACTGAAGACAAGTGCTGAAGATCAAAGTTGAAGAACTGAAGATCATCTACTGATGCACAAAGTCTGAAGACAAAGACTGAAGATAACAGCTGATGACATCTACTGAAGTCATCAGCTGATACATCATCTGAAGCCCAAGTCTGAAGAACCAAGTGCTGAAGATTCAGAGTTTGTCACAACAGCTGAAGAAGTCTTCTTCAGTTGTTGTGATGGTTTTTCATTTCAGTAGTTTTATATTTAGTTTCAGTAGTTTGTACAACAGCTGAAGAGCTTGTTCTTCAGCTGTTATAGTTCAGTAGTTATAAACGACTGAAGAGTTTGTTCTTCAGTCGTTGTGGCTTTTCAGTAGTTTCCTTTTCAGTACTTGTAATAGGTAGAACACTTTTGTAAGAAGATGTCAGCTGTTGACATCTTCAGTAGTTTTATGTTCTATCAGTTGTAAGTTTAATAATCGGTTGATGTCACTGTCAAGTGACATCATCACCCATCCTTTTGCCGCCTATAAAAGGATGGTGAACCATGCTGTATTAGGTGCCGAAACGTGTTGAGTAATAGAAAATCTTCTTTTTCGCAGAACTTTTCTCTCTCTCTATGTTGTACTTTTACATGCAAAATATTTTGTGTTCTTGCTTTAAGTGCTAATTTCGTGCTAAATCCGCTGCAAAAACAATCTGATTGATCAAACTAGAGGCTGAGATCCTGTCACGCCCGCACGCCCGCCCCCTCGCCCACCCCCCCCCCCGCGCGCGCGCCCGCTCCACCCGCGCCCCCCCGGGGCCCCCCGCGACCCCCGGGCCCCCCGCGCCCCCCCCCCCCCCCCCCCGCGCCCCCCACGGTGCCCGCACGCGTGCATGCACACATGCATGCTTACATTAACACAAATAACTAACGATCATCCACTCTAAGTAACACCGATGTTAGGATTTGACAGATACTTGAGACTAAGGGTATAATTTCTGAAATGTTAGGACCAATCTGTGACACACCAACCGTGACGGAATCATCGGGACGGACAAATGTAAATAGAGTGCTCATAGCACATGGTAGTAATTACATTGTAATAATATTAAATGTCATTTTCTAATACTACCAAATAATACATTACAATTAAATAGAAAGTCGAGTAAACATAATGAAATTGTCTTTAATTTTGACTAATCCAAGCCCTAAATATGCATAAGAAATCCACTAATCTGTATTCCTGAAATCATGTGAAAAAGTAACAACTAACAAATTAGCCGTTAAGTAAATTTAGGTTTGAATACATGTATATTTGATAGAATTAATTGAAAACAATTTAATTCACATGAAAATGTTAAGACTTATAAGTTTAATAGTATAACATAAAAGACAAAACAACACAATCAAACTAATAAATAATTTACTCGGTCCACAGAGAAAGGGCTATTTGGTTGAATCTGAACCTATAAGTGTTGAATCAGTAAGAGGTCTGAATGGTTGAGAGACTCTGAATAAGTAAGTGCTGAACCAATGGGGGGGGTTTGTTTTGTTGAATCTCTGAATACCTATGTAGAATCACTATTTTACCCCTCTGAACTATTTATGTAAAATGAAATGTATCTATTGATTATATATCTGAATGACTACACTAAATGATAAATAACTATAAAAAATAGAAAACATCATAGAAATTATTCCGAATCAACATACTAAAATCCAAATCCAAATTCAAATACAAAATACTAAAATTCAAATACAAATTTATCCAAATACAACATACTAAAATCCAAATGTTAATCAGTTGAAACTAATTGGGTAGCTATCTCATCATGCAAATTGTTCATATAATTAATGTCTTGTGAACCCCATTCTATATCGGGAATGAACTAACCATCAGTATTACCATCTTGTGCTTACAAACAGTGTGTTCTCGTCGTATGTCAAAAATAACTTATCATGATGTTGCATTTTGGTATAAAATTAAAGACGACAAAACAAGCAATAACTATGTCTCTTTAAGTTGTAAAAGAAAAGGGAGCCATTGGTTTTAAGATTGTAAATCTTTCATTTAGTACACCATATGCGCGCTCAATAACATTTCTTAGTTGGGCGTGAGCATGAATGAATCTTTCTTCCTTAATTAACGTATATTGTCATCAAAAATCAGCTAACTAATACCTTGTATTACAGTATGGAGTCATAAATCCACGAGTGTTGGTGTATGAAGCGTCGCAAAGGTAATACTTATCTATAACGTTATTTAGAACCTAGTGGGGGAAAGAAAAGCCAGAAGTGGGGTTAAACGCAACTTCTCTCAAAACTAAAGAATCAGTCCCATCCAGCCATACGAACATGAATATCATATCAAAATCACAAATTCCTAACACATTTTGCTAGCATTCACCTTTTCCTCTTCCTCTATAACGAGTTTGTTGATCGGCTGGTACGATGACATGTATAAAAGTTCAATCTAACGCACCTATTGCTTCTGGGAATATTTGTTCTATCTTTCTATGCCTTTCCAAATTATTTGTGATTGCATTTGAGGATGTTTGAACTATAATATCTCTTGCAAAATTCATCTTTGCATTTAGGACCTTATGAATACATCTATGAATTGTTTATGTTGGGTGTTGAAATCTTCGTTTAACCATCCAAAATCGTTCATTATATCCTATGACAATTAAAAACATTGCATATTCTCTTCAAAGGTTTTGACCTACTACTTTGCAACCAATTTCTTTTTTGAAAATGATAACACAATGGTACATATGCTTCATGTGAAAGACACATCATCTCATGACATTGTGTAGAAGATCCATGTAACAACTTTGCGTATACGCATGACCAGACAATGCTGAATTCAAGTCTCTTATCCTTTCAATTCTTTATGTGGCTAACTGTAACCATTGCCAACAAAGTAAAATGAAAACGATAATCTCACCCTCCACATCCATATGCTACCTATAACATCCATAAACACATCATTCATGACATCCATATAATTAAAAACATCCATATACATATGTTTATCAAAAACACCAATCAAAATAATCAAAAAATCTATAAACATATCATCCATCACATCTATCAATTTATAAAAACAGACTTAAAGATATCATCAAAAAACCTATCCATCCAAAAAATCTACATGCATCATATCCAAAAACCAATAAACATAGTATCTAAAAGTCTATTCATCACATCCAAAAAACATAACATTAAAATACTTCATATTTCCCTCCCGCATTTTGACCCATATGTCATATGTTGACGGTTGTAGTCACAGCCACACTTTCCTTATGTCCACACTCCCACCAAAAAGCAAAAGTGTCATTTGGTATTTCGTATCAAATATTCCCCACCCTAAACTCTCCAACTTTCCATACATGCATCCATATCATTAGACAAATTGTGTTTTTCAAACAACATCTTTGCAACCCAAGAGATTTGATCCCCAACTTCTATTAACTTTGAGTTTAATGGTTCCTTATCTTTCATTTCTCCTTTTTAGCTTTAGAACAAATTGTTAACTCCTCACTAACACCTACAGTCGGGCTTTTCCTTTTATTTTTGAACGATAAGATGAATCTTCACTAATACTTACTTACAGGTGAGTGAAATTGATGTCATCAACGCCATCTAAATTTTGATTAGAAACTTTATTAGAAGGATAAGAAGTGTTGATGATGGCCCCCAACTATCAAACACAGTGGAATTAGAACCCTCAAATATTGAACACAAAGATCAGGGTAAGAAAAGGGTGCATTTCTCAGAGCTTCTACATTTTTGTTCGACTATGTGAAAAATATTATACAATAGTTAAACATTATTGAAATATAATAATAACTTGTTATTTAAAATATGAACGCAATACCTTAATCTCTAACTACCATTCTTCTTTCGACAAGTTAAATGTGTTTGTTACGAGATTATAAACGTTGCCGGTGTTGTCTTTAGCTTTGCCCAGGCGGAAACTTTAGCTTTAAGATAGTCAGTGATTCTTCATTTGTCTTGATCTGCTATAAAATTGTATTCTATTTTCAATTTATCTGCAACAGTCTTCCAAGAAAATGGCTTAGATTGCTTCCCCCACGTCCTTGAAGAGTCATTTCATGGACACATGTTTCTAGAAAAGTTTTTTCAACCTTATCTTGCTTCCGATTGATCCTAATCTTTTTTGAGCCATTTTCTTTAAATAATACAAATGTGCAAAAAGAAAAATACTTAAAAACAAGCATTACGACAAAATTTAGTAAAAACATAAAGTATCAAATCAGATATAACTTTTATAAGCTAGAAACATATTATATCAAAGCAAACATGATTTTAGTTAACTTTAACATATTAAATCAAAGAAAAATTCTTGAATCAAACCAAACCAAACCCAACTTGAACATCTTGAATCAAACCAAACCCAACTTAACTTCTTAAATCAAACCATAAATAACTTCTATAACCTAAAAACATAATCAAACCAAAACATAACATTTGTAATATACCAAAATCTTCAATCAATCAAACAAAACCCAACTTTCATAAACTATGAACTCTTTATATCAAAGCAAACATGATTGTTGTTAACTATATATGTTTTAAATTAAATTGACATCTTGAATCAAACCAAACCCAACTTTAACTTCTTGAATCAAACCATAAATCAAACTTGAACATCTTGAATCAAACCAAAATCTTCAATCAAAGCAAACCCAACTTGCACAAACTACCAACATCCACAACTTACATAATCTACCAAAATTTTGAAACCCTAGAACTAAAATAAAACTTTCATGAACTAATAACATCAATTTTTTTATTTTAGATTCATATAACACTAACAAACAACTTTCATAAAAGCCTAATTTATTTTTCAATTCATCAAACCTTAGAAATCAAATCTATGAAATCATGTATGTAAACAAAGATGGTAATTAAATAGACAAGAAACAAATGAAATAAGGTCTTGTAGTGCAAATGTTGAAAGAAATCAAGATAAACCAAAGCAAATTTGAGAGAAATCAAAAGAAATCAAACCTTACAGGATTATAGGAGTATTGTGGTCGGTGGCGAACGGGAGGCGGTGAACGGGAGGCGATGGACGGCAGCCAGGGCGGTGGCAAGCGGCGGGGAAGAAGGGGGTGTCGATGGTTTTGGTAAATGGGGGTGGGGGTCGATGGTTTTTGGGTGGTGTTTATTTGGGGGGATAAATGAGTAATAATTCCATTTCAGTACTCTCACCTTACTTAACCTTTTAGTGTTGAATGGTCCTATTAAGAGGTGTTTTTTTCTAAAACAAACATGCACACTTCTTACCAGTTTAGAGGTAGCCTTTTAGTGGTCCTATTGATAAGCTACCATGTAGCCTTGAAGCCTTATATATGTATGATTCTGGTTTTAATCACCACGCGAATAAACAAATCTGGTTATTTTGTCAAACCAATAGATCAATCATTGCTATCGTGGTTGCATGAATTATTGTGTTATCATCCAGTTTATCTAACTACGCACACATAATTGCAAGTAATCCATAACATGTCTTGAATTAAATTTTAAAATAGAACAACAATTAATATCAAGAAAAATCTATGATTGAATATTGAATCACATGATTTCTCTAAATAACAAAATATGAAAATGGACTATGAATACTCATATTGATAATTTGAGTATGAATAATGAGAGTGCCAGATTAGATATCAAGATTCCTCACGGGATAACATAAGTAACGGTGACTTTATGTTAAAATAATAGTATGATTTAAGTACTATGTATGAATAGGGTTTCTATTGAGATTTGACTTTATTAAATAGTTTAATTGAAAATATTATAATTTAATCTATATAACTTGATTAAATTAAAATATAACTAAGTAATTAAATAATAATATAATAATAATAATAATAATAATAATAATAATAACAATAAAATTGTTAAATATCATTAAAACATTTAATTTAAAACATTTAAATGGATAGGTATGTGTGGAAAATAAAATAATTAATTTAATAACTAATTATATAATGATTTGGTCAAAATGATTGATTCAATAAATATTAATTATTTAAATTATTTGAAAAATATAAATTTAAATGATTTTTAGTAATTTAAGTTTGACTTAAAAGTAAATTTTATAAACCTTAAATTTGTAACATTTATAATCTTTAAAATAATGGAGATATGAAACTTAGATTCTTAAAATTTTTCAAAACTCAAATTATAATTTCCAAAGTAGATTTGATTAATAAATACTTTTTATGTTAATAATATAATTTATTAATTTTTGAAATCTAAAATAAAATAATTTTTTAAATGAATTGTGGGTGCCCGGGGTCGAACCCAGGTTCCTTCTACATCTACACAAGATGTTGACCTATTAGGCCAAGGCCCGAATTTGTTTTACATTTGTAAAATAATTTTTAAAACATTACTTTAACAATTCCCCAATTTTGATGAAACCCTATATTCGATTTGCTTCAAATTAAACCCGAAATTGTTGTTGTTAATTGAAATATATTTAGGGCATTTGATATACATGATCATGTGAATGTGTGTGTGTGTATTACATTAACTAGATTTTAGATGAAATCGATGATAATGGAATCAAACAGGTCGTGACTGAAGAGAGGTTGATTCAAGTTGAAATGATGATATAATTGAATTCATGGTACACAAAGCTTCTAATGGTGATGATGATCCAAAGCTCTCTATCAATTTGATTAAAATCGAGTGGAAGGTGATGATCGGTTGGGTCGCGGTTGCGTGAATGCGAGAATCGAATGTGATGTTTGTGTGTTTTCAATTGAATTTAAGTGTTTATATAATACGATCCAAGGAAACGTTATGGATGATTGCCTTCTGTTATATATGTTTGATTAGTATAGTTCAAGCTCGATAGGTTTAAGGTGTGATTTGGGGTGTTCGAATCAAACCAAAAAGTAATTATATCGTTTAACTATGATATAATCATGATTTGAATGTAAATTGATTCGGATTACGTATTTAATCACAAGATTTAACTATTTGATTAATGATCGGATCAAAAACGGATTAGGATGATATTGAACTTTGATTTCAAGTTTAACCAAGTTAAACGGATGTTAATTGAATTGATTTGTGTGTTTGGTTTGAAATAGTGTCGCGAACTTGGCAGAACGGTTTGATTGTAGTGAAATCGATAGGTTTTGTGGGTTTTGATACTGCCGGAAATTCACTGGAGACTAGCAGGAGATTACAGGCGCTGGGGAGGGTGTTGGGTTAAAATAATACACATTTATTCCCTGGTATTTTCAGTGTTGTTATTTGATGTTTAAACTTTAAAATGAAGTTTTGAATATTACTAAGTACCAACTATGTAATTAACTCAAAAATAAAATACAAAACAATAACTATCACACCACCACCATTGAACAACCACAGTTGGTTTTAATCCCGAACCCCCTAACCACTATCAAAGATGAATTGAAGATGGATAGACTTGTCCTAAATCAAAGACCCCTAATGCATCACAATTATCAACCGTTTGACACTACTATCTTCATCTCTATCACTATAGACTCAAGACCTATCTTGAGCGAAATTGAAGCCACCATTAATTTACCATCACTGTCGAAATAATAAACACCACTATTACACGTTTATCACATTTAATCAAAGCCCTTACTTGAGCAATATCCAGGCCCTAATTGGAACATTCTTCTACCAAAATCTGATTATATCACCAAAGGACACATAGATACCGTACTAGTCTTAGCTAGCATACTGATAACAAGGGTGGGATGTCAAGTACTAACAATAACACTCCATGATAGTCCAATCCAAGTCCAACATAGAAAACATAATCATAAAGAAAATATAGACTTGATCCTATGACTCAAACCACACATAAAAGTCCAATCCAATTTCAAAAATAGTTTAAAAAGCATAACATAGTCTAAAAACCATTGAGGATGTTTTTCCTTCATGTTAAATATATTAAAAGGGACCATGAAACTCACCTTCATGTTTGCACAATTCAAATTGTCCACAAATAAGTACCAACAAGTAACTATAAATATTAAAACAAAATGAGATTACTAATGATTGAGAGGACCTAATTAAATATCCTCGTGGTCTAGTCCCTAATATCCAGCTAAAAGTTTATTTTAATAAAATCGTTGTTCAATTATTATTTCAATTCCAATGTCCTTACTCAAGGTCCCCAATCCAATTTTTATTTAAGTTTCAAGTTCTCATCATGCACTTTTATTGTTTACATTCGTGTTGTACATGTGTTAGTCTAAGTTTAATGTTAAATTAATCTTATGTTTCCTTATCCTTAGACGTCTTAGAATCCTCTTTGAACAAAATCCTTAGCTCGCTTTAGTTATTTAGTCTTAAATCTAAATTTTAAATTTTATAAAAATATTTAAGCTTGTATAGCTGGTCAAACATCAAAATTATGGAAACTGCTTGATGGTCAAAAAGTAATGAAACGTCGTATATGAAGTATCATTTAAAAGCTAAGACGTTAAACTAAATTTTAGAAAATGAATCACTATAAAGGGATGAACTATGAGTGAGACATGGCCTCATGAACATATAACAACATTTTGTCCGAATTTCCCAAATTTGACCTTCAATTTTGTTTGTTATGTTTGGAGGACCAACCGATATCGAAGTAAAGCGAGATCATTTAGGTTAGTTAAAGAACTCTCTGAACTTACTTTTAATCATAAAGATTGACCCATTTGGACTATTTATAATAAATTTAAGACCCATACAAAATGATAAATTTTCCTGACACTAAGCTATCCAAAACCAATCCATGTCATTTGCATCCCAAAACTACAATTTTGACCATTATTGACCCAAAACCTAAACCAACTTTTATTTGTAGTTTATTTGGCCTATTATTTGATCTAGGCCCTTATATTAACATTAATTACAGTTCTAGTTCATTTAATTATGTTTTAATGATTCGCTTCATGTTTCTTTTTATTAGCATTCTGTTGATCTGTTGATATATGTTAATGTACCTAGTTATGAGCTTAAATGTAAAAATCTTTCATGTCTTACACATGTGTAATTGATGAATGGTTTGAATGAATGATATAAAATGCATTGTGATGTTTGATTTATACTTGATTATGTCATGATATCATTATATGAATGTGTTGCACATGTATGAACTAACTATATAGGTTTGATGTTGTTTGATAGTTCATGCTAATGGCCCATGCTAATGGACCATACGCATGAATTCATCATGCTTATGGACCAGTCGCACGACTGAACCAGGAGACTGGATCAGTCGTACGATTAAAACATAAAGTTGACTCAGTCGCACGACTGAACTTTCAGTCGTACATATGACTCAATCGCATGATTCAGTCGCACGACTGAACCATGCAAATGGTTCAGTCGCATGAATGAAAACTACAAACCTATAAATACCACTTAATATGTGAAAAAAACATAACAATTGAAAACACTTCTAATACTTGCATACCCTAGCCGTCCAGAGCGTCCATATTCATCATTCCAACTTCATAGTTCGTTCTTGATCGATTTCTACTCATTATTAACGCATAGTCTATTATAATATTGATCAAAGTAACGTTCTTACTGATTGGATCGCCAATCAAATAGGATTCCGCACTATTTGATCTAGTTTCACGCATCATCAGTTAATACTCCGTACGTACACGGTCCTAACAAGTGGTATCAGGGCATTGGCTCTTGATTTTAGTGTGATTCGATTAGTTTTTGGTGTTAAACTTAACGTTTTCATTCAAAAGAGTTAATTTTTTGAGTCAAAAGGTGTTTTCAAAGTTTTCTGACCTTAAAGTTTCTATTGTTCACTATACAGCAGATTAGGGTTCTTGAAAAATCATGTTTTGTGTCAAAGTGTCAAAACCATCGATTTTGCCAAAACAGCAGCCTTCAGTCGCACGAATAGCTCATTCGTATGATTGAACTCATCATACTCAATTCGCATGACTGAACTCAGTCGCATCCTTCATTCGCACGACTAAACAGTTCCAATCGTTTGAGTCCATTCGTCTAGTTCATACGCACGACTGAATCCAATCGCATGATTGAATTCATTCTCACCCTTCATTCGCACAAGTGAACCATCCGTATAGTCCATTCATACGATTGAAATTGTTCTGTTCTCCAAGTCTCAAGTTTATACAAATGGAAGATCAGTTTGCTGCGTTTACTGCCGGGAAGGACTCACGCATCCAGAACCTTCTGCTTCTGGAAAATGAGATAGGAAATCATAATAAACCGCCAAAGCTTATCACGTTAGATGATTATCCACAATGGAAACAGCGATTTGAGATTTACTTAAATGGAGTTGATCCTAATTTTTGGACTTCTATTGAGACTGGTTATGTGGTACCAGTCAGTGCTAATGGGGTCAAACTTACTTTGGGGGGAATGAGTGAATCACAAAAGACTTTGCATAATACTGAAAAGAAAGCATATGCCCTACTGACTCAGTCAATACCTAAAGACATATTTCATCAATTCTCTGAGAATAAGCAATCTAAGAAGCTATGGGAGGCCTTGGAAAAGAGGTATGAAGGCAATGCAACGTTAAAGGCACTGAAGGCTAAGGCTCTTAAGAAGGAGTTTGATAATTTCTCATCAATTGGGAATGAGAGCTGGATGACATAATTGACAGATTCTATCATCTCATGAGTGAACTGCACACTCATGGTGTAACCACATCGATGGAAGATAAAGTTTCAAGTTTTGCTGATGGGTTACCTGAGAAATGGGATTCATTTGTGTCCAATCTCAGACAGAATGACATTTTAACAGCGTTGGACATAAATGACTTCATCTTGAAGTTAAGAGAAGAAGAGCTGAGGATGAAGTACAAGTCAAAGAAAGGATCCTATGTTCAGAATCCTTCACTCTACAACTCAGTTTCGTCTCCAGCTGTTTCAGGAGCACCTCTACAAACAACTTATGTGTCCAATTCATTGCTACTGCCTCATCTACAGTTTCGGCACCAGAAACGTCAGGGTCATCTCCTACTCAATATATAGTGCATGAAGCCAATTCTACAAAGTTGAAGACCGAGAATCTCGGTAATATCACTGTGGAAGTTGCAAAGGAGCACATGGATCTTCTAGCAGCGGTTGTCCAATCCTATGATGGTTTAGTTATGGGGAAGATTGGAAATTGTCACCTTGCAGATGAAGACTACGAGCAAGTTGATGAAAATGAGCTAGAAAGAATGGATATTATGTGGGCCTTGGCAAGTGCAGTCAGAAGAGCTAAAAAGTTGTCAAGAAGACGGGACAGAACCTAGTAGCCACAAAGGACATGACGTTTGGTTTTGACAAAACCAAGGTAACATGCTTCAACTGTGGTGAGAAGGGGCATTTTAAACGTGAATGTGTAAAGCCCAAGAAAACAGGTAATGGAAATCCATTTTCAACTTTCACCCGTCAAGACAAGGAACAAATTGGAACTGCTTCTTCAAGCAAAGATACAAAGGCTCTTACAGCTCAAGATGATGAAGGACAAGACTGGTCCTTCAGGTTTGTTTCTCCCGGAGAATCAAATATTGCTTTTGTTGAAGCAGTAGATGATGAGTCTGCTAGTGAAAGTGAGGGTGCAGCTGAGCAAGCAATGTCGGATGTTGAAGAAGCTGCGAACGTGGTAAATCACCTGGTTGAAGAAGATCTTAGAGCAACAAGTACTGAATCTCCTGTCACAAAAGGATCTGAATCTGCTTTGATGACTAACCCACCGATTCATCACAGGTAAGTTCTCTAGACCAGTTATTTGATAAACATGATACTTGTAAATGATTTACAACTATGCCTAAGGCTAATGTATTTTAAAACAAATGATTTACAACAAATGATTTAACTTAGTAAATGATTTACAACTATGCACTGAGGCTAATCGTATTTTAAAACAAAATGAGTGCAGTTTTAAAAAAAAGGATAGAACTTTTGGAAAACAACTAAGGGAAACCAAGGTTGTTGCATTAAATCAATCAAATGATATAAAGTTTTATCTAAATTCTTTAGAAGAGACCAAAAAGGAAAAAGCAGTTTTGGAAGTCGAGGTAAATTCATTAAAACAAAAACTGCATAGTTGGGCTAGTTCTTCTCACATAGTTCAAAACTTAGTGAAAGAACGAAACAATGGGGAAGGTCTGGGGTACAAGGCAGTAGCACCACCACATGAAATCCTTTTAAATACAAAGTGTAGACCTGTAAATGACAACCCAGTAAAGGATCATGTGGTCTCCACTCCCTGGTTAGTGATCCCGATTCCACAGTCAAACATGTACAAAAGATCACTAAACAGAAGGAGGCTACTTTGAAATCTAAAGGTAAGATGCCTGTTGTGAATTTGGATGAACAATTTGAAAAGGTTAATGTAAAGTCAGGTTCAAACATGTCTATTTCTGAATCTAAAACGACAAATCAGTTAACCATCACGTGCTCCACGTCAAAGTCCAAATAAAGTGCAAGTTAAAGATGTACAAACGTTAAAACAATTAATTTTGTTAATCAGACTGAAACATCTAAGAAGGAAGTTGTTAAACCCAAACAGACAAAGGTCACACCTGTGCAAAACTCAAACACTATAAATATTTTCCTAAATCTGTAGAAGTAAGATCTTGCTACAATTGTGGAAAACGAGGACATATACCTTCAAATTGTCCTTACTATCAGACTCCCAAAAGAAAATTGAACTTAATGATACCAAACAAAGTTTTACTCAAAGGAGATCTACTACTCCACCAAAGAGTATTAGTGAACCTAAAGTTCAAACAATAAGCCAGTCGTCTGTCTATCACAAACAGGCCTTACACAAAACTGGCTTATGGAAAGAAAAGTCAAGTAATTTGTCTGATAGTGAGGAAATTAAGAAGAAAGATATGCCCTCATCTTCTGAAGGTCAATGGGTTGAGTTTATGATGTGATTCCTCCGGACACCCAAGCCAGTTAAGGCTTGGGTCCCAAATCTGAACTGATAAGTTCTTTGAATGTGCAGGGTGTCCGCTATAGTACCATCACAAATACATGGATTATTGATAGTGGGGCGTCCAGGCACATGACAAGGAACTCGTCTCTTCTTTTCAACGTCAGACAAATTAAAGGGGGACATGTTTCATTTGCTGGGAACAAAGGAGGTTACATAACAGCACAAGGCGAAGTAGAAAATGAGAAAGTTATGTTTGACAAGGTCAACTACGTTCAGCAACTACAGAACAACTTACTTTCTGTTTCCCAGATCTGTGACAAAGGATTTAAGGTGTATTCGACAACAAGAAGTGCTACATGTTGAAAAAGGACTATGTGATTGAGGAGGATAAAGTTCTTATGTCAGCTTCAAGATACAACGATTTGTATGTCTTGGATCTATCAAAAGCATCCACAACTAATCACACGGTTCAATGCTTCTTGTCAAAGGCAACTGAGAAAGAGTCAATCTCCTGGCATAGGAGAATGGGACACATTAATCCAAGGAAGATGAATCATTTGGTACAGAATGATTTGGTAAATGGAGTAACTGTCAAAAACTTCCAACTTCCTGATTTTTGTGTGGCGTGTAAGAAAGGAAAACAGACCAAGAAAGCTCACAAGTCCAAGAAAGTTCATTCAATTGATCTTTCACTTGAGCTTTTACACATGGATCTGTTTGGTCCTGTCAGTACACAGAGCATTGCTGGTGACAGGTATTGCTTTGTAGTAACAGATGATTACTAAGGTTCTCTTGGGTGATGTTTCTAAAAGCCAAATCAGAAACTTTTGACTCATTCAAACAGCTGGTTACTACCTTGGAATCACTCTACAAGTTGAAAGTACGACAGATCCGATCAGACAATGGCACTGAGTTCAAAAATCAGTGGATGGAGACATACTGTAAAGAAAGAGGAATTGTACATCAATTTACTTCTGCCTACACTCCACAAATGAATGGCGTTGTGAAAGGAAGAATCAGAGCTTGATAGAGACCGCCAGAACAATGCTAGCTGACTCGAAACTGCCAATTCAATTTGGAATGAGGCGATAGCCAATGCTTGTTACACGCTCAATCGAGTCTTAGTGGTCAAACGACATGGGAAAACATGTTATGAACTGCTCCAGCGACGTAAAACCCAATCTGGAGTATCTAGAACCGTTTGGCGCACCATGCATGCTGCTGAAGAAAACTCAGACAGGAAAGTTTAGTGAGAAGGCAGTAGAAGGTATATTTCTTGGATACAGCATACCCGAAAAGAGAGTTTATAACAACTCAACAGGTCAAGTAGAAGTGTGGTGCAACGTTGATGTTCAAAGATTCACCACCCCCTGCTAGAAAAGGACCGTCATTTTTCTTTGATTATGATGGATTCTTTAAATCCTTCAATCTACAGTCTTCTCCCACTGATGATGAGTTAACGACTAAAATGATGTACGAGGTTCTCAACTCACCACCACAAGACTCAACAACATCGATCCACTAGATGATTCCTCTAATACTTTAGGGGGAGCACTTGATGTAAGCGACTCATCTTCTGATGATGAAGCAGTTGAGACTGAAAATGTGGAAAAGGCAGAACAGGTTCCTGCTAATTCAAGTACACCACAACTGAACCAGAAGCTGCCGAAGCGTCGGAACCTCATACTCCAACATCAATGAGATTCCAAATCTGATAATGAGGTAGTTTTCCCACACTCCTGGAACCCAGATAAATGTTAATCATCCTTTGGACAATGTCATTGGAGATATTAGATCAGGAGTACAGACCAGAAATCAGCTATACTCAGCTGATTATGCCTCAGTAATGGAAAAGGGATATCTTCACGATGGTGCATATCGATGTTTTGTGTCTCAATTTGAGCCAAAATATGTGAGTGAAGCTTTAAATGATGAGGCATGGGTCAGTGCCATGCAAGAAGAACTTCTACAGTTCAAGAAATTAGGAGTATGGACCCTTGTGGACAAACCAAAAGGTGCTAAGGTCATTGGCACTAAATGGGTCTTGAAATGCAAGAAAGATGACCAAGGGGTCATAATTCGAAACAAGGCTCGACTTGTCGTTCAAGGTTTTAGACAAGTCGAAGGAATCGATTACAATGAAGTGTTTGCACCTGTGGCTAGAATGGAAGCAATCCGTATCTTCCTAGCCTATGCATCTTACATGAAGATCAAAGTCTATCAACTAGATGTAAAGAGTGCATTCCTTCATGGGGAAATTCGTGAGACAGTGTATGTCAGTCAACCTAAGGATTTGAGGATCCCTACCATCGGACAGTGTTTACAAGCTGGATAAGGCTCTCTACGGGCTCCATCAAGCCCCGAGAGCATGGTATGAGAAACTCTCAACTCATCTGGTGAAACATGGTTTTCAAGAGGAGTTATTGACTGTACACTATTCATCAAAGAAAAGGATGGAGACTTACTGCTTGTACAGATTTATGTTGATGACATAATCTTAGTTCCAAAAACGAAGAGTTATGTAAAGAATTTGAGTCTGTCATGAAAGCAGAATTTGAGATGAGTGCAATGGGGGAGATGAAATTCTTCCTAGGATTACAGGTGGATCAGACACCAAAGGGAATCTTTCTACATCAGACCAAGTATGTAGGAGATATCCTAAGTCGGTTCGATATGGAGAATGCTTCAGCAGCTGGAACTCCACTTGCCACGAATCATGACGTGGCACCCGACGAAAATGGTGATCTGGTTGATGCTACAATGTATAGAGGAATGATTGGATCCCTGATGTATCTCACAGCATCTCGTCCTGATATCATGTATGCAACGTGTCTCTGTTCCAGATATCAGGCGAAACCAAAAGTCAACCATCTCATTGGTGTTAAAAATTTTCGCTATCTGAAGGGTACTCCAACACTCGGGTTGTGGTATCCTCATGATGATGATTTTGAGCTTACACGTATAGTGACTCGGATTATGGCGGATGCAAAATGAATTACAAGTCAACATCAGCAGGATGTCAATTCTTGGTAGACGGTTAGTCACCTGGCAGTGTAAGAAGCAGACCTCCGTTGCTCTGTCAACATGTGAAGCTGAATACGTTACTGCTGCAAGTTGCTGTCACAAATCATGGATTCAACAGCAAATGCGCGACTACGGTTTGCAATTCTCTAACACTCCTATCTATGTTGATAATTCTGCTGCTATAGCCGTAACAAAAAATCCAGTCCAACATCCTAAAACTAAACACATCAGCATTAAGTATCACTTTATACGTGATTGTTTTGAAAAGCAATTAATCGATGTTGTTAAAATTAATACGGATTTTCAACGCGCCGACCTCTACACTAAAGCATTTGATAAACCTCGGTTTTTATATCTATTAGAGGTCAATGGCGTGAAAAAAAAAGTGATGTGATTCCAGAGGAATCGAGTTTGTAGTCCGTCTTTCTAATTTTATTTTATTTTATTTTTCTTTTTTTCTGTCTTAAAAATCCAAAAACACAAAAAGATTTTCTGTTTTAGAATTTTAGGGGGAGATTAGTCTAGGTTCAGTATTTATTCAGTATTCCTTTACTTAAAAAAAAGGGGGCGGGCAGATAGGCTAAAATCAAATCAAAACTGTGAGATTGATTCAATATCATGGAAAATGATAGTACACAGGGAACTAATTGTTTGGGACTTTAAAAGGACTGAAAAGATCATAATGTTATATTAAAATTACAAGTCTGAAAAGTCTAAGCCAAATAAAGGAAAAATGATAGTACACTAGTCTGTTACTGAGGTTACATAGAGAAAGTAGGCCTAGAGGTTGCTAGTTTATTGTACGATGTGTCGGTAGATTCAACACAATAGACAAAAGACTTCTTGGTGAAACAATTTAAACTAAATTGTTCAACAGGCTGTGGGCTTCCATCTTATCCCTGGTTAACACAATCAACGCATTCCAATAAGGGGTGACGAGCAAATAAACGCCACAAATGTGTGCGGACGACCATAAAAATGAGCAAAGCACATGAAAAGAATGATAAACGCAATCAAACTAACGACTAATGTTGTTGGTGCGTTATGTGTAAAAAAAAAATGCTCTTACAAGAAGATAGGTTGTGTGCCTCTCTGCTGTGCGATGGCACTGACCTGAGGATAAGCACAACCTAAATATTCTAGAATTCATTGTGGTTTGCGCCTCTTGCTGTGCGATGGCACTGACCTGAGGCTTTGCATCTCTTTGAAAGCTCTTAGAATAGTTTCTTTTGTCTCAATACCTGTAGACCGCTCAAAAATCTCCTGAGGAATGTTGATTACCATATAAGTGTGGGATCCACAAATGCTTGTTGAAATAATACAA
Organism: Flaveria linearis; assembly: GCA_024085815.1. Lineage (NCBI taxonomy): Eukaryota > Viridiplantae > Streptophyta > Magnoliopsida > Asterales > Asteraceae > Flaveria > Flaveria linearis. Next base: position 55,375 of record JABSNV010000811.1, read on the forward strand.
TCTAATCACCAATGTGAGTCAAAATTCTGTGTATGGATTTAAGTGGACAACAATACTGATAATCGTCATGGCTGCAACTCTCGACAGTCAAAATCATTGTGTGCCTCTTACAGCCCTAGTATGATTTCCTGTGAGCGCTTGTGACTCTGAGAGTAATAAGGATCATTAATTTAAAGATATATCCAAGAGTCCCAAATGATTATGATACACCTGTATGATTCCATATGAATCTCTCCAGAGATGATCAATCAAACTTAAGCCGTTCTGCTCAGGGGGAGAAATCGGTTAAATGATAATTTAATAGTTTTCAACCCACCTCAAACAAAAACACAAAAATATGTCTTGTTTGTTTAAGTTTCAAGTTATTTTCATTTCTAGTTATTGTCTTTTATGTCGACTATGTAACAAGATGAACTCTGTGAATCATACTTTAAAAGGGTCACGTCTGAGGTGACCAATTATTGCAAAGTTAAAAGGATCATATCTGAGATGATCAAAGTTTAAAGGTAAAAGGGTCACGTCTGAGGTGATCAAAAGGTTTAATTAAAAGGATCACGTCTGAGGTGATCACATGGTTTTTCGTTAAAAGGATCATGTCTGAGATGATCGGTGCGCATAATGTTTTATCAATCAAAAGTGAAAATTGAAATTAGGAAAAGTATGAAGTCAACTCATAAGTATGACTCAATCGCACGATTGGATCATAAGTATGAACCAGTCGTACGATTGAATCATAAGATGAGCCAACCGTACGATTGGACCATGAGAATGGGGTTGGTCATACAATTGGACCATAAGTATGAGGTTGTCATACGATTGGACTACAAGACTGAGCCAGTCGTACGAAAGAAAAGAGGAGTATGGTTCAGTCACACGATTGAGCCATGCATATGGGTCCAGTCGCACGATTGAAACCCTAATCAGTATAAATAGAGGCTCAGTCGGTGGAATCCCCACCAGACTTTAAAAATTTCCAAAAACCGCCTTTACACTGTTATGCTGCCAAAATTTTGAACTTTTAAGTTTACCTTCTAATTTGAGTTCTAACACTGATTATACTTTTCTACAGGTAATTTGCGAACGATTCAAGGTCAAACAACCGGTTAAAACCAATCAAATGTGACCTAAATTGTTAAATCAAATAACCAAAGATAAACCCTAAAAAGACCACTTAAATGAACAAGATTGTTGATTTAAAGGTGTTTAAGTGATATATCGGGTCCTGCTAACCATATGAACCAATACAATGACTAATTTCACTTATACAAGATTCAAGATTATAGTGTCGCACAGGGGTTTATACGATTGGACAGACTGATGAACTCCAATCGTACGATTGAGCCAGTCGCATGCTTCAATCGCACGATTGAACCAATCGGTGATTCAGTCGCACGACTGACTCAACCGCATGGACTTGCATACGACTGAATTCAATCGCATGGTCAATCGTACGATTGAATCCAGTCGTATGGTTCAATCACACGATTGAACAATATTGGTCAAAATCTGTTCTAAGTCAAAATGTTTATCAATTATGAACAGAACTAACTTGTTTGCCCTTGTATTGCAGAAATATGGCGGATCGTTAGACGACATATGTGCTCATCTGGACCCCACATCTCGGAATGCTTCCGAGTTATAGAGATTATAGCGTTTCTTCGACATTCTAGGATCTTCAGGGCTATATCTACACAGTGTACCCCATCAGATCACTCCAGCAGACCTTCTGGGAAAGGGCCACTATGATAGGTCCACTGAGCCATACTGTATACGGAGCTCGATCTTCGGTCAGGAGATCAGCATTACTGCAGCTGATCTCAGGCAAGTCCTGGAGTTGGGTGATGATGAGGATCACCCAACCAAGCTTCACCCTCTGACGGTTAGGGGGTGTTTCTACGGATGAAGTACATGGGAACATCAACGTAGGTGTGCTCAACAAAAGCAATCTGTGTCCCCAGTTCAAGTACTTAGCTCACGTGATTCTGAAGTGCATTGCTTCAAGGAGAGGGGGATTTGACGAGCTCTCAGATCAAATCCAGAATGCCTATGTGGCTCTGGTGCTGAACCACCCATTCAGTTTTCCAGATGATCTTCTCGTATATGGTCGAGAATATAGAGGCCAAGGGGAAGGAAGGTTCTGCATGTACCCAAGATTTCTATAGATGATCATAGATCAGAAGCTTCCTTCCCTGCCGAAGGAGAACGACGATGCTGTGGTGCTTGAGGTGATGGATGATACCACCTTGGGCAGGATGAGAGTGTACCGGGGGAAGCAGGTGAAACCCCCGGTCAGGAGGCTGTTTGGGCATCTGGCCCGTGAGGATTACGTGGCGCCAGCTAGGAAAAAGTGGCGTCATGATGATAGTGATTCGGATGTTGAGCCGATACTAGCTCCGATTGTGACGAGGATAATGACGACGAAGACGATCATCAGGGTGGTGGAGATACAGGCCCGAGTGCACCAAGGGCCACTAAGACAGATACTATGTCTCCACCACCCCCACATGTCAGTCATCCCGGTGGATTGGAGCAGGCGCCCATCCATCGGGACTTTCTTCATGATGAGGGAGATGAGGAGTCGGATGAAGAGCCACTCACACGGACTGTGGGTAGTCGTGTGGTGGCTACAGAGAGGGGCATGGAGGCGGTTGGAGGATGCCGGGCTGAGGGAGAGAGGACAGACACTGCTGACCTACATACTCTCCTCCTCAGCCAAGCCCAGAGGAAGGACAGAGCTCAAGGGGCTCTCGGCTTAAGAGGATGGCTCAGCCACATGGCAAGAAGGCCAAAAGAAGACGTATAGTGCTGATGACCTCCTCTACCACCACAACCACTACATCCACTACACCCATCACACCTACCACAACCACAGCCACCCCATCTACTACACCTAACACCTACCACCACCACACAGCCACCCATCTACTACACCTATCACATACCACCACCACTACAGCCACCACCACTACACCCACTTCATCCATCCACCACAAACCACTACCACCACCACTCCCATATATACCACATCCACCACTCCACCACCACATCCCAGGCCGGACCTTCCACCTCATCTGTTCTACTGAGATCCTCTCTGCCTAATGTTGGGCTAGAGGAACAGCTTGCCAGCCTTAACCGTCTGGTTCTCAAACTGCTCGCCACCGATGATATACGAGCGAACCAGATGAATCAGTTGATGGCTGTCAATGCTGCGCAGGGCAAACAGATTGCCCTGCTGACAGAGAAGACGACTGCTCAGAGTCAGCAGATTACACAGCTGACTAAAAGGGAAGGTGAACTTGAGAGAGCTATGACCCGAGCTCACCATGCCTTGACCACTCAGAATGATCTTCTGAAGGCATCGGTGAAGCGTATTGAGGAGGTTGAGAGGAAGAACAAGCAGCTACGCCTAAGGCTAAAGGGCACTAAAGGCGAGCCCCTCAAGATTAAAGGGGATGGTGACGATGGTGATGATGATGATGATGACGAGTCATCTGATGATGATGAGTCTGATGATGATGATGATGTTGGGGGAGAGGGAAGTGGAAATGATAGGGAAGGGGGAGACGAGGATGAGCCCGAAGGTGATGCATCTGCATCAGCCTCAGATCCAACGGCTCAGAGCGAAGGTCCAAATGATGTCAAGAATCAGGACCGTCCACCTCTGCCCCTCAATCTGAAGAGCATAGTGATCAAGACAAGAGTAATGCTTAGATGTTTTAATTTTTATTATCTCTTGTACTTTGAAATATGTATTACACTAATGTAATTAATGTTTATCAATGTCTATTTATATAAATGTTTTGATTACTGATGTGCTTGTGTTGTTTTGAAATGTTTAATCAAGCAGATGAAAAGCAACAGACTAATGATTTTGATGTCCAACCCCTTCAGCAGGTTAAGAGTCAATTAACAATGATTCTTGACTTACAAGGGATAGTCAGACGGTCTGTTAGCTACACGCCAAAGGAAGGAGAGATAATCCACGACCTGTCGGATGAGCAGGTGGCTGAGATCTTAGGATGAATCCAGACTAGTTGGTCAAAGATGCTCCTACAGTTGATGTGGCAAGTGACGATGAGCTTCACGATGTTGATGAAATCGAGATAGAGGATGTCAATACTGCTTCTATCCTCAGTACACTGATCCGGAAGGACATGCTATCCCCAATTTGGGTGAAACCTTCATAGTGGTACTTTTGATAAGTTGGATGAACTTGAGAAAGCAAAGGAGAAAGATGAAAGCCAAGACCAAGCCTCGGATGCTAAAGTTGATGCCAAAAAGGCTGAATTGGCAGCTTGTTTTGCTTAAATGAAAGCCTACTGCGCGCCTCAAAAGCAGAATGCCTACATAAAGCTTTATATAGTCAAATGTCATCAGAAAGTGTCTGGAAAGATCATCGTGTGGGCATATTTTGAGGATCTTAACGTCTATGCAGTTAAGAGGGAGTAAGGAATAGAGTACTTCAGATATCCACATGATCTGAAGACTCTCCCTGGTTTTGAGCTCAACCAGCTAGCATGCCTAAATCTGTTATATGCTGATCCGAGAAAGATGTCAGGTTGGTTTGAGGCGGCATTGAGGAAAGAATACCACACCAGGTGGGTAAACTTCAGACCTCAATAACGACGAGGTACATCCGTAGGTCTGAAGTGGATCCCATAACTGGAAAGCCTAAGATCATGCTGAAGTGGAGTCCTCCGTGCACAATGTCCAAGATTCCCTTAAGGGAAATGCCATAGGACTTCACTCCACACTTCAAATGGTTGTATTATGATTGGAGAACAAGCAAAGCGGTCATAGTTCTAAATCGAGCAGGAAAAATGGAAAGTATCCGGGTATTCGACCCTATGTGGCTAACAAACTTGTGTGCTGAAGATGTTTACACATTATACAAGTGCCCACTGTTTTATGATCGCAAGATATTGTACAAGCCCTCCAGTTCCAGAACGTTATATGACTCTGCTTTGCATTTGAAATACATGCAGGAGTTATAAAAGAGGAGAAGTACAAGAAATTCAAAGAGCATATAAAGAGTGTTAGACAATAAGATAAACTAGGTCCAAGGGGGAGTTTGTAGATACATGTTAATGTACCTAGTTTATGAGCTTAAATGTAAAAGTCTTTCATGTCTTACACATGTGTAATTGATGTAATGGTTTGAATGAATGATATAAAATGCATTGTGATGTTTGATCTATACTTTGATTATGTCATGATATCATTATATTGAATGTGTTGCACATGTATGAACTAACTATATAGGTTTGATGTTGTTTGATAGTTCATGCTAATGGCCTATGCTAATGGACCATACACATGAATTCATCATGCTTATGGACCAGTCGCACGACTGAACCAGGAGACTGAATCAGTCGTATGATTGAAACATAAGATTGACTCAGTCGCACGACTGAACTTTCAGTCGTGCGTATGACTCAATCGCATGATTCAGTCGCACGACTGAACCATGCAAATGGTTCAGTCGCATGAATGAAAACTACAAACCTATAAATACCACTTAATTCGTGGAAATACGTAACAATTGAAACACTTCGAATACTTGCATACTCTAGCCGTCTAGAGCGGCCCAGTTCATCATTCCAACTTCATAGTTCGTTCTTGATCGATTTCTAGTCATTCTTAACGTATAGTCTATTCTAATATCGATCAAAGCAACATTCTCACTGATTGGATCGCCAATCAAATAGGATTCCGCACTATTTGATCTGGTTTCACGCATCATCAGTTAGTACTCCGTACGTACACGGTCCTAACACATTCAAACTGAATTTCTTTCATAATTATTCAAGATTAATCAATCTTTATCATTAGTTACTGTTGAACCTGAAGAAGGATGAACTTACTGAAAACTATAAGTTTAGTACTGATCCACAAATGCTAAAATCTCCTAAGTACTGAACTATTATGAATTGACACTAGTTTACAGCCCGATGATATGCTGATTCCCCACTACATTATACAAGACTGAAACATGCCATTGATCCTAAATCTATAATAGATGACCATGATTCATTCTACTATTTATTTTCCCGCCCAAATAGTTTATTAATCTTTAAAAAATCAAAAAACTAACTTTTCTAAACTCTCTCTCTCTCTCTCTCTCTATCTCTCTCTGTCTCTCTCAAGCAATCTAAATTTTTCTAAAATCAATATTTTTATAAAATGTATTTTTAATTATTTAAAAAATAAACATTTTATTAAAAAATACACTTTAAACAAAAAGATTTTAAAAAGCGATCAATTTTTAAACAACGTATCTTTTTACTCATATGAAATATTCTAAAACTAATCTTTTATTAAATAAAAGGTTTATAAAAAATTATTTTCTTAAAAATTTAAAAAAAAATTGAAACCCGAAGTTTTTAAACAATGAGATATTATAAAATGATATTTTATCAAAACAAACTTTTATTAAATATGAAAAATTATTTATAAAACCAGAATAACTAAAAACTATAGTTTTAAAATAATAAAATTTTTATTAAAAATAACATTTTTCAATAATAATATCTTAAAATGAAATGTTTGTTAACATATTACTAAAAAAAGAGTTAAAAAACACTTTTGAACTGAAAGTTTTAAAAAATAATAAAAATATTTGTTAACTAAAATTCTTACTCACACGTAATTTTAGTTATATCTTATATCATAGATAGCGTTTTATATTTTTCTAAATTTCATTAATTTTAATATTTTTTATTTAGCCGTGTAATACACGGGACTATAATCTAGTTGGAATATATAATATTACAAATCCACAATAAGAATCAATAAAACAATAGAATAACATGAACTAGGGTTTTATTGTCTTGATGATCAAACTCCCGAAAATTATTATCCTTCACAATCCAAAACACAATACAAAGAACATATCAACACTAGATGATGATTTAGATGTTTAATGATAAAAATAATCAAGAACATGAACTAATAAGAATAAGATCATCAATAAATGAGTTTCTTATCGGTACAAGTGTAGATGACTAAATACTTTATCAAAATTTAATGTTGAATGAAGAAGCAACACCAAAATTGAATGGATTAATAAAGATATCACGATGAAGAAGAGTGGAGAGAAAGATTGTATGGTGGCTAGGATTTGCTAGATGAGAGCATACTTGTTATGAAATTTTACAACAAATGACATAAAATAAGAGACCCCCTTTGTTGGTTCTCAACCAAAAATAGGTAGAGGAAAGGGCCTGGTCCCTTGGCCGGTCCCGTCCAATTTTGTTCGGTCTCGTTTCGTGTGTTGTCTGATTTTTAGGTTTTAATTTCTCGTGTTTTTAAGATTCCAACAAGCCATTATAATATATATATATATATATATATATATGATTTATTTCTAATTTTGTCCAAATTAAGTCTATTTAGTGGACTTTAGGTCAAGTCTACCGGTGTTCGTTTTTATTGCGTATTTAATGTAAATTTTATGTTTGTACGGTTTACAAGTTCTTATTCATGTCCAAGGCACATAATCTCCGTGCTAAGTCCAATCCGCTCAACGTTCCACTGTGACCAGTCCTATGGCCTATTATTCTTGTAAAATTTCTAGTAATTATCTCTAAATATTTATTAGTTGAAAATTTTATATGTTAATTTGAATTTTAAGATGTTACTGTTTATAAAATTTGGTAATATATGGATAGTTTAAGCTACTATTTTGGAATTTCTATTTGATTAATAAATAAATGCTGAAATTTTAAAGAAATAAGATTTATTTCTAACATATAATTATTTTATAGGTTTTTACTGGGTTAAGGTGAGTAACATGGCCTCTTTTTTATTTATAAGTTTTTGGGGGAAAAACATACCGTTTGTTATTGAAATTGATGCAAAATTTGAAGTTTTGAGAAAAATACTGTCATTTTGACACAACCATTAATTCGGATGAGAAACTATCAAATAATATTGGTAGCGCTACTTAGGAATATGTCAACCTACATCTGCCGGATGAGGGCAGTGATGTTATATAATTTGATTCTGTCATTTGTATTTGATAGTTATGAATCACTTGGTATTTAAGTAGGTTTGGTTGTGAGTTTGTTTATGATGCACCAATTAAAAGAAGTTGTCATATTGAGTAAACCTATGTTATCACTAACTATACATCTGGTTGACTATTGATATGTTTGACTTTAACCTTTACGTGAATGTTTATGTCCACTACTAGATGAAGATTATGTGATATGTTGAAGACATGTGCTTTTGATTAGGATTACGAAATTGTATAAGTCTGAAATATTAGATAAAATCTTGTAAATTGTAATCCTAATATTATGAGTTAATGAAAGTAATATTAAGTTTATTTCTATAACTTGTATGTTTTGAACCGACGAGTCACACCCAGCATTTCACGCTTCCGTCGGGATGTGACAGAGTGGTAATAGAGTCATTGGTTTTAGAGATTAGGTATTATTAGTGAATGCCTAGACTATAACCATAAGCTCGTATGATAACAAATTTTTTAGCATGATTAAAACATGAGTATATATATTCTCTCCATGACTTTATGTGAATATGTCTATGCTTAGACAATAATGAATTTCATATATGAGATGTATATGACTAATGTGTGAATGTGAGATTTTGTGAATTTATTTGACTAGTGCTCGAACTAGTGATATTATGTAAGGCCCCGCTCCCGGGCACCTCACAGCTGGTCATTCATCGCGCATAAAATATATATTTGCATAAACTTCATAAAATCAAAGTAAATTATCACAGTGGAATTAAAAGAGATACATTCTCATTTCAAAATAAAAGCTTTTACAATGCATTACATCGTTAACTGGGTTACAAAATTCAAGCTTCTTTACATTGCCTAACTTTACTATGATTGCTGCTGAAACATATGAAACCGGGGATTTGTTAAATAATCCTGTTTATGTGAATCCTCAACAATCATAGGGTCATAAACAGTGACCTCTATTATAAAAACATATAATATTCATCATGAATAAGATTCCTTAAGTAATTCCGTACATCGGAACCTTAAGGAACTTTTGACACTCTCATACAACATACTTTGTTGCATGTATTATGCACCAGCACATCCAGTGCGTGCAGCATTATCAAAAGGAGAATGCCATCCCAAAAGAGCTGAGTAGCCACCTCGTGTCATCCCCAGCAACGCTACCTGCCAACTGGAAACACATAAAAAGTCAGCGTTGCTGAGTGAGTTCTAGTTTTATAATAACATATTACATTTCCATTAGAAACCATTCTTTCACATGATCATACATCATACGTACACAGAGATAATATTCATTATTATCTTCATCGTTCGTTATAAATCATCATCTTTAACTTCTCATATGTATCCTGTCAGGCTTTACCCACTTCATAGCACTCGGCTATGATTACTGTGGTCGAATGACAAGGATCCCGTTTCATTCTTACTTGCACATTGAATTCTGATGTACCAATACCATATGCTATACCCCGATCAGTCTTAGCTACTGGGCCGTGAATCAATAGAGCGTATGCCACAGTATCATAGCCGAGTGCTAAGTGGGTAAAGCCTGACAGGATCCATATGAGAAGTTAAAGATGATGATGTATAACGAACGATGAAGATAATAATGAATATTATCTCTGGAGTAAATTACCATTTGCATCCCTGACGTTTTTCCATTTTAACCACTTGCATCCCTAAAGTTTCAAAGTCTTGATTCGCCCCTAACGTTTTAATTTGTCCTCGTTTGAATCAAATGGCTAACTCCGTTAAATTATTCAGTTAACTCTGTGTGAAATGATTAAATTGCCCCTTAATAATAAAATGTTTTAAAAATCTTTGTAGGACCACCATCTCTCTACCCCCAAACACATACACACACACACACACTCAGTCTCATCTCTTCATCACCCACCACCATAAACACCACCGTCACCCATCACCACCCGCTATTCTCCCAACTGAGCTATCCCCGCTTTAAGGTCAACATTCCCAACTCAATTTACAAATCTACACACCACCCTTCAACCTTATAACACCAAATCGATCCCCTTTGCTCCTTCAGTCTTCTTCTTCGACAACCAACACAACCACCACCATGGAACCCCAAAAACCAGCCACCACCATCTGCACCATCATCTCCATTGATCACAACACCTTACATTACACAGTGTGCTCTTCATGCGAAAGAAGTCTCCCAGAACCCACCACCACCGCATCATCTATGCCTCACTGCAACCACTGCACATTCACCGGAAATAGCTCTGCTGTTGCCCCAATTAAACGCCTGTTTAAAGTCCTGATGTCTGTAGCGACGGACGCGAAGGTGTTTGTGGTGGTGCTGTTTGACAGAGCTGCTAGGGTTCTGTTTGGTTGTTCGGCTCAAGATTTTTTTGAATTCACCAACATTCATCCTTTTTGTGGTTAGTATGTCGTTTTAGTTAGTCAATTCAATTACCCATTTGGGGATAAATCGATGCCTCGATGGTATCAGAATTCTGAACTTTCATCATTTATTGATTTTTCTTTGGATGTTTGTAAAATTCTTGTGATTCTGTGCAATGTGCTCTTTCCTATTTGGGGATAAACTGATAATCTCAAAAGTATAATTTTCAGCATTTTATGATTTTTCTTTGAATTTGTATAATTCTTGTGATTATGTGCTCCTTACCATTGGGGATGAATTTTCTCTAGGGCTGGGAGTAAGACGGTGTTGATGAGGCGGGAATCGACTTCCGGAGAAGCCATCCCTTCGATCTCTCCTGTCAGATCTGGCAGCGTTACGATGGTGGTGGTTTACTTCAGGCGGAGTGGCGGTGGCTCCCTGGTGGATGGTGGTGATCTGCGGTGGCGATTTCATCGGAGATGGAGCTAGATCCCGTAGTAGCTTTTACTGGTCTGATGCGAAGTGTAGAAATGTGTTGGAGAGTGGAAGTTGCAAACTTTGAAGATGGTGGTGATCTGCGGTTGCAAAATTTGAAGATGGTGGTGATTTGCGGAGTGACGGTGGCTCCCTGGTGGATGGTGGTGATCTGCGGTGGCGATTTCAGGTTACGTTGAAACCGACTGCTGTGGTGATGGTGTTGATGCGGCTGGCGATGGGGTTGGTTGGGTGGTGGTGATTTGAAGAAGAAGATGTTAGATGGATAGGACCCATTTTCAAAAAAAAAAGATGGATAGGACCCACAAGGTTTTTTATGTTATTATTTAATTGTAAGGGTAATTCCGTCTTTTTAATAATAATTAACTGGAAAACTAACAGTGTTAAGTCATCTGGACTAAAATGGAGATAAAATGAAACGTATAGACTCAAATGAAGATAACACGAAACGTTAGGGGGCGGATGGCAATTTTGAAACTGCAGGGACGTAAGTGGTAAAATGGGCAAATGTCAGGGATGCAAATGGTAATTTACTCTTATCTCTGTGTACGTATGATGTATGATCATGTGAAAGAATGGTTTCTAATGGAAATATAATATGTTATTATAAAACTAGAACTCACTCAGCAACGCTGACTTTTTATGTATTTCCAGTTGGCAGGTAGCGTTGCTGGGGATGGCACGAGGCGGCTACTCAGCTCTTTTGGGATGGCATTCTCCTTTTGATAACGCTGCACGCACGGATATGCGGGTGCATAATACATGCAACAAAGTATGTTGCATGAGAGTGTCAAGAGTTCCTTAAGGGTTCCGATGTACGGAATTACTTAAGGAATCTTCTTCATGATGAATAATTTATGTTTTATAATAGAGGTCACTGTTTATGACCCTATGATTGTTGAGGATTCACATAAACGGGATTATTTAACAAATCCCCGGTTTCATATGTTTCAGCAGCAATCATAGTAAAGTTAGGCAATGTAAAGAAAGCTTGTATTTTGTAACCCAGTTAATGATGTAATGCATTGTAAAAGCTTTTATGTTGAAATGAGAATGTATCTCTTTTAAATTCCGCTGTGTGATAATTTACTTTGATTTTATGAAGTTTATGCAAATATATTTTATGCGCGACGAATGACCAGCTGTGAGGTGCCCGGGAGCGGGGCCTTACAAGTTGGTATCAGAGCCAAAGTTTAAGTAAAACGAGTAAATTTTCAAAATAAACCTAAACTTAAACTGAAAATGGGACAGAAAAAAGGGAAGAATGCCATCTGAGTAGCTGCGTTCCATCAGGTATTTTCTTAAAAGATTAACTGGTATGATGTGCGTATGTATGTGGTATACGTGTACTGTTAGATTTAGATGCTAGTGTAGTCATGACGGGTGATGCTCAGGGTGCGAAGAGTAAAGTAAGTGGCTAATCACAACTGGCCACTGTAATTAGAGACTTACTATGCTTGACATAAACTGAGCTATTTCCTTGAATGACCGTGTTGGTATTTGAACCTTTCAGTGTGTGATAGAAGATGGTCGGTGGTAGATCATCTAAAGCCCCACGTGGTGGAGGCGGTGGCGGAAGTGGTGCGGAACCATGAGCCACAAGAGGAAGACCTAGACTAGAGAAGAAGGTTCCTGAAGAACCTGATACTACTCCTCCGGAGGGAGTGGATGAGAGTGTTGATTTGAGGGCCTCGGTAAAAGAGGCAGTGGTCGAGGAGGTGCACCAGGTCATGCAGACGATCTTACCGTCTGTAGTGACCGAGGTGATAAAGGCTGTACGCGAAGATGAGAGACGAGGGAGGAATCGATACTCAGGAAGACAACAACAACAAGAGCCGGAAACGGTTCTTTCTGATGATGAAGAAGAGGAAGAGGAGGAGGAGTCAGTGCCTGAGACAACACGGGGTTGTAACTACGGGGCGTTTATGAGGTGCAAGCCCCTACTTTTGATGGCTCTGGCACCGCTGCTGATGCTCACCAATAGGTGAGGGAAATGGAGGCTGTCCTCGATATTAGTGATTGCCTGGAGGACAAGAAGGTGAAGTTTGCTACCCATTCTTTTACGGGGTCGGCCTTATGCTGGTGGGACAACATAGTCCAGGCCGAGGGTAGCAGGGCCATTGGAAAGATGAAGTGGTCCGAACTGAAAAGGATGGTGATCGAGGAGTTCAGTCCTCGTCGAGAAATGGACAAGGTTGAGAGAGAGTTTCTGCAGCTGGAAGCAGGGACGATGACCCACCAACAGTACACCACCAAGTTTACTGACATGGCGAGAATGGTGCCGGACCAGGTGACGCCGGTATCTCGAAAGATCAACCGGTATGTCAAGGGGCTGCCGGCCGACATCCGCACGCACTTGATCACTGCCCGGCCGAGTACTTTTAGGTCGGCAGTAGATTTGGCTGGGCGGCTATACGATGAAAGGGCTAGGGTGGTGAAGGTTGAGAGTGGTAAGAAGGGAGGTGGCGAGAAACGTTGGCAGGGAAAGAGGTTTGGTCGAGGTGATACCTCGACAAGTAACAAGAAGGCAAGGGTGGATGACCGCCGTGTGGTCATGTCAGGAGCAGGGTTGAGAAAGTGTGGCCAATGTGGGAGAGAGCACTCGGGGAGTGCAAGTGGGGATCCAACATCTGTTTCAGATGTGGGAAGGCAGGGCATATGTCAAAGGATTGCCGGATAGGCAAGTGTTTTAACTGTGGGGAAAGTGGTCATATGAGCAGAGATTGCAAGAAGCCGAGGGCTGAGGGCTCCGGGGAGAAGAAGACGGGAGGAGAAGCACCAAGGGCAAAGGCCAGGGCGTTAACGATGACGCAAGAAGAGGCTAGGACGGACCCTGACGTGGTGTCCGGTACGTTCCTGATAAACCAAATTTTAGCCTCTGCGTTATTTGATTCAAGTGCCAGTAGGAGTTTATTTCTACTACCTTCTGTGCTAAACTGCCTGTTAGGAGTAATGCCTTGATGAGTCCTTTGACGTAGAAACTGCTATTGGTAAATCCACTAGGGTTACGGATGTGATAGAGGACTGTGCCGTAGAATTAGAAGGTCATAGGTTTGCTGCCAAGTACATGTGATGCCCCTAGGAGGATTTGATGTAGTATTAGGGATGGATTGGTTAGCAACCTACGAAGCGAATATCGTGTGCCGAAGGAAAATGATTAGGCTGACGGCGGCTGACAGAAGTCCGGTGACAATATATGGCGATCGATTTACGACGATTCCGAAGGTGATCTCGATGGCGGTGGCGGGAAAGTGTATGAGGCGCGGATGTAGCGCCTACTTATGTTATGTAAAGAATGTAGAGACGCCAACTCCACAACTATCCGATGTACCAGTTGTGCGTGACTTTCCAGACGTGTTTCCTGAAGACTTATCGGGATTGCCACCTGACCGAGAGATCGAATTCCAGATCGACCTGATATCGGGTGCTCAACCAGTCGCCAAGGCACCGTATTGCTTGGCTTCGACGGAGATGAAAGAGTTGATGGAGCAGTCACAAGAACTGCTAGATAAGGGTTTATTCGACCGAGTATCTCACCTTGGGGTGCTCCGGTCTTGTTGTGAAGAAGAAGGACGGTAGCATGAGAATGTGTATCGACTACCGTGAGTTGAACAAATTGATGATAAAGAATCGGTATCCGTTACCGAGGATCGACGACTTGTTCGACCAGCTCCAGGGTGCCAGTTGGTTCTCGAGGATAGATCTTCGATCTGGCTACCATCAATTGAAAGTGAAGGAGCAGGACATTCCTAAAACGGCTTTTCGAACGCGCTATGGTCATTACGAGTTTCTTGTCATGTCTTTTGGGTTGACCAATGCGCCAGCTGCTTTTATGGATTTGATGAACCGGGTGTGTCGGCCAATGTTAGATAAATCGGTGATTGTGTTCATCGATGATATCCTGATTTATTCAAGGAGCGAAGAAGAGCACACCGGTCACATTCGGGAAGTGTTAGAAACTCTGAGAAGGGAGAAACTGTATGCTAAGTTCTCCAAGTGTGCTTTCTAGCTACGCGAGGTGCAGTTTTTGGGTCACGTGGTAAATGCAGAGGGAATCATGGTGGACCCCGAAAAAGGTTGAGGCCGTGATGCAATGGAAGTCTCCTAAGACGCCATCCGAAATTCGTAGCTTCTTGGGATTGGCGGGCTACTACAGGAGATTTATTCAAGACTTCTCCAAGATAGCCTCACCTTTGATTAAATTGACTCGCAAGGACGTGAAATTCGTGTGGGGTCGAGAGCCGGAGACTGCCTTTGAGGAGTTGAAGACGAGACTAACACAAGCTCCTGTCTTGACATTGCCCGAGGGAGATGAAGACTTAGTGGTCTATTCGGATGCATCCTATTCTGGGTTAGGTTGCGTATTGATGCAACGTGGAAAGGTAATAGCTTATGCATCTCGACAACTGAAGACCCACGAAGTCAACTATCCCACGCATAATCTTGAACTAGCTGCGGTGGTTTTCGCGTTGAAGATTTGGCGGGCTTATCTATACGGACGAAGTGTACCATCTTCACGGACCACAAGAGCTTGAAGTACTTCTTCGAGCAGAAAGATCTGAACATTAGGCAAAGGCGAGGGTTAGAGCTAATCAAAGACTATGATTGTGAGATCCACTACCATCCGGGCAAAGCCAACGTGGTGGCGGATGCCCTTAGCCGGAAGGAAAGGCCCGAGCCGATTCGGGTAAAGGCTTATCAGCTAATTATGACCTTCGATGTGATGACACAGGTTAAGGAGTTCCAAGACGAGGCTTTGAAAGAAAATCGTCTTAACTCCGAAAGGATGAGAGGTCTAGTTACGGAATTAGGAGAGAACACTCTTGGTGTTAAGACCCGATTTGGGCGAATGTGGATTCCTCGATACGGGGACCTACGAGAAAAGATAATGGACGAAGCCCATAAGACTCGATACTCCATTCATCCCGGTGCTAGCAAGATGTATCACGATATGAAGAAGATTATTGGTGGCCGGGTATGAAACGTGATGTAGCGGAGTACGTGAGTAAGTGCCTCACTTGTCTTCAAGTGAAGGCGGAACACCAGAAACCGTACGGGAAGATCCAGCCGTTGGATATACCCGAATGGAAGTGGGAGCATATCACCATGGATTTCATCATGAAGCTACCACGTACCCGGAAAGGGTATGATACTATATGGGTGATAGTCGACCGTTTGACGAAAAGCGCCCACTTCCTACCGATCCGCGAGACGTATTCATCTGAAAGATTGGCGGATCTGTTCATCAAAGAAATCGTAGCTCGTCATGGCATGCCGGTGTCCATTATGTCTGATCGTGACACCCGTTTTACATTGAAATTCTGGAAGAGATTCCATGACGCGATGGGACGAGACTACATATTAGTACGGCATATCACCCAGACAGACGGTCAGTCTGAGAGGACGATCCAAACACTCGAAGACATGCTTCGGGCGTGTGTGATCGACTTTGGAGGAAGTTGGGACGACCACTTCCCGTTAGCAGAATTCTCGTACAATAACAGTTATCATGCCAGCATTGGCATGCCACCTTACGAGATGTTGTACGGTAGGAAATGTAGGATGCCCGTATGTTGGGGAGACATTGGGCAGAAGGAACTGGGAGGTGTCGAGGTAATTAAAGAAACGACTGATAAGTTAGAAAAGATCAAAGCCTTCATGAAGGCGGCGAAAGATAGGCAAAAGTCGTATGCGGATAAGAGGTGGAGACCGATAGAGTTCAAGGTTGGTGACCGAGTCATGTTGAAGGTCTCGCCCTGGAAAGGCATTATCCGGTTCAGAAAACGAGGTAAGCTAAGCCCGAGATATATAGGACCTTTCCGAATCATCGCACGAGTAGGAGAGGTAGCCTATCGGCTTGAACTGCCAGATGAGTTAAGTGGAATTCATCCCACATTCCATGTATCTCATCTGAGGAAGTGCTTGGCTGATGAAGATATGATTGTTCCACTGGAAGACATCGAAGTAGACGAACGGCTCAATTATGTGGAGCAACCAGTGGCAATCATTGATCGTAAAGAAAAGAGGTTAAGGAATAAAGTGGTTCCTCTTGTGCGTGTACAGTGGAAGCATAGGAAGGGATCCGAGTCTACGTGGGAGACTGAAGAAGAGATGAGACAACATTACCCACACCTGTTTGAGGAATAGCAGGTTTCGGGGACGAAACCTAAATAAGGGTGATGGACTTGTAACACCCGGAAATTTTTCTAAGCGAGTCAAGTAATAATAGTGGGCTCGGACGAAAGCCATTTAATAAATATAAAATGGTTGTGGGTGTTAGACCGAGTTAACCCTTCGGGTCACGAGTTAACGAGTTTAAGGTCCCAGGAACGCCAGACATATATATAGATGGATCAGCTAAGCAACTCTCATTTTCACTCAAACGCCCAATTCTAGAAAGAGAAAGTGTAGAGAGAGAAAGTGTAGAGAGAGAAAGTTTCGGATCGAAGCTCGGTTGGTCAAGGATCGAAGGCTGGTGTTTGTGGACTCCTAAACTACAAGAATCAAGGTAAGAAACGTAACTAAATTGCTGCATTTGGTGAAAAACCCGGGTTTGGGTTTTTGGGGTTTTAAAAGTGACAAAAATCGCCCAAAAACGCACGTTTTAGGGTAATAAAACATGTAAGAAGCTTAGATTTAGGTTCCTGGATGATAACCCAAGGTTTGAGTGTAAAAGATCGAAGTTTTGGGTTAAAAATGGGTTGGTTCGTAATTTTCAGCTCGTCCAGCGAACCTATGCATTCGTCCAGCGAATCTAGCAGTGAACCTAGCAGTGAACCTAGCAGTGAACCTAGCAGAGAACCTATGAGCGAACCTATAGATTCTCTGGTAGATTCGCTGACATTGTCATCCAACAAAAGTTGGGCGAAACTGGCAGCAAAGATGCCAAAGAACCTATCAGCGAACCTATCAGAGAACCTATCAGCGAATCTATCAGCGAACCTATCAGCGAACCTATCAGCGAACCTAGCAGTGAATCTAGGCAGAAATTAAATCCTTTGAATGTTAACTTATCTGCAGGTGGTGTAGTGCAACCCTATCTTTTAAAGCTTGATTGAGAAGCTACTCATCAAGTACAGGTGAGTTTCTAGGACCCCTCATTTCCTTGTTTTAAATGATTTTGGGGCTGGAACACATATACACCTGTTTATTGAAATATGTATGTATGGCCCATTTGGGCATAATGTTGTGACGTACGTTTAAGGTATGATTGGCGTGTTGTATGACGTCCTAGCATGGGTCCCCAAGGTCTAGGAGGGACAATTAGGGTTGTTGTACCCAAAATGATGCATAGTTAAGTCCTGGCTTTCGGGAAAGATACGGAAGTAAGTGCCTGTAGATGACTGATGATGTATGCTATGTATGTATGATGCTATGTATGATGATGTATGTATGATGGGTGTGTGTTCCTTATGATGATGTATGTATATCTTTCACGACTCATGTATTATGATGATGAATGAACAAAGTATTATGTACGTAAAATGAAAGATAATGAAAGAGGAACACGATGACGAATGCATGTATTAATGAATGAATGAATGAGTAATAAGATGATGAATACATGCATTAACGAACGAACGAATTAAGTCTTGCAAACATTGAATAAGTCGATTGGTCCTTCTTTGTGATTGGCCATGGTCATGGTACCTCTACCGCTTATCTACTAGTACTGTGGCATACGCTTAGATTCACGGCCCAGTAGCTAAGGCTACTGTGGCATACGCTCTATTGATTCACGGCCCAGTAGCTAAGACTGATCGGGGTATAGCATATGGTATTGGTACATCAGAATTCAATGTGCAAGTAAGAATGAAACGGGATCCTTGTCATTCGACCACAGTAATCATAGCCGAGTGCTATGAAGTGGGTAAAGCCTGACAGGATCCATATAAGAAGTTAAAGATAATGATGTATAATGAACGATGAAGATAATAATGAATATTATCTCTGCGTACGTATGATGTATGATCATGTGAAAGAATGGTTTCTAATGGGAATATAATATGTTTATTATAAAACTAGAACTCACTCAGCAACGCTGACTTTTATGTGTTTCCAGTTGGCAGGTAGCGTTACTGGGGATGGCACGAGGCGGCTACTCAGCTCTTTTGGGATGACATTCTCCTTTTGATAATGCTGCATGCACTGGATGTGCGGGTGCATGATACATGCAACAAAGTAGGTTGCATGAGAGTGTCAAGAGTTCCTTAGGGTTCCGATGTACGGAATTACTTAAGGAATCTTCTTCATGATGAATAATTATATGTTTTTATAATAGAGGTCACTGTTTATGACCCTATGATTGTTGAGGATTCACATAAACGGGATTATTTAACAAATCCCCGGTTTCATATGTTTCAGCAGCAATCATAGTAAAGTTAGGCAATATAAAGAAAGCTTGTATTTTGTAACCAGTTAACGATGTAATGCATTGTAAAAGCTTTTGTTGAAATGAGAATGTATCTCTTTTAAATTCCGCTGTGATAATTTACTTTGATTTTGTGAGGTGCCCGGGAGCGGAGCCTACATATTATAAATTGAAATTTTATAAGAACTGTTGCATTATGAGTACTAGTATTTTTGATAGCTACTATATTAAAATTGATCCTTTGGATCATAGCAACTATAAAAAAACAACACTAGAAATAGAGCCTCAGGACAACATAGAAATATCCCAACCCGAGACCAGGACTAACACAAACCCAAAGTTTTACGTCCGACGTGCACCAGTAACAATCAGGGGTTATACAATCGAGACCCCTAGGAAAAATGTATGACGTGGCAAGAAATTTTGGCTAAGAATGTTCAAAAATCAAAAGATCAAAACGCAGAAACCTTTCCCCTGACATCTGAGATAACACCCACAGCTCAACCGGATAACTCTGAAACTAAAGAAAGAGGATCAAAGAGACAAAGGACTGAAAAAGACCAAATAAAAACAACCAACCAGATCCTCAAGAAGATTAAAAAGATATAACGAGAAATACTGATAATCCAAATAGATGTTAAAGAGATGAAGGGAAGAAACCAAAGTACTTTCACCAAGATGTGGAATTGGATTTTAGGAAAGTAGGATTATAGGGAAGCCCTAATCTATTATGTGACTATTTTAGAATATGTAAAATAAGAATATAATGAAGAACTTTGTTATGATTATAAAACCTTATATTTTAAATTAAATGAAAATTTAATATGATATTAGTATAATTGATATATAGTTAAATATGCTGCCAAGAAGAGATACCCAACCTATACGGAGAACAAGACGTGTTGGACGACCAAGAACAAGATTAGGAGAAGAAACTCCGCCAGTGAATACCACTGCAATTGAGAATAAAGAATTTATCAAATAGTAACTCAGCAATTGGAAGTGGCGATATCTAAACTAGTAGCTCAACTCCAACAGAACCTTAACATTGGGGTGCATCACCTGGGAATGAAGAATCAGTAAAACCTAATAAAATAGAACACCATGAGGAAGGAATTAAAGACAGAGCTAAAAAGGGATGTTGTTATAAGACTTTTATGTATTTAAACCCTAAGACTTTAATGGAAAAGGAGGAGCTGTACACGTGTTATGTTGGCTAGAAGGAATGGAGTTAGTGTCAGATATCAGTGAGTGTGCTGATAATTAAAAACCATGTTTGCTTCACTTTCACTAAAGGGAGAAGCACAGTCATAGGGGAAGATGAAAGTTCAAAGTAAAGGAAGGGATGTTATGAATATGTTAAGTTGGGAGGAATTAGATACCTAGTGATTAAGAAATACAGTCCTTAAAATGAGATAGAAAGGATAGAAGCAGAATTCTTAGTACTAGAAATCAAGGGTGCTGTATATCAGGAGTTCACAGATAGATATAATGAGTTATCTAGATTAGTGCCACATCTAGTGATGCCAGAAGCTAAAAGAATAGGAAGTTACATCTGGGGTTTAGTACCACAGATAAGAGGAATGGTTAAGTCAGCAATGCCAATGACTTTTTAGGATGCAATGACATTATCAGGCAGTTTCACTGATGAGATGATAAGGAATGGGTCATTGACTGATTCAAGGATTGGAGATAAAAGAAAGTAGAGCAACAACAACTCCAGAGGGAAATTTGGAGGAAATCAGCATAAGAAGGTAAACAGGATTTCAGTGAGGAACTTCATGGGAATTGTCTAGGAAAGGAGACCACAAACAGAAGGTCAATCGTGGTGCAATGATAACAGGAGATACCATAATGGTAAGTGAAGGGTGGTGATTTGCTATAATTTCAAAAAAAATGAACACTTTTCCAGGGAATGTAAGGGACCCCTAAACCCTAAACCAGTTTGCTATCAGTGTGGAAGTGAGAATCATTTTCGCAATGAGTGTCCGGAACTGAAAGTAAAAACCCCAACCAACCCAAATAATCCATGTGAAGAGCATTTATAATGTAAGTTGAAGAAGCCCAACATGAACCAGAAGTAGTGACGGGTATGTTTCTTATTAATGATCAGTACGCAGCTGTGTTATTCGATAAGGAAGCAACATGTTGTTTTGTTTCTCATACATTTAAACATTTACTTAGTTTAACCTCAGAAAAACTGAAAAGTAAGTATATGATAGAATTAGCCGGTGGAAAAATAATTAAAGCTAGTGAAGTTATTCCTAACTACACTTTAAATTTAGATGATCATTACTTTGATATAGATTTGATTCCTATTAAGTTAGGAGGTTTTGATATTATTATGGGTATGGACTGGTTGAGTAAAAATCAGGCTAAAATTATATGTGGGAAAAGAATGATTAAAATTCCTTTGATTAAAGAAAATAAAACTCTTTGCTTGTATAGTGAGAAACCTAGAGGTACTATGAGAATACTTTCATGTAATAAGACCCAGAAATATTTAAAAAAGAAATGTTACCCTTCCTAGCCCATATAATTGATACGCTGCTAGACATGAAAATTTTAGAAGATGTTCCTATTATTAGAGAATATCCAGATGTATTTCCTGATAAATTACCAGGATTGCTACCCCTCGTCAAGTAGAATTCAAAATTGAATTAGTACCACGAACTGCCCCGATAGCCAAATCTTCATATCGTTTAGTGCCAACAGAAATGAACGAATTAATGAGTCAACGTCAAGAATTATTGGACAAGTGATTTATATGTCCTAGTGTATCACCTTGGGGAGCACCGATTTAGTTTAGTAAAGAAGAAAGACGAAACTTTAGGAAGTGCATCGACTATAGAGAGTTTAATACGGTAACTATTAAGAATTGATATCCTCTCCCTAGGATAGATGACCTATTTAATCAATTGCAAGGATCTAGTTACTTTTTAAAAATTGACTTAAGGTCAAGATATCACCAGTTAAGGGTGTGAGATGAAAATATACGTAAGACTGCATTTAGAACTCGATTTGGTCATTATGAGTTTCTTGTAATGCCATTTGGGTTAACAAATGCTCCAGTAGTGTTCATGGATCTAAGCAAGATGAAGATATACGTAATACTGCATTTAGAGCTTGATATGGTCATTATGAGTTCCTTGTAATGCCATTTGGGTTAACAAATGCTTCAGTAGTGTTCATGGATCTAATGAACATCATGTTTAAACCTTATTTAGATAAATTTATCATAGTCTTTATAAATAAATCTTAATCTATTGTAAGAGTAAGAAGGAACATGCGAAGCACCTAAGGTAACTTTGGAATTACTTCAGAAACAAAAATTGTACGCCAAATTCTCAAAGCGTCAATTTTAAAAAAGAGAAGCATAATTCTTAGGACATGTGGTTAACCAAGAAGGAATTCAAGTTGACCCAGCAAAGGTTAAAGCAGTTAAAAATGGGAAATTCCAAAAACACCAACTGAAATTCGATAATTTTTAGGTTTGGCGGGTTATTATAGAAGGTTTATAGAAACTTTCTCAAGGATAGCCTAACCTTTAACAGAGCTAAATCAGAAAGATAAGCCATATGTTTGGGGAGAAAGATAGAACGTTACATTTGAACTCTTAAACAATAAGTTATGCAATGCTCCTATTTTAGCTCTTCCAAACGGTATAAATGATTTTGTTATGTATTGTGATGCATCACACCAAGGTTTCGGATGTATTTTTATGCAATGAGATAAAGTGATAGCATATGCATCTAGACAACTCAGAAGAAGTGAAAAGAATTATACTACTCACGTCTTAGAATTAGGAGCAGTAATATTTGCACTTAAGATGTGGAGATATTATCTATATGGAACCAAGAACATAGTTTATACAGATCATAAGAGTTATGCTGATAAAAGAAGAAAGCCTTTAGAATTTAAAATAAGGGATAAGATATACTTAAAGTATCACCATTAAATGGAATTATCCGATTTGGGAAAAAGGAATAAGTTAAACCTTAGGTATGTTGGCCCTTTTGAAGTAATCGATAGGATTGGCCCTGTAGCATATAGGTTAGAATTACCTTAGGAACTAAGTGAAGTACATAACATCTTTCACGTATCCAATTTGAAGAAATATCTGATTGATGATATATTACAGGTACCAATACAGAAAATCAAAATAGATAAGAAACTACATTTTATGGAAGAACCAGTAGAAATTATGAATAGAAAAGTAAAAAGTTTAAGGAGAATTAAGATCCCAATACTAAAGGTCAAATGAAATTCAAAACGAGGACCTGAATTTACATAGGAAAGGGAAGATAAAGTCAAAAGCAAGTATCCCCACTTATTTTAGGTTAAACTTAATGACAAGGGCAGTTACAAAGATAACCTCCACAACAACTTGAGAATACTTATCATTGAATTTCGGGACGAAATTTTTTTTGCGAAATTTTTTTTGCGGGGGGAGAATGTGACGACCCTAAAAATTAAGGTTGGACAATTTAATACTAAGAACTTATATAAGTTAATCCTATATATATATATATACACAAACATATATATAAATTAAAAATATCTAAGATAACTTTATGTGATAAATTTATATCTATATACGTTAGTGTATATAAATACGTGTATATGTTCCATAATCTTGCATGTGATTATGATCATTTACGTATGCATGTATGTATACTTTTGTGATTTTTGTATGAAATATTAAGGATACCAAGTTATAACAGTATGTGATTAGTTATTAGATCTCTTATTATATTCCATTTAATGTACATTAAACTAAGATTACAACTTAATCAAACAATAACCAAATGAATAACTTTTGAAAAATTTACATGAAAAACCTAAACCAAACTAATCTTGGATGTTTAATAACTAAACTAAAACACACTTTGTTGGTACACATGTCCCTAGGTCTAGTCTAGTGAGCTTCAATGTAATAGACTTTCTTTTCTTGTAACACTTATGTAATGTTTGATCAATTCAATGAGAAACTCTTCTTTATATGTTTGATTGATTGTTTAATGTTATTTCTATTTATATTATTTATTGTTACACGCATGTATAACAATGTTATATAGGTTTACAGTTGTTAGACATAGTTCTGAACCATTAAAGGTTCAAGAATGTGATTAACTAAGTATCTTGTTTCAGTCGCACGACTGGACCATGCGAATGGACCATTCGCACGGCTGAACCAGGTGATTGAGTCAATCACACGATTGAGTCATAAGACTGACTCAGTCGTACGTGTGAACCAATCGTATAACTCAGTCGCACGACTGAGCCAGTCGCTTGGCTCAGTCGTACGAATGAGAGCTATAACCTATAAATACCACTTAATTCGTGGAAAAAACACTTCGAATATTCTCAACCCTAGCCGTGCTTGTTCGTCTAGAGAGTCCCTTCCAACTTCACAGAACGTTTCTGATCATTGCTAATCAATTCTTAACGTTTTCTAATCGTTAGTTTTGATTGGATTAACGTTCTCCCTGATTGGATCGCCAATCAAATAGGATTCCGCACTATTTGATCTGGTTTCATGTAAGAATCAGTTAGTACTCCATCGTACATGGTCCTAACAAGTGGTATCAGAGCTTTGGCTCTTGATTCTTCGTGGATTCAATCGTTTTTGTGAAAAGTCGACGTTTTTAGCGAAAAGATCCGTTCTTTCTGCTCAAAAATCAAGTTTTGCGTGTGCATGTTCTGAAAATTGAGTCTTTTTCGAGTTTCAGCCGTCTAGGGTGTAAAAGATTGCGTTTTAGGTCAAAGTGTGTGAAAAATCTCGATTTCAGCAGTCTCAGTCGCACGATTAACTCAATCGCACGACTGAACTCAATCGTCTAGTCCAATCGTACGACTGAACTCAATCTCTTGTTCAATCACACGATTGACTCAGCCGGTCTGTCCAGTCGCACCACAGCCTAAATCGCCTGCCCAGTCGTACGACTAAGCTCAATCGCACGATTGTGTTTCAGTCGTCCCCCAGTCATCCATCCCAGTCGCTTAAACAGTCTGTTTGTCAATTCTAATTCTAATTCGTTATGGACTCAGAGAACTTTGCATTCTCAGCTGGTAAAGACTCAAGGATTCAGAACCTCTTACTACTGGAAAATGAGATTGGAAACCGCAATAAGCCACCTAAGCTGTTATCGATTGATGAGTTTCCTCAATGGAAGCAAAGGTTTGAGATTCATCTCAATGGTGTGGATACCAATCTCTGGAACGCTATTGAAACTGGCTACAATATGCCAGTTGGTGCTGATGGAATACCCCAAACGTTAAGTGGATTGACTGATGCACAAAAGATTGCCTACAATGCAGAAAAGAAAGCATATGCCATGTTAACATAGTCTATTCCAAAGAAATCTTCCATCAGTATTCTGAGCACAAGCAAAGTAAAAAGTTCTGGAAGGCTCTTGAAAAAAGGTATGAAGGGAGATCAATTCTTAAGTCCTTAAAGGCCAAAGCACTGAAGAAAGAGTTTGATAATTTTTCTGCCATCGGGAATGAGAGTTTGGACGACATCATTGACCGCTTCTATCATATGATGAGTGAACTTCACACTCATGGTGTTCAAACGTCAAAGGAAGAGAAAGTGTCAAGTCTGGATGACGGGCTTCCAGATAAGTGGGATTCGTTTATTTCTACCTTAAGATACAGTTCAGTTCTTGAGGCTTTGGATATAAATGATTTCATCCTGAAATTGAGAGAAGAAGAAGTCAGACACAAGTACAAGGCAAAGAAGGGTTCATATGCTCAGGATCCGACTCTCTACAATGTGACTCCCACTCCAACTGCAAAATCTTCCAATGCTCCTCTGCAGACTGCGTTTGTTTCTAATACATCTGCAGCAGGTCAAAGCTCATCATCTGGCGGTGAGTCAACTGTCTCTTCAGGAGTTCAACACAGTGTTCCTGAAGTTCAATCAACAAAGTTAATTACAGAAAACTTGGGAAAGGTAACTGTGGAAGTGGCCAAAGAACACATGGATCTACTGGCTGCTGTTGTGCATTCCTATGATGGCTTGGTAGCAGGAAAGATAGGGAACTGCCACTTAGCTGATGAAGACTATGAGAAGGTGGATGAGAATGAGTTGGAGAGAATGGATATTATGTGGGCTCTCGCTAGTGCTGTGCGACGAGCTAAGAAGTTTGTGAAGAAGACTGGTCTCTGGTGGCTATAAAAGATACTACTTTTGGCTTTGACAAGTCTAAAGTCATCTGTTTCAATTATGGTGAGAAAGGACACTTCAAGAGGGAATGTGTCAAACCAAAGAAGACTGGAAATGGGAACCCTTTCTCATCCTTCACAAAACTAGAGAAAGAGAAAAAGCCAGCGTCAACCAGTAGTGATTCAAAAGCAATGGTGGCTCAAGGTGATGAAGGACAGGACTGGTCCTTCCGATTCCCATCTGATGGTTAAGCCAACATTGCATCGGTTGAAGATCTGAACGAAGATTCAGCGAGTGAGGGGGAGAACTCAGCTGAACCTGATACTGCTGATTTGGATGAAGACATAGCTGCTGTTGATCAACTTGTTGAAAATGAGCTGAATGCTAAATCTGAAGCATAATCTGAGCCTCAAAATGCTTTATGGCTGGAACGTCTACATCCGCACAGGTAGAATCCAAGGATGATTTGTTTATT
Source organism: Flaveria linearis (assembly GCA_024085815.1). NCBI lineage: Eukaryota > Viridiplantae > Streptophyta > Magnoliopsida > Asterales > Asteraceae > Flaveria > Flaveria linearis. The sequence goes on from JABSNV010000811.1 coordinate 82,251, forward strand.
AAACATGCTTGTACTGAATGTAATAAATTTAGGGAAAGCATTGATCTGAAATTTGTTAGGTTATTAGATCACAATGATAACTTAGTAAATGAATTAAAATTATGCACAGAGGCAAACAGTGTTTTAAAACAAAACGAAAGCAGCTATAAAGAAAAGGTTGAAGTGTTAATGAAATAATTAAAAGATACTGAGGTTATTGTGTATAACCAAGAAAATGATATAAAGTTCTATTTAACGACTATTGAAGAAACTAAAACAGACAAAGCAATTTTACAAGTTGAAAACGAGTCTTTGAAACAAAAACTCCACAGTCTCGCTAGTTCTTCACATATTTTGAAAAACTTGGTTAAGGAACGCAATAACGGGGAGGGTTTGGGTTACAAAGTTGTGCCTCCACCACATGAAAGTCTACTAAACACCAAACAACGTCCAATTAACAATAACCCAATAAAGGATCATGTGGTGACAACTCCTCTGGTCAGCGATCCAGACACAGCAGTTAAATCTGCCCCTCCGGCTACTGACCAGAAAGCATCAACATCAGGCACAACTTATACAAAAATAACTAAAAACAGGGTTGAAGAGAATGTTCAAGCATCTCTTGGGTTGGGTCCAAAATCTGCAACCACACAACCTAAGATTTCCAAAACCACTTTAATTAAACCGGTTAAGCAAGATAACCACCATCTTCTAAGACAAAACACTCATAATGTTAAACAAGTCAAATTTGTCAAGGAAGGTGAAAATCTTAAAAGTGAGACCAAAAAGGAAGTAACTAAAGTTTACTCACCGCCCTACAAGAGATCTCCTAGTCCTGTTGAAAGGAGGTCATGCTATACTTGTGGACAACGCGGTCACATTGCTTCAAATTGTCCTCGCTATCAGACACCAAAGATTAAAATTGAGTTAGACAACGAAGTTAAACTAGTTTCAAAACAAAGATCTAAGACTCCCATTAGATCAAAAACTCCTATTAGGTCTAAAACACCTTCTAGGTCGTTTCCATCTCCTCCGCGCCAAAGGCAACACAGACAAGTCACTGGCAAGTCTGTGATGCCTGAGGTAAAACCTGTTTTTGAAACTAAACCAAAAGTTCAAACTGTAAATCAGTCTACGGTTTACCACAAACAATATTTTCACCGGGATGGTTTGTGGAAGGCCAAAACAACTGATGTGTCTGAAAGCAAAGACAAGTTGAAAGTTGATGTACCATCCACGGAGAAAGGACAGTGGGTCGAGTTCATAATGTGTGATGCCTCAGGGAAACCCAAGCCAGTCAAGGCTTGGGTCCCCTCCTTAACTAATAATTTTCTATTATGTGCAGGGTGTCCGCTATAGTGCTTCTACAAATACATGGATAGTAGATAGCGGAGCTTCCAGGCACATGATGGGAAATCAGTCCCTCCTTTACAATGTCAAACAAATTAAAGGGGGACACGTTTCTTTTGCTAGAAACAAAGGAGGATACATTACTGCTCAGGGAGAAGTAGGTAATGCAAAGGTAAGGTTCGATAAAGTCAATTTTGTTCAGCAATTAGAAAACAATCTTCTTTCAGTGTCTCAGATATGTGACAAGGGCTTCAAAGTCATGTTTGACAATCGGAAATGTTACATTCTGAAGAAAGAGAGGAAATTCCAGAGGAGCAGATATTAATGTCAGCATCTAGATATAATGACTTGTATATTCTAGATATGTTAATGCTTCTACTAGTGCTTCTACTGTTCAATGTTTCTTGTCTAAAGCTACAGAGAAGGACTCCATCTCATGGCATAGGAGAATGGGTCACATTAATCACAGGAAGATGAATCATCTGATTTATAACAACTTAGTTGATGGAGTTCCTGTAAAGAACTTCAAACTTTCTGATTTTTGTGTCTCATGCAAGAAGGGAAAGCAGACCAGGAAATCTCACAAGACCAAGCAAGTCAATTCTGTCAAGATGCCCCTCGAGCTATTGCACATGGATCTTTTCGGTCCAGTCAGCACGAAGAGTATTGCCGGAGATTGGTACTGCTTCGTAGTCACTGATGACTACTCAAGGTTCTCCTGGGTGATGTTTATGAAAGCAAAGTCAGAAACCTTTAAGTCATTCAAGGTGCTCGTGACAACACTGGAGTCTCTCTACAAGCTGAAGGTTAGAAAGATTCGTTCAGATAATTGAATAGAGTTCAAGAATCAGTGGATGGATGCTTTTTGCAAAGAAAAGGGAATTGTTCATCAATTCACCTCTGCATACACACCACAGATGAATGGAGTTGCTGAGCGAAAGAACAGGAGCTTGATCGAGACCGCCAGGACTATGTTGGCAGATTCAAAGCTGCCAGTGCACTTATGGAATGAAGCTGTTGCCAATGCATGCTACACACTCAATCGTGTGTCAGTTGTGAAGAGGCATGGGAAGACTTGCTATGAGCTGCTACAGAAGCGTAAACCTAACCTGGAGTATCTGGAACCATTCGGTGCTCCTTGTACGCTTTGAAGAAAACTCAAGAAGGCAAGTTCAATGAAAAGGCAGATCAGGGGATCTTTCTAGGATACAACATACCAGACAAACGAGTTTACAGCAACTCTATGGGTCAGGTAGAAGTATGCTGCAATGTTGATGTTCAACGATTCACCATCCCCCCTGCTGGAAAAGGTCCATCGTCATTCTTTGACTACGATGGCTTTTTCAAATCTTCAATCTTCCTCAGATAAATTCAGATGAAGATATTGCTACTCAGATGATGCACGATGTTTTAAACACACCGAATCTGGATACTAGCAATACAACACCTGCGAGTGGATCATCGGGATCTTCACCAACTGATCAGGACGAAAGTGATGACTCATCAGATGATGAGGAAGCAGCTGAGACAGGCCCTGCACCAAACACAGATCAAGTAGGAAGCTCGTCAGCTGCTGAAAATGCATTAGGAAATACGGATACTGAACCTCCAGTCATAAATCTAGATACTGAAGTTGTCATCCCTACAACACCCGTGACTAGGATCAATACCAATCATCCGCTGGAAGCTATCATTGGAGATCTACAATCCGGTGTGCAGACGAGAAATCACTTGTATTCTGCTGATTACGCTGCGATTATGGAAAAGGGCTACGTGAATGATGGGGCTTTCAGATGCTTTGTCTCTCAAGTCGAACCCAAACACGTAAGTGATGCCCTGAAGGATGAGGCCTGGGTCAACGCTATGAAAGAGAGCTACTACAGTTCAAGAAGCTTGGTGTGTGGACACTCGTTGACCGGCCCAAAGGCGTAAAGGTGATTGGCACCAAATGGGTGCTACGCTGCAAGAAGGATGACCAAGGTGTTGTTATCAGAAACAAGGCACGATTGGTTGTTCAAGGCTTTAGACAAGTCGAGGGAGTCGACTATAATGAAGTCTTTGCACCAGTAGCTAGAATGGAAGCTATTCACATCTTTCTAGCCTACGCCTCTTACATGAAGATAAAAGTCTATCAACTAGATGTAAAGAGTGCATTCTTGCACGGGGAAATCCATGAAAAGGTCTATGTCAGTCAACCCGAAGGATTCGAAGATCCTTATCATCGGGACAGAGTCTACAAGTTTGACAAGGCTCTGTATGGGCTACATCAGGCTCCTCGAGCCTGGTATGAAAAGCTCTCCACTCATCTGCTGAAACACGGGTTTCGCAGGAGTGTGATTGACTGCATATTGTTTATCAAAGAAAGAGACGGTGATTTACTAATGGTGCAAATCTATGTGGATGACATAATCTTCGGTTCACGAAACGAAGAGTTATGTAAAGAATTGAATCTGTGATGAAGGCAGAATTTGAAATGAGTGCCATGGCAGAAATGAAGTTCTTCCTGGGATTACAGGTGGATCAGACACCTACCGGTATTTTTCTGCATCAGACTAAGTATGTCGGAGACATTCTTAGTCGCTTTGATATGGAAAATGTCACTGCTGCCGGTACCCCACTCACCACAAATCATGATGTGGCTCCTGATGAGAATGGGGATTTGGTGGATGCCACTATGTATCGTGGGATGATCGGATCTCTCATGTACCTCACTGCCTCCTGTCCAGATATCATGTACGCCACATGTCTATGCTCCAGATATCAAGAAAAACCGAAAGTAAATCATCTGATCGGGGTGAAAAGAATCTTCCGTTATCTAAGGGTACCCCAACACTGGGGTTGTGGTATCCTCATGACGATGACTTTGAGCTCACTGCGTATAGTGATTCAGACTATGGTGGCTGCAAAATGAATTTCAAGTCTATATCAGCAGGGTGTCAGTTTTTGGAAGGCGTTTAGTCACGTGGCAATGCAAGAAGCAGACCTCGGTTGCCTTATCAACCTGTGAAGCTGAATATGTTGCTGCTGCAAGCTGCTGCTCTCAGATTATCTGGATCCAATAGCAAACGCGGGACTACAGTTTACAATTCTCTAACACCCCTATCTATGTTGATAACTCTGCTGCCATAGCTGTAACTAAAAATCCAGTTCAACACCCTAAAACTAAACACATCGGTATAAAGTATCATTTCATACGCGACTGCTGTGAAAAACAATTAATTGATGTGGTAAAGATAAACACGGATTTTCAACGCGCTGACCTCTACACTAAACCGTTTGATAAACCCAGATTTTTCTACTTGTTAGAGGTCAACGGCGTGAAAAAGAAAAGTGATATTATCTCTGACGACACAGATGCATAGTCCGACACTAGTTCTGTCTTTTTTTTAATTTTCTTGTCTTATACAAATCCAAAAACACAAAAAGATTTTCTGTTTTAGAATTTTAGGGGGAGATTAGGTTACTTTCAGTATTTAATTACTCAAAAAAAAGGGGGAAGGGAAGATAAGCTAAAAGGTAAAAACAACAATGACAAGGCTGTGATTCTACACAAATGGAAAGTGATAGTACACAGGTGTCTAGTTACTTGGAACACTAAAAAGATTTTACATTTTTTAGAATTTTAGTTTCATTAAATCATAGAAAATTGTAAGTCAGAGGATTCTAAGTCTAACAAGATTGGGAAAATGATAGTACGCTTGTGTGTTACTGTAATTACACGGTGAAAATTAATCTCGGGAGGTGCTAGTTCACTATACGATGTGTCGGTAGATTCAACACAATAGACGTGTAGACGTCATTGGTGAAATCAATCTAAACTAAATGGTTCAACCGACTGTGGGGTCCCATCTTATCACTGGTTAACACAATCAGTTATTTCCAATAAGGATAACGAGTAAATAAACGCCACCAAAGGTGTGCGTGTGACCACAAAAAGAGCAAAGCATGAAAAAAATTAAATACAAGCACAATCAAGCTGATAACTTATGTTGTTGGTGCGTTATGTGAAAAAGAAAATAAGAAATGCTCTAACAAGGAGATAAGTTATGTGCCTCTCTGCTGTGCGATGGCACTGACCTGAGGATAAGCATAACCTACATATTCTAGAATTCATTGTTGTTTGCCGCCTCTCTGCTATGCGATGGCACTGACCTGAGGCTTGGCTTCTCTTTGAAAGTTCTAAGAACAGTCTCTTCTTGTCAAAATACCCGTAGACCGCTCAAAAGTCTCCTGAGGAATGTTGATTACCATATAAGTGTGGGATCCACAAATGTTGGTTGAAATAATATAACTTAATTCATCACCAATGTGTGTCAAAAGTCTGTGTATGGATTTAAGTGGACAAGAATACTGACAATCGTCGTGGATGCATCGACTGATGTTGATAATCAACGTGCGTTACATATCATATCAAGCATGATTCCCAGTTAGAACTTAGAAGTCTCAGATGAATAAAAAACTGTGATATGTAAATATGTTAGTTTCCTTTTCGATAAATATAAACGGTTCCAAGTAATTGAGTTTATGCCTGTTTGATTCCATATGAATTTGTCTTGAAAATGTTGTTCATGCTAATAGGCTTATCTAACCAACCCTAACAAAATCACAAAAACATATTGTTTTGTTATTTAGTTTAGTATCTTATTTTATTTGTTAAGAGTGTCAGTGTCGGACTGTGCTATGTTGCTCATTGAAGAAAATGTCTCAAAATGAACTTAACGTTTATTCTATAATGAATTGTTTCTGAAAAGGTAAAAGGATCATGTTTGAGATGATCGGGTGGATAAATGGATCATGTCTGAGATGATCGGGTGAATAAATGGATCATGTCTGAGATGATCGGGTGGATAAATGGATCATGTCTGAGATGATCAGCAGGATAATGGATCATGTCTGAGATGAGCGGGTGGATAAATGGATCTTGTCTGAGATGATCGGGTGGATAAATGGATCATGTCTGAGATGATCGGGTGGATAAATGGTTCATGTCTGAGATGATCAATTGCTCATAATGTTTATCTATTGTTAAACCTAACTAAGGGTCGAAATGGTAAAATGGTCAAAATGTCACAAGTATGTCCCATTTGCACGACTGAACCATAAGTATGGACCAGTCGTACGATTGGAGAATACGAATGAGTCAAATCATATGATTGGACCATGCGAATGAGTCCAATCGCACGATTGGAGGTGACCGACTATGTCAAACGTCTGAATGAACCTCAATCGTACGATTGGAGGTAAGCGATTGGGTGAATCGTACGACTGAATCTCAGTCGCACGACTCACTCATGCGACTAGGCTCAGTCGCACGACTGACATATACAACAGGGCTCAGTCGCACGACTGGGAGTTGCCCTAGTATATATACAGGTCGAATCGGCCTCAGTCACTTCATTCACCCAAATCGCCCCTAATTCGCACGAAACGTCGAGACACTGCCAAAATTTCTAAAATCCCGATTTAACTGATATTACTACTTTCTAACGGTGCTTATCGATTATACAGGTAATAATCAAGGTGCATCAACGTTTAAACCGGGAATAGACATTGAGAATCACCCACATTTTGACCTAACAGTAACCGGGACTTAAATCGACCTATAAACCATCTAAATTGAACGTAATGATCAAATTAATGGAACAATAGGTTTAGTTGGTCGTATCTGAGAGTAATGAGCCTAAGTTCGACGTTTAACATCAAGTATAGCTCAAAATTAGAATTTGAATTGACAAACTGTCAGTCATGCGATTGGACACACTGATGAACTCCAATCGCACGACTGAGCAGGACGACTAGACTCAGTCGCACGACTGAGATAGACGAATGGTTCAATCGCACGACTGAACCATGCGTCTAAGCTCAATCGCATGACTGAGGCAAATGCATCAGCAATCGCACGACTAAGTCCAATCGCTAGACTCAGTCGCACATATGAGCTCAATCGCATAACTAGAGCTCAGTCGTCCAGCTCAGTCGCATGACTAACTTCAATCGTTCAGTTCAGTCGCATGACTGAACAAAATGTTTAATTACATGAAACAAGTCTGGAATACTTTGACATGTTCTAACGTTTACTTGTTTTGTGTCACAGATGGCGAGCAGATGGCCAATGAGTACTAAGCACAACATCTGTGCTTATCTAGATTTGACATCCCGCAACTCTGTAGAGTTTGTTGGGATTATCACTTTCTTACGACGATCGAGGATTTACCGTGCTATCTCAGCACCGTGCACTCCCTATCTCTCGATACAGAAGGCATTCTGGGAGAATGCTGTGGTAGATAGGTCCACTGAGCCCCACGCCATTAGGAGCTCGATATTTAGGGAGGCTATCCACATCACTGAGGAGGATATAGGGACGGTCCTTGAGTTAGGGGATGACACAGACTGCCCCACCAGACTTCATCCCCTGACCGTCCGTGGCTGCTTCATGAGAGCCAAGTACTCTGGGGATATCAACACAAGCATGCTCAACAAGAGCAACTTGTGCCCCCAGTTTAAGTACTTGGAACACGTACTTCTACGTTGCATCGCCTCAAGGAAAGGCGGATTTGATAAGCTCTCAGACCAGATGCAAAATGCATATGTTACTCTGGTGCTGAACCATCCTTTTGGTTTCTCACGGATGATCTTCACATACATGGTGGAGAACATCGAGGCTAAGGGGAAAGAAGGATTTTCATGTATCCCCGGTTCCTACAGATGATGATTGACCAGAAACTTCCCCAACTGCCCAAAGCTCAAGACGATGCAGTAGTGTTGGAGATTATGGATGATACAACACTTGGAAGAATGAAGGTCTACTGGGAAAGCAGGTTAAACCCCCGGCGAGAAGATTGTTCGGGCACCTGGCCCGAGAGGATTACGTGGTGCCAGCGAAAAAGTGGCGTCACGATAGTGAGTCAGACACGGAGCCGATAGCAGTTCCGATTGATGACCCGATGATGATGGCGGTAATGGTGGAGATACGGGTCCGGAGACCACTACTACAGCTGCTAATGTTATATCTCCACCATCCCCATGCGAGGGTATTGAGACGGTGGGATTCTATCAGGGCTTTATGCCTGATGAGGAAGAAGTATCAGATGAAGAGCCTCTCACCCGGAGAGTGGGTAGTAAGGTCGTGGCTACTGAGCACGACATGAGGGCGATTAGTGGACACCCGGGAGGGTCTGGGGGTTCTACAGCTGACCCATCATACACCCAAGACACTCCCAGCAGCCAAGGGGGAGCATCCGGATCTAAAGGATCCAGACTCAAAAGGATGGCTCAGCCCTACGGGAAGAAGCCCAAGCGCCAAAGGCTGACACTACTCACCACCACCACATCCACTTCCACTACCTCAACCACCCAAACTACCGCAGCCACCGGTACACCTATTCCACCACCCGTCACCACCATACATCCCACCACCACCATACAACCCACCACTACCATTCATCCCACTTCACAACCCACTCACATTCCACCACCAATATTCACCACCACCACAGCTACCACCACTAGCCACCGAGCGGGTCCATCCTCCTTCCCAACAGGTTCATCCCTCCCTCTTATTGAGTGGAGGAACAGCTGGCAGCTCTGAACAGAATGGTGCTGAAGCTGCTAGCTGCGGATGAAGAGAAGCAGCGAGACTACTTTAGCTTGAAGAGCAAAATGCTTCTCAAGCTCAGCTTATTTCTCAGCAAGCTGAGCAGATTTCTCAGCAAGCTGAGCAGATCTCCCAACTCCAGGAGCACAACGTCCTGTCTACGCAGAAGATTGAGGAGCTGGTGTCTGCTAACGAGAAGATTCTGCTGAAGCTGAAGGGGTCCCAAGCTGATCCCCTAAAGATAAAGGAAGGAGATGGTGATGATGGTGATGACGATGATAATGAGGATGATGAGAGTGATGAGGATGATGACGATAGTGGTGATGATCAAGCCAAGGAGGGGCAAGATGATGATGATGATGATTCTGCTTCAAATGCTGCTGATCTTGGTCGGGAACAACGTACTAAAAGAAGACAAGACCAGGGATCTACAGCAGCTCCTCCATCATCACCTACTACGGAAGCTCACGAACGGATCCAGGACAAAAGTACTGATTAGACGTTTTATTCTTAAACTTTTGTATTTGATTCATCTTTTGATGTATATGAAACTCATGTAAATTGATGCGTTCATGCTTTATATGCGGTTAAAGGTCTAATTATGCATTATTATCACATTATTATTATCGAATGATTCACTTTGTCCTGCTTATGAAACGAATGTATTTGGAGCTAAAAGGAAGGAATTTGAGCGTTAGAGAAAGACGGATGAGATCTGGGACACGGGAAGACAACAAAAGAAAGATCGAAGGCAAAAATATGGAGAGGATGTAACTTACGTCCTATAGGACGTAGCTTACGTCCTTAAGTTTTCTTGCATGATTTATGGACGTAAGACAGTAGCTCAGGACGTACACAAGTAGAGAGGACGTAACTTACGTCCTTATGGACGTAACTTACGTCGTCATCCTGGGTTGACCAGAACCTTCAGGTTTTGACCACATTTAAAGAGGAGAATTAGGGCAAAACACCCTAATCAGTAGCAGACGCGGGAAGAGACGAATTTGGGCGATTTTGGAGCTCTTCTTTACTTCTCTAACTCATTTTCATCATTATCAAAGTCAATCCAAATCCAAGTGCCATGGAGTTGCAACCAAGATCATCACCCGGATTCCACGCTTCAATCAACATGAGAGGCTAAGCTTCTTTGGGTTTTCCCCCGGTCGTGTATTATAAGACTATGGTTTGTTAACATTTGAAAACTAGATTGCATAAATCATACCTTTGATGCAAGTTAGTTGGATTGGTAGAACCATAACCTTATGTAGATGTAGAGTTTGAATGTTCTTGTGTAATGAAGTGTATTATTGTCCGTGTTAACGTTGACGATTCTTGACACCTAAACCTTGTAATGATGAACTCGTTAGCATAAATCATACCTTTGATGCAAGTTAGTTGGATTGGTAGAACCATAACCTTATGATATCAACCGGGGGTGAACATTATTAAACTTTGTTTTGTTAACCATTGTTCTAAGTTTGCCAAGTTTTACTAATCATTTTTAAGCAACCTTTTTGTTTGCTCATTCCTTTGTGTTGGACAAAGTCTCAACACCATTTCAAGTAAACATATCAAAGCTTTTATAAACAAAATAGCAAGCTTCATAATTGACTCGTTAGTCCAATTCAAGTCTAAACACAAACCACATACTCCTTGTGATTCGACACCCTTCTTACCATTTGCTACATAGTTTTGGTACTAAGGAACTATACAAATACTATCTTTGACTAGTGCACGCGACAAGCCGGTCAAATTTTGGCGCCGTTGCCGGGGAGTAGTGCGCTTTGTGTGTAGAATTGTGTTGACTAGTTTGTGATTTTCTGTTTAAGTGTTTGGTTATTTTTGCATCATTCCTTTTTCCTTGTTATGCTGGGTGTGTTATTTGTGTAGATCACAGGTAGTGCATGCATACTAGAGCATCCGGAAGAACCTCTCCGTTGGTGTTTGAACCGGAAATTGAACGCTTTGCAAGAAGGAACCGAGCCAACCAAATGGAGGAGGTAGTAACAACCGACCCCCACCACAACACAACATTCCACAAAATCCACCACCACCCCCACTAATGACCGTAACCCCAACCCAAACCGTAGACAAACGCATAGCCATAGTAACCCACTTTTTGAACATGTGAACCAAAACCCCATGGGTCACTTTGGCCCACCAAACTTAGATGAGCTAAGAAATGCCATTCATGACGATGAACCATTTAGTGTTCCATCTTACCAATCACGCGAACGGGTGAGTGTTCACACATATCACACGGGTGATAGTGATGATTATGAGTATGACAATGAAAGCAATGGGGAGTTTTACAATGAAGGAGGGTATGCTGGTGATTATGGCTACCAAGGTGATAATTATGATGAATGGAACCATGGGTATATGGAGAATGAGAACTACAACTACAACCATCAACATAGACAAAACCAATTTAGGAATCCAAACATAAATGCCAACCCAAACCAAATTCCTCAGTTTGTCAGTGTAGCTAATAAAGGACCACAAAGAAGATACCCAATGCATCAAGAAGTGAATGGTCCTCCACGCCAACAACCTCAACAAGCTAGAACACAAGGTGTAAATGGTAGGTTCCGACCCATCATATCGGACAATGTCTCTCCTATTGTTCCTCCGACTCCGGGAAGGCGTTAATTTGATTGTAAGCCTAACTACATCAACATCTTACCTCATTTTCATGGCATGTCAACGGAGGAGCCTTACACACATATATCTGAATTCTCCGACATATGTGGCACAATTGGAGGACACAACTTCTCACAAGATGAGGTGCGTTTAAGATTGTTCCAATTTTCATTAAAGGACAAGGCAAAGCAATGGTTTTTAACCTTGCCGGCTAATAGTATTCGAACATGGGGAGAAATGCAACAAGTCTTCCTTGACGAATACTATTCAATGGCCAAAACGGATGAAATGAGGGACGAGATCCGGACATTCCAACAACAATCCGGAGAGCCACTTCATGAAGCTTTTACTCGTTTCAAAGAGTTGATAAGAAAGTGTCCACATCACCAAATTGAGCTTTGGGAGCTAGTGAAGAGTTTTGTGAACGGATTGACAAAAGAAGAAAGAAAATACCTCAAGTCTACTAGCAATGGAACCTTGTTGAATAACCCCGAGGAAGAGGATTGGGAGTTCCTTGAAAGGATGAGTAAGAACTCAAGAGCTGAAGAATCCGCGGATAGGAAAGCAAAGCACCATATTCCAAAATCCACCTCCGACATTGACTCAAGTGCAAAGGATCGAATAGCCGCGTTGGAAAGGGAGTTAGCTCGCATGAAGAAGAAAGATGTAAATGCGGTTCAATTCGCGGTTTGTGAAGAATGTGGGGACATTGGTCATAGAGCCGATAGTTGTCAAGTAAACATGGCTCAAGGAACCGAAGAGGTGAATCAAGTTTATGGAGACCGGAAGCCTTTTGACATGAACTCCAACACTTACCATCCGGGTTTGAGGAACCATCCCAACCTTAGGTATGGTAATCCTTCAAACCAAATGAACCCAAACTTCCAACCGGCAAATCAAGGTGGACAAGGCTATCAAAACCGCCAAGGGAATAATCAAGGGGGAAATTACAACCAAGGTGGCTACCAAAGGAACAACTACAATCAAGGAGGTAATCAAGGCTACAATCGGGATGGTAACTTCCAAAGAAATTACAACAATAATCAAGTTGGACCATCGGGAAGCCAAGGTGGTGGAGATGACTCGTTGAATGCAAAGTTAGATGCTCTTATGAACATGGTGAAAGAATCTAACAATGACATCAAGGAGATGAAGAGAGCAAATGAAGTAAGAGATAAGTCACATGAAGCTCTCACAAGGCAAGTTGGTCAACTAGCCGAAGATTTAGGGCCGACTTAAGGGAAGCGGTGGAAGATTGCCAAGTGATACAACCGTGAATCCACAACATCAAGGTTCAAATTCTAAAAACACACGCGAGGTATCAATCAATAAACTTACTTTGTGTAGTGGTAAGATAGTTGACAATGGTGTTAAACCACCACCACCCTAATTTGTTGAAGGGGTGGTGGAAGATGTTACTGATGAAAGTGACGATGAGGGTGAAAGTAGCCAAACAGGTCAAAATAAAAATTTTTATGAAAAATCTAAAACCAAACCTGTTGAGGTTACACAAACTCCTAAGGCTAAGGAAAAGGTGGTGGAGGGTAATACCGTCCCTTTTCCCGAAGCTCTTAAGGCACCCTTGTAAAAACTGGTAAAGAAGAGAGGCCCACAACAAGATGAAATATGGGAAATTTTTAAACAAGTGAAAATTAATTTGCTACTTTTAGATGCAATCAAGCAAGTTCCTTCATATGCTAAGTACTTAAAAGAACTATGTACCCAAAAGAGAGCTCACAAATTCCCTAAAAACTTGATTTGACTGAAAATGTGAGCTCTATTCTTTCGGGCGCCCTTCCACCTAAGCTACAAGACCCGGGAGCGCCCATTATATCTCTTCAAGTGGGAAAATTCAAAATGACAAGGGCACTCTTGGATCTTGGTGCTAGTGTAAGTATTTTACCGGGTAGCTTGTATGACCAATACGACTTTGGTCCGCTTCAAGAAGCTAAGACCACCGTGGTATTAGCCGATTTAACACCCAAGCTTCCCCGTGGGATAATTACCGATGTGATAGTAAAAGTTGAGAATTTTTATTATCCGGTGGACTTTTTAGTACTTGATTATGTTTCCATAGATCAAACCAAACAACCTACAGTTATCTTGGGTAGACCATTTTTGGCAACTTCAAATGCTCAAATCAATTGCAAAACGGGAACGGTTGACATGACATTTGGTAACAATAGGTTGAGGCTTAATGTATTTTCAGGTATGACTAACCCTCCTATTAATGATGAATGCTACATAGCCGACATTATTGATGAGTGTATACCTCTATGCGACATGGTCGTTGATGAGGAAAACACAATGGAGGATTGTTTCATGTTTGACAGGTTGAGAGTGGAAACTGAAAAGCAACTAGAGGAGGAAGAAGGGGAGATAATGAGTGTGGCCATAAAGAGTGAGCGACCACCATGGTCGGTTCAAGTGAAGCCACTACCCGAGAAGATCGACACCGGGTTGAAACCTTCATTGCAAGAACCACCACAAGTTGAATTGAAAGAATTACCAAAGCATTTAAAATATGCTTTCCTTGGTAAGAATGAAACTTTACCTGTTATTATTGCTTCTAATCTATCCATTGAACAGGAAGGTGCGTTGATGGAGGTGTTGATTGCTAACAAGGAGGCAATTGGATGGACCATTGCGGATCTAAAAGGAATTAGCCCCTCAATTGTTATGCACAAAATCATCACGGATCCGGAAGTCAAACCATCACATGATGCCCAACGAAGGTTGAACCCAAACATGAGAGAGGTAGTCAAGAAGGAGGTATTGAAATGGGTAGATGCAGGTATCATCTTTGCAATCTCTGACAGTACTTGGGTGAGCCCTACACAAACTGTACCAAAAAAGGCGGGCATCCAAATTGTTAAAGATGACTCAGGTAATGAGGTAGCTACCCGGCCAGTAACCGGGTGGAGAATTTGTATTGATTACAGGAAATTGAATGCTGCTACCTCAAAAGATCATTTCCCCTTACCATTCATTGATCAAATTGTTGAGAAACTATCAGGTCAGAAATTTTATTGCTTTCTAGATGGTTATTCAGGTTATAACCAAATAGCTATTCATCCTGAAGATCAGGAAAAGACTACATTTACTTGCCCTTATGGCACGTTTGCATTTAGGCGAATGCCCTTTGGGTTATGTAATGCCCCCGCCACCTTTCAAAGGTGTATGATGAGTATCTTTTCAGATATGGTGGGGGAGTCATTAGAAATCTTCATGGATGATTTCTCAATTTTTGGCACATCTTTTGAATTATGTTTGTTTCAATTAGAAAAAGTTTTAAAAAGATGTGTTGAAACCAATTTGGTCCTTAGTTGGGAAAAGAGCCATTTTATGGTTCAAGAGGGGATAGTATTGGGTCATGTTGTGTCTAGCCGTGGGATAGAGGTAGACCATGCTAAAGTGAAGGTTATTTCCACTTTACCTCACCCCACTAATGTTAAGGGCATTAGGTCATTCTGGGGCATGCCGTTTTTATAGAAGATTCATAAAGGGATTTAGTGTCATAACCAAACCATTGTGTAATCTATTGTTAAAAGATGCCCCATTTGAGTTTAATGAAGAATGTGTAAAAGCCTTTAACATCTTGAAGCAAAAACTAATTGAAGCTCCAATCTTGCAATCACCTGATTGGAAATTGCCTTTTGAAATAATGTGTGATGCGAGTGACTATGCTATTGGGGCTGTCTTGGGTCAACGGGTTGATAAGAAACCCGTTGCCATATACTATGCAAGTAAAACCCTCTCAGATGCCCAATTGAATTATACAACAACTGAGAAGGAATTACTTGCGGTGGTATATGCTTTAGATAAATTTCGGTCCTATATATGGGGTAGCAAGGTTATTGTCTATTCTGACCATTCTGCTGTTAGGTACCTCACGGAGAAAAAGGACGCGAAACCAAGGTTGATTCGTTGGATTTTGTTATTGCAAGAATTCAATCTTGAGATCCGAGACAAGAAAGGGAGTGAAAATGTAGTCGCAGATCATTTGTCAAGAATTCAACCGGTGGAAGAAGATACCACGCCGGAGATAAATGAACAATTCCCGGATGAATACATCATGTCTATCACCACCAATAACCCCTGGTACGCCCATTTTGCAAACTATTTGGCTATAGGTACATTGCCGGAAGGATGGAGTAGAAGAAAGAAACAACACTTCAAGGCTCAAGCAAAACATTACATTTGGGATGAACCGGACCTTTTCAAAGTTGGAGCCGACCAAATCATCCGAAGATGTCTACCGGATGAGGAGATCCCATGTGTATTGAGCATGCTTCACGAATCGGCATGTGGAGGACATTTCAGTGGACAAAAGACGGGTCACAAAGTCCTTTCTTGTGGTTTTTATTGGCCTACCATCTTCAAAGACTCCCATGAATTTGCCAAGAGTTGCATAAGATGCCAACAAATGGGGAGTGTGACAAGAAGAGATGAAATGCCTATGCAACCAATTTTGGTGGTGGAAATCTTTGATGTTTGGGGCATTGACTTCATGGGCCCTTTTCCAAACTCTTTTGGTAATCTCTATATCTTGGTGGCGGTCGATTATGTCTCTAAATGGATAGAAGCAATCGCCACCAAGACCAATGACCATAAGATAGTATGCAAGTTTGTCCAAACCAACATTTTTTCAAGATTTGGTATCCCTCGGGTGATAATAAGCGATGGGGGATCACATTTTAAAAACTTCAATTTGGCAAACTTCTAAAACGTTATGGTGTTGACCATAGGATTGCAACACCATACCATCCACAAACAAGTGGACAAGTGGAGGTTTCTAATAGGCAAATCAAAGAAATTTTGCAAAAAACGGTACGACCCGATCGCAAGGATTGGTTAACTAAACTAGATGATGCCTTGTGGGCGTATCGTACCGCTTACAAGACGCCTATTGGAACCACTCCCTACCGGTTGGTCTATGGAAAGGGTTGTCATTTACCTGTAGAGTTAACTCATCATGCCTTGTGGGCGGTTAAAACTGTTAATATGAATTATGAGTGTGCAGGTAAACAAAGACAATTGGCGCTGAATGAGTTAGAAGAGATCAGGGACGAAGCCTATGAAACCGCATCTGCATACAAGGACAAGATGAAGCGGGTTCATGATGCCAAGCTTCGTTTGAAGGAGTTCAATCCCGGACAAAAGGTATGGTTGTACAACTCACGCCTAAAGCTATTTCCCGGAAAGCTAAAAAGTAAATGGACGGGTCCATATTTGATCACTCGGGTGGGCGACTTTGGAGATGTAGAGATTGAAGATTTGATGACCATTTAAGGCAAACGGTGAATGGGCACCGCCTTAAACCATATCTTGACCCAAATGACATAAATAGGGCGGACAAACAATCCGAGTGCTTGTTGTTGAGCACTCTTGATGAGGTACCGATTTGATCACAGCACCGCAAAGTCCGGCTAACGACAGGTAAACTTAGCGCTGCGTGGGAGGCAACCCACGAGAGGTAACTTGTAAATAGTTGTTGTTTTGCATTGCTTAGTTTAGTATAGACCATTTCAGCCCTCATTTAGTGTTGCCAATCAAAATCCGTGTCACAAAATCCCATTGCGCGTGCGACTGGTGTGTATTCGGGACAATACACGTGTGTTCGGGGGGTGGTATATATATATAGGTATATATATCTACAATTTTTATTTGTGGTGTGTGTTAATTTTTATATCTTATGTGTGATATTTATCTATATATGAGTGTGGAAATTATAAAAAAAAATAATAAATTTATAAATTAAAATGGCAAAATGGACGTAACTTACGTCCTTTGGGCGTAAGCTTACGTCCCAAAGGTCCCTTACGTGCTATCCTTCTATCTTACGTTCTTATGGCGAAGAATCCCAGTTTAGAAGAGGACGTAAGCTACGTCCCTAGGGACGTAACTTACGTCGGGTCCGCGCAGGGTGCAGAAACCCCGGTTTTCATCACATATTTTGGTTAAATCTCAACCACATCTTAAAAAACCAACATTTTTAACCACAATCTTTTCACCACATTCGTTTTTTACTCATTCCCTTCCATCTTCTCCAATTCTTCTTCTCTAACACTATAAACCCTAACTTCCATCAACCTCAACTCTCTCAATTTTAACCAAATCTTGCATATTATATGTGCAATTGGCTTGATTTTTCGAGAGGAACAAAACCCATGTGGTAATTTGC
>JABSNV010000815.1:0-100000 GCA_024085815.1 Flaveria linearis
ATTTGTTGATTCATCTTTAAAACCCGTTATCCATTATGATTTATGGACTTCCCCCATTCTAAGTAATTCTGGTTATAAGTATTACGTGGTCTTAATTGAAAGTTTTCTCAGTATGTTTGCATTTACCCATTAAAATTCAAATCTGAGACTTTCACCAATTTTGTCAATTCCATAAACTCATAAACACACAATTCAATAAAAACACAAGTCTTTTCAATGCGTTTCAGGGGGGGGAATTCTACAACCATAGTTCCATAAGTTTGCCCATACCACGGATTAGTGTTCCGTTCTCATGCCCTCATACCTCCCCCCAAAACGGTAAGGCCGAACGCATGATCATCACCAAATGACATCGTTCGACCCCTTCTCATGCATGCCCACCTACCGCCCCATCATTTTGGGTAGAGGCCTTCACACGGCTACTTACCTACAAACAACATACTTCCGCTTAAACGCCTCAAGTTCCTCACACCTACTTTTGATCTTTTATAAGCGTCACCCAACCTATGATCACCTACGTGTATTCGGGTGCACTTGTACCCTAATCTGCTCTCCACCATTCCCTATAGTACATCCCCGCTCCGTCGGTGTATCTTCCTGGTTACCTTAAAATTTTCCGGGGTTACCGGTGCCTGCACCTAACACGAGACGAGTAACCTGTCCTGACATGTTATATTGACGAGTTGACTTTCTTTAAAAAACCTAACCTCAAGCACATCTAATTTTTTAGAAGATCCTTTCTACCTCCCATGGCCTTTGCCTACCCCTCCCTTAAATACCATCCACGGCCTAACCTCATATCAACTTCTACACCCAATCGGCCCAAACTCATCACCCCACCTCACCTACAGGGACGGCTCAACACACCACATCTTCTACAGCCTAACCAACTTCAAGCCCTACATAGATACACCTATTCCAACCGCACCCAATACGCACCCTATGACAACTCATGTAAAGTCGGGATCACCAAACTAAGAAACGCTTAAACCTCAATGTTAACTCCACCCCGATCATCTCACCCGTACCAGTTAGTTACCAAAAAGCCTTGTCGATCCGAACTGGCGCCAAGCCATGACTAACGACATTAAAGCATTAAAAGATAATCATACTTGGGAACTGGTTCCATACCCTGCTGACCACCCAGTTATACAATGTATGTGGCTTTTTCTCTATAATTTTCAGCTGACGGGTCGTTGGAACGATATAAAGTTAGAAGTGGTGAAGGTAAATCTCAGACCATGGCATTGATTGCTTTGACACTTTTAGTCCGGTTGTAAAACCGGCCACCATTCGTACGTGAGGCCCTTGGTCTCTCTCGAAATTGGCACATTCATTAGTTGGACTGAAGAATGTGTTGTTACATGGTGACCTTAGAGACAGTAAATATGCATCAAACTCGGTTTTGTCGACACGTCGCACCTAATCATGTTTGCAAATTAAAGCGATCGCTCTATGGGATCAAACAGCTCCCCGCACATGGTACACCAGGTTTTCATAGTTTATTCTTAATCAGGGGTTTATAATAGTGTGTGAACAAATTCGTTATTTATTATCATCATGGTTGGGATACAACGTATTTATTGGTATACGTTGATGACATCGTTATCATGATATCGTCTACCACCCTCTTGAACCAGATCATTGAGGGTAATTTCTGAATTTTCCACGACTGACCTCGGACCCTACACCATTTCTTAGGGATTGCTGCACTAGTGACACGCAGGGCTTATTCTTGTCTCAATCTAGTACGCCACCGATATCCTTCACGGGCCAACATGGCCACGTGTAATACATGAAACACTCCGGTCGATACCAGCTCTAAGTAGTGCCATCACAGGCCCCTTACTTAAGGATGGACTCTTATAGAAGTTTGCTGGGGCATTACAGTATTTGACTTTCACTAGTCCAGACATCACATATGCGGTTAGCAGGTTTGTTTGTTTATGCATGCTCCTCGTGAGCACACTTGTCTACATGAAACACATTATACGATACATACAGGACACCATACACTTTGGTCTACGGCTCACCCCTTCTACGATCACGCTAACAACATACTGTTGATGCTGATTAGGGTGTGTCCAGATACCAGGCGTTCTACATGAGGCTATTATGTGTACTTAGAAAGTAATATATCTTGGTCATCTAAATGGTAACCAACGATTTCCGCTCTAGTGCAGAAGTTGAATATCACGAAGTTGCAATGCAGTTGTCGAGACCACTTGGTGCGATCTTACTAGTGGAATTACATACTTCTTTGCGCAAAGCAACCATTGGTATATTGTAAAACGATCCACTGTCTACCATTTGGAAAATCCAGTTAATCATCAGAGAACCAAACATGTGGAGATTGACATTCATTTTGTTCGTGAAAAGGTTTGGCTAGGTCACATTCATGTTTTGCAAGTTCCATCCCCGTTCCAGTATGCTGATATCTTCACAAAGGTCTACCTAAAGACTTTTTTAAGTTTTCGGTCCAGTTGAGCGTCCTTCCTAAAGCCGCTCGAACTGCGGGGAAGTATTAGCGGAACATATTTATTGAATATTATTATTAGATGGTTATTATAATATCTCAATATATTAGGAATAGATAATGATCAATATTTATTATTCCTAGAGAATAGGGCTTCATCCCTCTATACATGTAGAGGATATTGAGGGTATGACAACCCATAAACATTAATGAATATCATGGTTTTCACTTTTTCTTTTAACTAATCCCGACCCTGTGTACTTGATAGATAGGATGTTCATTGGTGAACCATTTCTCCACTCGTCTTCAAAAGTAATTTATTAAGATCCTTCTTGCTAACCTTCATGTCAAGACCTAATATCTACCCATCTCAATTAATTTGTTAATGTCATTGATAAGTGATCCTCCATTCTTCATTTTTTATTAATAAGAAAATGATTAAGTACATGTTTCTTTGACTATAACGCATGGATTTGTTTTCATCTACCAAGTGTTATTTATTATCTTTTTCTTAAATTGGGTCCCAACACTGTATGGTTCAAACCATTCGTACCTCGGAGGATGAAACGGAGTTGTGTTGATTAGGCAGGTCTTCTTGTTTCTTTATTGTCCTGTTCACCTCCCCTAAGAAAATGTATAAAGAAGCTGAAAATTTATAAATAAAAAGTTTTATATAGTTAGGAAATTCTTTTTAGGTTTTTGTAAATAACACTAGGTTTATTCCTCGCGCTCGTGTGCGTGGAATTTTTAGTTTCATCATTCCTTCATAAGTAGGAGTCGCTTATGGTAGTCACATTTTGTTAGGCCTAGGAGTAGGTAATTGGTAGAGAGTGATTTACGGTTAAAAAATGGCGACATATGCCAACAGATGCAAAATGTAATTCATTCTACTTTAGATTTCCTGGAGATGCTGCACAAGGGAGCTACCTTAAACTTCTTAAGTTGCGCAAAGTAATCTGCATTGATCATTTTATCGTTGTTCCAAGTATTCTTCTAAAGATATGTTGATGTTCAAAGCCTGCTATACTAATTCATGATCCAGGTATCTGCCTTTTTTCGAGTCACTTTCTTCTCCTTCATACAGTTTTAGCTTTTCAAATTTATGGAGTTCTATAATTGGGGTGTAAACGAGCCGAGCCGAGCCCGAGCTCGCTAAGGCTCGAGCTCGGCTCGTTTTGGTTTAGGAAGCTCGAGCTCGAGCTCGGCTCGTTTATAGTTTTATTTATAAAGCTCGAGCTCGATTCGTTAGAAAATTTCAAGCTCGAGCTCGGCTCGAGCTCGGCTAGTTTATGTTAAATATTAAATATTTATTTTTTTTTAATTACTTTTATAATTATTTATAAGCATACTTTTTATATATAACACAATATATATTATTTAACTATTTTTTTATCACAATAACTATATTTAATAATATAATTTATGTAAAGATGTATTATTTATATATAGAAATATGTAAGTAAAAAATACATATACAAAAAGCTCGTTTAGGCTCGCGAGCCAGCTCGAGCTCGATATCCTAAAGCTCGAGCTCGAGCTCGTTTAGTAAACGAGCAATAATTTGAGCTCGAGCTCGGGCTAGAGCTCGTTTAAGCTCAACTCGATTCGAGCTTTTTTCTAGCCGATCCCGAGTAGCTTGCGAGCCGGCTTGGCTCGTTTACACCCCTATCTATAATGTACTGCATTTAATAGTGATGTGATCAAGGCTAGGATTTACATTTAATCTTTAAATTGGCACATAGCAACCTAGGTGGACTAAATGTATAGAGCTTGTGGAGATTCTGAAAGACTATATAAACATAAGTAATTGGTGTATTATATTTAAATAAAATCAAAACAAAGGGTCTTCCCTAAAATTTTAACTAATTAGCATTAAAGAGATGACAGGATCTCAGCCTCTCGTGTGATCAATTAGATTATGTTTGCAGCGGATTTAGCACATTAATAGCAATTAAAGCAAGAACATAAAAGATATTGCGATTAAAGCATAAACATAGAGAGAAGAGAGTCTGCGAAGCAATAAATGTTCTATTGGTCGCACGTTTCGGCAATTAAACAGTATGTTACCATCCTTTTATAGGCGGCAAAAGGAGGGCATGATGTCCTTTTTCTGAACACTGAATATTCAAATTACAACTGACAAAACATAAACTACTGAAGATGTCAACAGCTGACATCTTCTTACAAAGTTCTCTAAGTGCTGACAAAAGTAAACTAATGAAATCCTACAACGACTGAAGAACAAACTCTTCAGTCGTTTATAACTACTGATATATAACAACTGAAGAACATGCTCTTCAGTTGTTGTACAAACTACTGAAATGAAATACTACTT
Source organism: Flaveria linearis (assembly GCA_024085815.1). Taxonomy (NCBI): domain Eukaryota; kingdom Viridiplantae; phylum Streptophyta; class Magnoliopsida; order Asterales; family Asteraceae; genus Flaveria; species Flaveria linearis. The sequence continues at coordinate 4,812 of JABSNV010000815.1, forward strand.
GAAAAGGAAAAACCATCAAACAACTGAAGAGACTTCTTCAGTGTTGTGACAACTCTGAAACTTCAGCACTTGGTCTTCAGACTTGGTCTTCAGATGTTCGTCAACTGATGACTTCAGTAGTTGTCATCAGCTGATGTCTTCAGTCGTTGTCTTCAGACTTTGTGCATCAGCAGTTGTCATCAGTTCTTCAGTTCTTCAGACTTGATCTCAGCACTTGTCTTCAGTACTTGAAGTCTTCAGTACTTGTGTTTATCAGTACTTTAGACTTCAGTACTTGTCTTCAGTACTTTGGGATCTTCAGGGTTGTACTTCAGTTTCTTTTGAACTTCAGCTGTTGATTCTTCAGACTTTGTCAGAACAGCTGATGAGTCTTCAGCTGTGTTGTGATGTCATGTGGGACTTAGAGGTTTCCTGATCTTGGCTCATTGGTTCTTTTGGTCCAACAAACTCCCCCTGAACCAATGCAGCCAAAACCTCTAATTATTGGATGTCCCACTTATTGGTGGCATAAAGATTGGTCTATTTCCTCCTAGATCAGATTAGGAGTTGACCCAGATTAGCACTGGCCGGGAGGTAGTCTCAAGTGTTTGTTTGGCTAAGTATGGATGGGAGCTCTGTCTTGGGGAATTGGACACAGAGCTGTTACCCCATCCATGAGATCTACCTCCATGTACAAGTCGGTAGGATTCTGGGGTGTAGGCCTGAAGAAAGATCAATTGTTCTTCTTTGGACAGGTCTTCAGGCATACCATCAAATAATCCCTCCCGACCGTACAGCTCTGAGATGAACTTGACCTGTTTACCATTATTGAGCTCAATTGTTGTGATTTGCCTATAAGCAAACTCATCAGGATGTTTACCCTCCAACAACAGGTTGAGCATTTCTCTGGAAATTCTCAAGCTTCTTATAGACCAGACCCTTCCTAACCACCCTATTATCTAGCATTGAAAAGGGTGATTGGCCGGCTCTATAAGCTTTCTCGAATTCCTCTACTATTTCCAGGGTGGTATTACAAGAGCCACAGAGATCTCTTCATCTAAATTCTCTTTAATTGGCTCTTGTACCTCACAGGCATGTCCTTTTGACTATCTGTGAGCCACCCTTGGGTCAGGCCAAGTTCTCACCTTATCCTTTTCATATTGAAAGTTTGTTCAAGGTGAATAATCTCAGAGCCTCTTTCTGCATGTTATTATAGAGGTCGAAGCAGCATAAACATTGTCAATGCTTTTCAGCATTTCCTCATCATGTTTCTTTTGCTGCTCCTCCTCTTCTAACTTAACCCTCACAGTGTCCTGCTGTGAGGTGGGAGTGATGGTTGTGGTTTAGCTTTGGGTAGAGGTATAATGCTGAAAGTGGCAGACTATCCTCCTCATCCTCCTCATCTTCTTCTTCTTGCAGCCTCAACACCTTCTCTTCTTCACCAAGGGTGGATCATTGGCTGGGGGTGATTTGATGGTGAAGGGGTTGGTTTTGGGGTTGTGGTTTGGTTGTTGGTGTGGGATGTTGGCAGGCACTGCTAGTAGCCTAGAGATAAGTGCTGGTTTGGTTAGCTTTACTAGCAGTGTCCTGTTCCCAGCACCGGCTTCAGATAGGGCCTCAGCAACAGTCCTTTGGTAAAATCACCAGCCGAACAGATCTGGTGGTTATTGCCAAGAGTCTGTCCCTGGTCCATGCTTAACATCAAGGACTGGTCTGCCCAGATACTTCGAAGTGAACCTACTCATAGCCTCAAGTTTTTGTCTTTCTTCTTGGCTATGAGTAGTCCATCGGTATCAATCTCTTTCCTCTCCATGTTCCTGATCTCTTGATCTAGCAAAGCAGTGTCCTTGTCAAAGCCTTGCCTGAACAGCTGTTCAATGACTTTGTTCATTGAACGGTTATGTTCAGCATCAGCCTCCTTGACAAGGGCTGCTAGATCAGGATCAGCCACCTTCTTTCCCTCTCCTTATTATTTATCAGTGATACTGAAATCCTTTTGGATTTCAGCCACTTCTATATGTTCTACCTCCCTCACTTTCCTCTTCCCCTTCTCCCTCACCCTACTACTCTCCTCAGCGAACTCCCTCTCTACCACCACCACTTTCTCTGCCTCTTTCTCCTCTCTCCCCTCTTCCTCTTGTCTTGCACTGATGTCTCCCCCTTTTTGGTTGCATTGGTTGGGGTTTGACTATCAGCAAGAGCCTTATGTATGGCAACCTCCACCATGGGTTGTATATATGTGGGAAGCCTCTCATCAAGGGTTTGAAGAATTATATCTTTAAGGATTGGTGTGATGAGAGGCAGGGATTTCTGGAGGATAGCATCCAGCTGCTCAGGGGGGTCTGTCCCTGAGAGCTAGTGCCAGAAGCAGGGGCTGGTGGCTGAGTTTGTGGGAGTGGCTCAGTGTCTGTGAGACCTTCGGGTGAAGGTGCCATCTGTGGGGTAGTGGTGGCAGATGGACTTCTATCCTGAGTCATCTGAGCAAGCAGCTCTTTGAGTCTGCTTATCTCATCCTCAAGGATAGTGTTTGAGCAACTGCATCGTAGAAGAAGCTTAGGTCATCATCAGCATGAGCTGAATCACCTGACCTCCTGACATTGTCAGGATGACATGTCCTGAGTGTGGCTCAGTAATGACATGTGCCCCTTGTTCATGGTACTGGGGACTTCTGGCCTCAGGATTGGATCCATCATCGGCCATTGCCTCTGGTGAGGTCTTAGAGATGTTACCAGCTTCACCCTGCTCAGATGTTGATGCAGGGGAAGTGGCAGCCTCACCAGATTGTTCGCTCTCCCTAGCCATACTGGGAGGTGAACTGATTCTCTGTGCTGTGGGCTCTGATCAGCACTTGTGCCAACCCCCTCTTCGGTTGGAGTCTCCCCAGTGGTAATAGGTTTCTGGGGAGAGGGTGGAGTGCTCAGATCAGTCAGCACTTTGGCTATAACCAATGTTGGGTAGTGGGGCGGTCTCCTCTGTATGTGGGCTAGAAGCAGTATGCACATGGGGAGGACTGTGCTCTTCAATGGCAGCCTCCTCAAGTGAGGAAGACCCCAGTAATGTGGTTGCCCCAAAATTGGTTGCATCAGGCTCCTGTTGAGAGGAAGCCTGTGCGGTTGTGGTGGGTGGAGTCGTGGTACCTGCTGGGAGAATCGAACAGCAGGCACAATCCTGCCTTTGTGTGGCAGGGGCATCCTCAGGGGACTCATCTCCCTGAGTAGCCTTTGTGGGCTTCTTTTTGGATTTTGGCTTGGTGGGGACTTTGGATTTGGAGGTGGAGGCTGTGGGTTCCAGCTGCGTGGGTTTCGCAGCCGGCCAGCCTGTTTGAGTGTGGGGTCAGTGTTGTGCCTGGAGTATACCTCAGCTTGAACAGCCATGGCAGGGACCCCAGTGCCAACTAGTCCCTCAGCCTGAAGCTGGTATCGATCATGGCCATTATGAACCGTGGATTAAGTTCCAACGGTTAGAAAAAGGTTTTGTGGCCATGTCCTTGAGTTCCAAAAATAAAAGATCAGTAAAATTTAAAGGTTGTTTCTCAAGGATAGAATACAATACCTGCTGCCACCTTGTGGACATCTGGTCCCACGAAGAGGTCTTGGGAGCCAGACATACATTCACCATGTGGAAGATCAAGCGTTGAGGATCAGGAAAGTGTTTCTTCAACAAGGTAGAGGCGGAGGAGGTTACCCTGATAGTCATGAGATGTGAAGGAGAGATCAAGGGTACCTTTGGGAGGAAGTTGGGTGAGTGGCATCATCCAGCTCTAGGGTTTGGCGTTAGAGCAGCTGGAGTGATAAACCGGGTGCCGTTGACGGAGGAACGGAGAGAGACCTCGGCATTCTGCTCTCGGTTTGGACAGTGACATTGGTCCAAAACTCCGTCAAGGAGTTAGTGTATAGTGGGGTTCAGGAGAAAAGCCGTTTTGTATGGTGAGTCATACATAAGGTCGACGGCTTGGTGAAATTTGGGCCATAATGGCGATTTTGTAAGGTGGGCGACACAGTTGTGTCGAGGTTTCAGTTGCATGTTCGCCATTAATGGTGTATGGGAATTTCAGAGGTTTGTAAGGATTAGGTCAAGTGAGGAGTAAATGCTCTGAAGGTGGGGTATTTATAGGGTAGGGCAAAGGTTGAAAGAAACTAATGAAGGTTTTGTGTTAGTGATCAGTTGTTGTAACAGCTGATGACGTGGTTTTAACCTTCAGTGGTTGTAACATCTGAGGACTTGGTGTTAGCCTTCAGTAGTTGAAACTACTGAGACTTGGTTTTGTCCTTCAGATGTTGTGAAAGTCTGAAGAGTTCAGTCTTCAGTAGTTATAAACTACTGATGACCTAGTATTCTTCTTCAGACGTTGTAAACAACTGAAGACTTGGTTAGCCTTCAGTAGTGTGAACTACTGAAGACATGGTATTGCTTCAGTTGTTGTAAACAAATGAGGACTTGGTGTTAGCCTTCAGTAGTTGTGAACTACTGATGTCAGTAGTTGGGAACTACTGAAGACATGGTTTTGTCTTCAGTTGTGTATGAAACATCAGCTGTCGTTATCAGCTGATGAGAAATTACTCATCAGTGGTTCCGTCAAATCAGTTGTTTCATACTAGCCTCCACATTTACTCATCAGCTCTTTGCTGACTTTCAGATGTTTCATTGACCCTTAGCTCTTGGGAATATGCCTTCAGCTCTTGGGATCAGATGTTCACAAGTGCTGATGAAATTCTTCAGAGCTGGTGAACAAATTTGTCTTCAGTATGTGTAAGATTACACATCAGTACTTGTGAGCAAAATTGTTCTTCAGTACTTATTATTGAAAATTATACATCAGTAGTTGTAATCCACTTCACTACATCAGTTGTGTTTTTCAATAAATAATGTACATCAGTACTTTGAGTCAGTTTAGTCTTCAGTAGTTGTGAAAGAGCTGAATACTAAATTACTCATCAGTACTTATATTTGACCTTGCTCTTCAGTAGTTGTGAACTAAGAGTACCAGCATAGGTCAAATCATTCAAGCGCAGCATACCAAGCCTTAGTACCAAATTTGGAATGTGGCACTATCTAAAGCTTAGTAAAAATGTCTGCAAGCTCATCAGCACTAGGCACAAACTTAGGATCAATCAGACCTTCTCATAGCAATCCCTGATAAAATGATGTCTGATCTCAATATGCTTGGTCCTAGAGTGCTGGACTGGATTCTTAACAATACAAAGAGCTGAAGCACTATCCATTAATAATGGAGTCTTAGTCTCAGTAATGCCATAATCCAGAAGTTGGTTCTGAAGCCAGAGTATTTGAGAGGTACAACTTGCAGCAGCAATATACTCAGCTTCAGCAGTGGATGTAGCAATTGATGTTTGTTTCTTACTCTGCCAAGAAACTAAACAATTGCCTAGGAATTGGCAACCACCAGAAGTGGATTTTCTGGTGACTTTGCATCCTGCATAGTCACTATCAGAGAAAGCAACTAATTTGCATGAATGCCCAGCTGAATACCAAAGTCCTAATGATTGGGTACTTGCAGATATCTAAAGATCCTTTTGACTGCAATCAAATGGGATTCTAGGTGCAGCCTTTGCCTGAAATCTAGCACAAGCACATGTTGAAAACATGATGTCTGGTCTAGAAGCTGTAAGGTACATCAAGGACCCAATCATACATCTGTAAAGGGTTTCATCAACCGCTTTACCTTCTGATCAACATCTAGTTGTGTGATGCTGCTCATGGGAGTAGAACAGGGCTTACAGGATTGTAAATCAAACTTATCAGAACTCTTTGGTATACTTGGACTGATGGATGAAGATTCCATCATCCAGTTGTTTGATTTGCAAGCCCAGAAAGTACTGTAATTCTCCCATAGCACTCATTTCAAATCTCAGCTTCATAAGCTTTGTAAATTCATCACACAACTTGGATCAGAGGATGCAAAGATGATATCATCAACATAAATCTGAACAAGGAGTTATGTTGGTCCCACAGTCTTGATGAATAAGGTTTTATCAATGGTGCCTCTAGTAAACTTGTTCTCTAGAAGAAAGGTTGAGAGTGTCTCATACCAGGCTCTAGGTGCTTGCTTCAGCCATAAAGAGCCTTATCAAGCTTGTACACCCAATCAGGATGTTTATTGTCCTCAAAGCCTGGTGGTTGACACACATAACCTCTTCTTTGATTTTTCCATATAGGAAGGCACTTTTGACATCCATTTGATAAACCTTGAGACTGTGAAAGGCAGCATAAGCTAAGAACAGTCTAATTGCTTCTAGTCTGGCCACAGGTGCAAAGGTCTCATCATAATCGATTCCTTCCTCCTGTGCAAACCCTTGAACAACCAGTCTGGCCTGTTCTTGACAATTTGGCCCTTCTCAATGTTTTGTTCCTGAATACCCACTTGGTGCCTATAGCACACTTACCTTGGGTAATGGAACAAGCTCCCACACTTGCTGTTTCTTGAATTGAAGTAGCTCAAGCTGCATAGCTTCCACCCATCCATTGTCTCTTAAAGCAATATGATAGTTCTTTGGTTCTTGTGACTGATGAAGAGAGCATAGAAGCAGAAGTTGGACAATGATTCCTGGTTGAAACTCCAACATGAATATCACCAATGATTGTGAAGTGGGGTGATTCTTGAGCTCTTGATAAACTATGATATGTGCAGTGTTTGTAGACCCATCAGCAGCAACAGATGGGATGGAGATTCCTGAAACCATGTAGAGGATGGCAGCTCAAATGAAGTAGAGCAAGCAGAAATCTCATCAGCATTGTAGTGGATGGAGCTGCTGAGCTACAGGAGCATCAGGTTCAGTGGAATTAGGCAGGTTGTCACTGAACTTGAAGATGTGAGTACTGACTTCATCATCTCAGTACCACCGTGGAGATCTGTTGACAGGCTCAACAGATGGAGGTTGATAAGGAACATATTGCAGTATGTCCAGATCAAACAGCTCCACAGGGTTTTGTGGAATCTTGTCCTTTGGAGATTCATTGAACTTAACATGCAAAGTTTCTTCAACCCCTTGGTTCTACAGTTGAAGACTCTGTATGCTTTGCAAGTTGATGAATAACCACAAAGTACCCTGCATCCACCTTACTAGCAAACTTATGGAGTGGGTTGCTAGTGTTGAGAATGAAACAAGGACACCCAAAGGCTCTAAAGAATGAAATAAGAGGGCCAAATGATGAAGAACTTCATAGGGAGTCTTCATCAACCTCTTATTTACTAAGGCTCTATTCTGTACATAGCAAGCTGTATTGACAGCTTCAGCCCAAAAGGTCAGTGGCAGCCCTGAGTCAGCCAACATTGACCTTGCTGCTTCAATGAGGGTCCTGTTCTTTCTCTCCACCACTCCATTCTGTTCAGGAGTTCTTGGAATGCTAAACTGCCTTCTAATTCCTTGGACAGGTAGAAGTCATCAAGTGTGTGGTTTCTAAATTCTGTTCCATTGTCACTCCTCACACACTGACCTGTAGGAATACTGCTTTTCTACTTGTAACACAAAGTTAATTGTCTTTGCTGCTTCATCCTTGGAGTGCAAGAAGAAAGTCCATACAAACCTGGAGTAATCATCCACAATTACCAGGCAGTATTTCTTCTTTGCCATGCTCATTACTCGACAGGACCAAGAGATCCATGTGCAGAAGTTGTAAGCAGCAGTGGACTTTGGTTCTCTATTGAAGGGAATGAAACTTGTGTTGTTTTCCTTTCAAGCAAGCAGTGCAGTCATCTTCACACTTGAACTCCTTCAGAGGCAATCCTCTTTACTAAACCATGGCTTATAAGCTGATTCATGTTCTTGAAATTAACATGACCCAGCCTTCTATGCCATAGTGTAGACTCTTGAGGAGATGCCTTGGAGAATAGGCAAGGATGGCCTTTTAGATCCATCTTTTTGGAAAGATCTAAGGCATACACTCTTCCTGTCCTGTTGGCCTTCAGGAGAGTGTGTTCATCCAATGCCTTGTCAATCAAACTCAGAACTTTGGATGACAGAATCCTACAGTCTGGCTTATGAAAAGGGCAACATGGCCTTTGTCACACATTTGACTAACACTCAGAGGTTGTACTTGAGATTCTCCACATGGTTAACATCATCAAACCTTATTTCCCCGTTGGAAACAAAGCCTTTTCGACGATGTAACCCTTTGCATCATTGCAAAAAGAAACAACCCTTCTTTCCTTGAGAGTAGTCATTAAGAAGGGAGCTGCTTCCAGTCATATGCATGGATCCTCCACTGTCTACATACCAGATGCTTCTATGGCATGTTGAAGAACCTGCAAACACAACCATGTGTTAGTTAGTCTGGGAGACCCAAACTTGCTTGGCTTGGGTCTGTTCTCAGCTACAGATGTAGCACTAACAGGTGTGTTGTGAGTGACAGCTTGAGGTGAAGAAGATGTACAGAAGAGGAACCCTTTGGCTTGGACTTCCTTTCTGTGGTTTCAACACAGGAGCATCTAAGTGGTTGACTCTTCCCACTAGCTGCTGAACCATCATCACCAACTGTGTCTGATTTTGTGATAAAGCCTTCAGCTCTTCAGACACATTGGAGTTGCTGATGATGAGTTTCTATGTTGTACATCTTTTTCTGAGCAACCTCAGTGTTGCCTGCGTAATCCCTACCTTCTTGATTTAACTTTGGCCCTAGGATGTCAGGCTTGGATGTTGCCAGTACAAACTTGGTTTCAAACTCATTCTTCATTTTATTGATGCTCTCAGTAATTTCTTCCTTCTGTTTGAGTTTGGAACCCCTTTTGTACCAGCATTCATCAGTAAGATGATTGAACAAGCCACATATCTCACATGGCTTTTTCTTCATCTTATGCTGATCATCAGCTGAAGAGGATTAACTGCTGAAGACTTGTTCTTCAGCTGTTTGTCATTAGTACTAGCAGTTTTCTTCCTAGTGCCTGCTTTCCTGGTATCCTTTTAGCTGTCTTCAAACCTTTCCTACTGTTAGTTTTCTTCTCTTTAGTGCTAACAGTATTTGAGGTTTGAACTTCAGATGTTGTCACTTGCTCTCCAGTACCTTCAGTACTTCTAGTGACAACTTCTGAGTTGATCAGCTTTTGGTCATGTGATAGTCTATCTCTGATGATGCTGATTCAGAGGATAGTAAGTCACATGATGAGAAGGATGGTTATTGCTCTCCCCATCAGATTCAACTTCTGCTCTTGAAATGAAAATCTGTGGGAGGAGCAGTGTGATTATAACCAATGCCAAACTTCACATTGGAAGCTGGTGCTTGCTAAGAGCATTTCAAAACCCTTGCAAGATTGCCACCATCGATCACACTCAACTTAGGTGGTTGCAAGAGTTTCCTTGAGGTCCTTGTACTTCTCTAGAAGTACATCTTCCCTAGCTTTACTATCTTTGATTGGCAGTTGAGCTTGTAAATCTCATCATTTTTATCTTTTAGAACAACCTCAAAATCAGCTTTTCTTTTGGAAATAGTGTGCTCAAGCTCAAGATTTTTATCTATTAAAGCTACATTTGCTTCTCTAATAGAAGCAAATGCTGCTATGCATGACTCTGAACAAAGCTTGGCTTTTGCCTCAGTGGATACCTGAGATGAGGCATTGGATGATGACCCTTCAGCAGAATCAAGGGCCATCAGAGCAGATTTCCAAAAGGTTGATCACCACCATGTTGACCAGCACCTTGGAGTAGTGGTTCCTGACCAGATAGCTCTTCTGGTAGACTACTCCGTCAACAGCACAGTTGGGGTGAAAAAGCTTTGTTGTTGAGGTTGTTGTGTGGTGATGAGATTGGGAAGAATGAGGCTCTGGAAGAGCATGAGGTGGTTGAGCCGGGGGTGCTTGAGGTTGACCAGGCTGAGGCATGTAGTAATAGGGATAAGGATAAGCATATGACCCTGTGGCACAAAATAAGCAGGTGGTGCTTGTGCTTGAGATGGATGGGGAGAACTGTAGGAAGGTTGCCCTTTGTGCTGTGAGCTATTGCTGGGAAAAGTCACAAAGGGTGCAGATGAGTTAGATCCAGATGATCTACACTCTCTTGCAAAGTGTCCAAGCCTTTGGCACTTGTGACACCTCAACTTGCTCTTGTCAAAACCAACTTTGGTTTTGCCAGAGAGTCCTGGGAATTTCCTACCAGTTCTTTGTAGAACTCTGAGATCGGATATTATCATTGCCATTTGGTTCAAAATATCCATCTCTTCCAGATCATCATCTGGAATGCCCTTCAAATCCTCCATCAGAAAACACAAGTTGTCACCACCTCCTTCTGAACTACCGACACCAACAAAAGCTTGTTCTGAGTTTGTAGAGAAATCAATATGCTCATCATAAGAACTTTCTGATGAAGCATATTCTGACTCATGACTTATCAAGGCAGCATTACCTTGGACAAAGTCATCAGCAAGTTTGCCAGAAGATGACAACTTCCTTTTGCTCTACCTCTCTCTCAAAAGTGAGTAGTTTCCCATGAAGTTGGGTGAGAGATAGAGTGTCAAGGTCAGCACTAGAGCGTAGGACAATGGTATATGTGTCCCATCTCTCAGGCAATGACCTGAGGAACCTGTTGTTCATCTGGCTTTTGGAGTACTCTTGTTTAACCATCTTCAGCTCAGAGATTAAACAAGAGAACCGCTCAAACTGCTGGGTCAGAGTCTCCCCCTTTCTATATGAGAAGTCTCATATTGTTGGGCAAGGTTTCCCTATTGTTGCTAAGACCGAATCAGTTCCTCCAAATTGTGTCCTTTAGAGCAACCCATAGGTCATGAGCAGCTCATAATGCGAGCCCTGAATATATCCGTTTGGAATGGCCATGGCTAAAATTCATGGGCTCTAGCATCAATTTCAAACAGCTTTAGATCTTCGTCCGAATACTGTTCAGGTTTCTTCGCAACCTGTTCATTAGATTCCGGGACGTTCACCATAGGCTTGTATGGCCCATGCACCACTGACTTCCAACAACCAGCACTGTTGACAGCCAAGTGGTGCAGCATACGTCTTGCCATATGTTATACTCGTTCCTAACCAGCATCGGAGGCTTGGTTGCGGAACCAGTATTGTGAGGATCATTGGTTGGTGTTGTCATCTCAGGGTTTGGTCAAGAACAAGTTTAAACACGACAATCGTAACTCAAAACCACCAAAAGACCTCAAGATTTTGGCCGGAAACAGCAGAAAACTCTCTATGACTAACTCTTGCAAATTGCTAATTCGATCAAACTGAGAGATCAAAAGAGCAGTTTCAAATGATCAATGGTAAGATCGATCAATGATTAACCTGGCTGATACCATTTGACAGGATCTCAGCCTCTCGTGTTGATCAATTAGATTATGTTTGCAGCGGATTTAGCACATTAATTAGCAATTAAAGCAAGAACATAAAAGATATTGCGATTAAAGCATAAACAAGAGAGAGAGAGTTCTGCGAAGCAATAAATGTTCTATTGGTCGCACGTTTCGGCAATTAAAAAACAGTATGGTTAACCATCCTTTTATAGGCGGCAAAAGGATGGGCATGATGTCATTTTCTGACATCACTGAATATTCAAATTACAACTGACAAAACATAAACTACTGAAGATGTCAACAGCTGACATCTTCTTACAAAAGTTCCTAAGTGCTGACAAAAGTAAACTACTGAAATCCTACAACGACTGAAGAACAAACTCTTCAGTCGTTTTATACTACTGATACTATAACAACTGAAGAACAGCTCTTCAGTTGTTGTACAACTACTGAAATGAAATAAACTACTGAAAAGGAAAAACCATCACAACAATGAAGAAGACTTCTTCAGCTGTTGTGACAAACTCTGAAACTTCAGCACTTGGTCTTCAGACTTTGGTCTTCAGATGTTTCGTCAACTGATGACTTCAGTAGGTCATCAGCTGATGTCTTCAGTCGTTGTCTTCAGACTTTGTGCATCAGCAGTTGTTCATCAGTTCTTCAGTTCTTCAGACTTTGATCTTCAGCACTTGTCTTCAGTACTTGAAGTCTTCAGTACTTGTGTTATCAGTACTTTAGACGTCAGTACTTGTCTTCAGTACTTTGGGATCTTCAGCTGTTGTACTTCAGTTCTTTGAACTTCAGCTGTTGATTCTTCAGACTTTGTCAGAACAGCTGATGGGAGTCTTCAGCTGTTGTTATGATGTCATGTGGGACTTAGAGGTTTTCCTGATCTTGCTCATTGGTTCTTTTGGTCCAACAAGAGACATGAAGATGCACTGATATAGGAATTTGGAAATATAAAATAGAAGTCACATAGTAATGAAATGGGTTTCATATTAGTATTTGGGATTATGTTGTCAATTTGGTATTTTTTAAGTAGTCCTAGCTTGTTATCTGTGTGAAAGGGAACGGGGAAAACCTTAATGGAAGGTACATATGGAAACAAATATAAGCTTTTGCATGTAATGTAGGAAAGGCAGCTGGATAAGAGGCATATAAAAAAACTACAAGATACTTTCTGCCAATGCAATATAAGAAACGTTAGCAACTATACAGGAGGAAGGAAACTTGAGCTATGATAGTAATATAGCACGTAATTTTAGCTATAAAGGTTAATAAAAGATTAGATATTGATAATTCAGATGCATACTTGAAGGATTTAAACATGAACATTTTGTACAAGGCCTTTGAACTGTTAAGTGTTCTAACACTCTACTCATTATGAGACTGATTGTATTGACCTCCCTTAATCAATCCTGCAGTTGGTATCAGAGCATTCCAGGCTCTTGATTGTAAGATCTCATAATCTTAGATCTCCTCGGTTCTCACAAAACACTTAAACATCTCAAATGGAAGCTTCTAAGTCTGATATGGAAACCGGTACCATGGTAAAGGCCCCATTGATCACTCCTGATGATTTTGATACTTAATGTCTAAGAATGGAAGGCTTCATCAAGTCACAAGACAGCAGGATATGGGAGTCTGTTACCTTAGGAGTTTACATTCCATGCACCTCTTCAGGCTGTTGGAGGTGGCATGATACCAAAGGAAGTGGCTGGCTACTCTAAAGAAGATAGAAAAAGAATAGATGTAGATCAAAAGGCCATGACTGCTCTCCAAACTGCTCTTCCAAATGCCATCTACAGAGCCTTCAAGAAGTGCAAAACTGCTAAGCAGCTTTGGGATGCACTGAAGCTGATGTATGAAGGGTCTATTGAAGCCAAAGAAAACAAGAAAGACATTCTAAAGCAGCAGTTTGAAAATTTCACCTTTAAAACAGATAAAACCATGACTTAACAATACTTCATGTATGTTAAGATTATGGACACTCTAGTGGATGTTGGAGTGAAGCTGGAGAACAGGGATATTATGAGAAAGTTCATGTCCTCTCTTCCTAGAAAATGGACACATTACTGTATGGCAATTAAGATGACTGAAAACCTCAAGACCCTCACTCTCACTAAGTTATATGGCATACTCAGTGGTTACTAGATGCAGATGAACATGCAAAATCCATCTAGCAACTCTAGCAATCAATAGAGTTCTACCTTGCATATGGTTAAAGGGATTATAGAGAACCACAACACCATCTTATCTCTTACCCTGACAACTCACCAAAGGACCCTTTCATTACCTTCCAAGACACCTAGGGAGAGCTACATCCAAGGAAGCCCATTCCAAGATACAAGCTCATCACAAGCCTTTGTGTCTCATGATGAAAGTATATGCAACTTCTTCTTCACCCTGAAGATTTGGATGGTATCCATCCGGATGATCTGGAATATATGGAGATAGTTTCAAAAATGGCTCTTCTCACTCATCGAGCAAGAATTTCTATAAGAGGATAAGGAGAAAGTTTCCTAGCAATGTATCCAGTGGAAACTTTGGGCTGGACAAGAGCAAAGTGAAGTGTTACAACTGTAACAAGATGGGTCACTTTGCTAGGGAGTGCAAGGCACCTAGGACTAATGGTGGCCATGCACAACAAAGACAAACTACACTGAGGGAACTCCATACACTGAGAAGCCCAAGCAGCAAGCTGCAGTTGTTATTAAAGAATGAGACTTTGATTGGAGCTTTCAGGTAGAAGATGTGTCTCCAAACCAAGCACTGATGGCAGATCTTGATGAAGCCAAGGTATTGGAACATCTTTGTATCCCAAAGTGCATTGCTAAAGTAAAAGATATAGGTCCTATAACTTAGAAATAAGATCTAATCTTGAGTCCTTAAACATCTTAAAATCTGATTTAAAAGAACTAAAAATAAGTATAAGTTAAAAATAGAAGACTTAAAGAAAACCATTTCAACTCTTAAACATGAACATACCAACTACAGGACTCAAATCAAGAATCTCATCACTAAGTTAACTGAATGCCAGGCTGAGCTTATGATCAGCAAAGCCAAGGCAGAGAAACATGTTCTTGAAGAGAGACCTTCAAGAACATAATATCCTCATCTCTGCATGCCAAGTCTATTCTCAAAACAAACAGGGACTGAGATCAAGTGAGATAACTCCTCCAGACACTCTATTATCTGTAAGATCTCATAAGTGTGGAAGTGGTTAAGATGAGCTTCCATCTATAGATCCCAGTGATGAAGAGGATGAGGAGGAAATAGTGAAAGATAAATCTGAGAAGAGTGAAGAATTTCATCCTAACAAGGGTCACTATTCTCCTGAGGAGAGGAAGAAGCCTGGGATGATAACTCAAAGATGAAGAATTTGATCTGACCAGCTAAAAGGAGATCAAGAGAGCTCAAGATATCAAGGCCACCTTCAACTCTAAGCAGAAACAAGGTTTTATCTCTACAGGTTTTGAAGTGGTGAAGACTGTGGATACAACTTGAACTCTAGTACCAAGAGTTCAAGTTCATATTCAACTCATCCCTGTGAAGGAATAAAGGCTGATCATTTGTGTACCACAGCTACATAGCACGAACCATCCACATTTAAAAACAAGACTCACCTTAAGAAGCTTGTTACAACATCTGAAAAGATGGGGATGGAGATGGACAGTGATCAAACTCAGTCTTTCAGTCACAAGAAGACTCTCTGAACAAAGCAAATTGATTGCATTATGTGTGTAGTACTTCTCATCTTGCTAGGGATTGCATCTACAATCCCAAAAGTACGGTCAACATAACCAAGAAGAAGAGTCTGAGAGGAGAAAGAAGAAGAAAGCTTTAGAAGAAGATTGTGTTTCTTTCGAAAGCTCCAAAGTGAAAATGAAGACAAGTGAAAACTTGCCTTCAGAAGATATTTTGGTCTCGGAAGAAAGGAATGATTCCGAAGCAATGAAGCTTGCTGTAGTGAAAGAAAGATCTTTCGAAGGGCCAGTCTCCAAAACTTCTAAAGTTTTTAAAACTTCTAAAGTATTGAAGGTCAAGTCTAATCTTCCAAAGATGATGTAGATGATAAAGGAAGACCATGTGACTGAAAGTTCTTCATTAACAACAGCAAATGATCCCCAAAGTCTTAGCATAAGATCAATTACTATTGCATTGTCTTCAGTTCATTTTGAAGAGCCCAAGACCAATGTGGCTTGGGTTTCCAAATGTAACTAACTCTCTTATTGTGCAGAACAACTGAAAACCAAGAAGAATGTATGGATTATTGACAATGGATGTTCTAGTCACATGATAGGAAATGACTCATTGCTTCAAAAATTTGAGAGAATTGATAGAGGGCCAGTTGCTTTTAAAGAAGATGTTGGAGGTTACATTATAGGAAGGGGCAGGGTCACAACTCATCCCTGTGGATACAACTTTGAACTCTAGTACCAAGAGTTCAAGTTCATATTCAACTCATCCCTGTGAAGGAATAAAGGCTGATCATTTGTGTACCACAGCTACATAGCACGAACCATCCACCTTTAAAAACAAGACTCACCTTAAGAAGCTTGTTACAACATCTGAAAAGATGGGGATGGAGATGGACAGTGATCAAACTCAGTCTTTCAGTCACAAGAAGACTCTCTGAACGAAGCAAATTGATTGCATTATGTGTGGTAGTACTTCTCATCTTGCTAGGGATTGCATCTACAATCCCAAAAGTACGGTCAACATAACCAAGAAGAAGAGTTCTGAGAGGAGAAAGAAGAAGAAAGCTTTAGAAGAAGATTGTGTTTCTTTCGAAAGCTCCAAAGTGAAAATGAAGACAAGTGAAAACTTGCCTTCAGAAGATATTTTGGTCTCGGAAGAAAGGAATGATTCCGAAGCAATGAAGCTTGCTGTAGTGAAAGAAAGATCTTTCGAAGGGCCAGTCTCCAAAACTTCTAAAGTTTTTAAAACTTCTAAAGTATTGAAGGTCAAGTCTAATCTTCCAAAGATGATGTAGATGATAAAGGAAGACCATGTGACTGAAAGTTCTTCATTAACAACAGCAAATGATCCCCAAAGTCTTAGCATAAGATCAATTACTATTGCATTGTCTTAAGTTCATTTTGAAGAGCCCAAGACCAATGTGGCTTGGGTTTCCAAATGTAACTAACTCTCTTTATTATGCAGGAACAACTGAAACCAAGAAGAATGTATGGATTATTGACAATGGATGTTCTAGTCACATGATAGGAAATGACTCATTGCTTCAAAAATTTGAGAGAATTGATAGAGGGCCAGTTGCTTTTAAAGAAGATGTTGGAGGTTACATTATAGGAAGGGGCAGGGTCACAACTCATCCCTGTGGATACAACTTTGAACTCTAGTACCAAGAGTTCAAGTTCATATTCAACTCATCCCTGTGAAGGAATAAAGGCTGATCATTTGTGTACCACAGCTACATAGCACGAACCATCCACCTTTAAAAACAAGACTCACCTTAAGAAGCTTGTTACAACATCTGAAAAGATGGGGATGGAGATGGACAGTGATCAAACTCAGTCTTTCAGTCACAAGAAGACTCTCTAAACGAAGCAAATTGATTGCATTATGTGTGGTAGTACTTCTCATCTTGCTAGGGATTGCATCTACAATCCCAAAAGTACGGTCAACTTAACCAAGAAGAAGAGTTCTGAGAGGAGAAAGAAGAAGAAAGCTTTAGAAGAAGATTGTGTTTCTTTCGAAAGCTCCAAAGTGAAATGAAGACAAGTGAAAACTTGCCTTCAGAAGATATTTTGGTCTCGGAAGAAAGGAATGATTCCGAAGCAATGAAGCTTGCTGTAGTGAAAGAAAGATCTTTCGAAGGGCCATTCTCCAAAACTTCTAAAGTTTTTAAAACTTCTAAAGTATTGAAGGTCAAGTCTAATCTTCCAAAGATGATGTAGAAGATAAAGGAAGACCATGTGACTGAAAGTTCTTCATTAACAACAGCAAATGATCCCCAAAGTCTTAGCATAAGATCAATTACTATTGCATGTCTTCAGTTCATTTTGAAGAGCCCAAGACCAATGTGGCTTGGGTTTCCAAATGTAACTAACTCTCTTTATTGTGCAGGAACAACTGAAAACCAAGAAGAATGTATGGATTATTGACAATGGATGTTCTAGTCACATGATAGGAAATGACTCATTGCTTCAAAAATTTGAGAGAATTGATAGAGGGCCAGTTGCTTTTAAAGAAGATGTTGGAGGTTACATTATAGGAAGGGGCAGGGTCACAAATGGTAAGCTCAGTATTGAGAAGGTAAACTTTGTAAAGGAGCATGGGTACAATTTACAAAGGTTCCCAATTTTGTGACTAGAGACATAACATGCTCTTCACTGAGCATGAGTGCATTGTTCTCAAGCCCAGGGTGGTTATTATTCAAGTGCATATCCTGCTTAGAGCACCTCGAAAAGGGAGCATGTACAAGATGAATTTGCAAGAAACATCCCCTTCAGGAGAAGTTTCTTGCTTTCTATCTAAAGCATATATTGATGAGTCTTTCCTTTGGAAGAAAAAAATACGCCATGTAAACTTTAAGAACATGGATAAATTAATTAAAAATGATTTGATAACTGGAATGCCAAAGAAAGAGTTTACAAGTGATGATCACTGTGTTCATGCCTGAAAGAGAAACAACACTTGGTGTCTCACATGCCAAAGGAAAAAACTCTATCATTATTCCCTTACAATTATTACACATGGATCTCTTTTGCCCTATCAGTGTAATGAGTCTAGGAAGGACCTCATATTGTTTAGCGATCACAGATGATTTCATAAGATTCACTTGAGTTTTCTTCCTTAGATCTAAGGATGAGACTCCTGAGATCTTGAAGAACTTCATTCTGAAAATTGAGAATCAAAGTGATCACAAGGTCATGATCATAAGATGTGATCAAGGAACTGAATTCAAGAACAAAATCCTCGACATATTTTGTGATAAAAAAGGTATTACAAGACAATATAATGATCCCAGGAATCCTCAGCAAAACGGTGTTGCTGAGAGGTGAAACATTTCACTTATTGAAGCTGCAAGAACCATGCTGTCTGACTCTAAACTATCCATCACCTTCAGGGCAGGGGCAGTTAACACTGCCTACTATATGCAAAATAGAGTTTTAGTAGTTAAGACTCATGGTAAGAATCCTTATGAACTCTGACATAAAAGAAGACATTATATTGGTTTTCTCAAATCATTTGGATGTCCCTGCAACATCTTGAATACCAAAGATCAAGTAGCCAAGTTTGCTGAGAAATCAGATGATAGACACTTTATTAGATAATCTTCCCAAGCTAGGCTTATAGAGCATATAATCTAAGAACTAGAGTAGTTGAAAAATCATCCAATGTGATTTTCAATGAGCACACTCCCCGTGTGAAAGGTTCTAGTCCAGACTGGCTAATTAATCTTGATTTAGTTACCAACTGTTTTAACAAATCTTGTGAAAATGTTTCAGGATATACAAATAACTTATCAACAGGAGATCCTGACCCAAGATTTGAGCTGAGAAGACCAAGCAGAATACTACTTCTGCTCCAATGGTTACTAACCCTGCAACTAGAGTTCCTATCAGTACAACATTGACAAATCAAGCTGATACATCTGAGGTGCCTACAAATTCTAGTTCAAAGCCATAAAAGTCAAATAAAGGATATCCAAATATAGGAGGAAATAGTGGTAGTGACAGTGATCAAGAATTTTCTTGATGCTGATAACCACTCCATTGAAGACAATGTCAATGATGTCACAAATTCATTGGATCAAGCTTCTCTTGATAAGTGTGCTAATATGGTAGCAGACACTTCATTGCCAGATCTAAACTTCACAATTTAGATTTGTCAAATCAACTTACTATGATCCCTTAACTCAGAATCCACAAGTCACATCCTACCACAAACATCACTGGAGATGTTGATTAAGGGGTGAGAACAGAAGGACAAACCCATAACAAAAGCATTTGTCTATACTCTTGCTTCTTATCTCAGATAGAGCCAAAGAAATATGATGAGGCTTTGAAGGATGGAAGTTGGGTTGAAGAAATGGAAGAGGAGCTTCTTCAATTCAAGAGACAAAAGGTGTGGAACCTATGTCCTCTTCCTCAAGGAAAGACTATCATAGGAACCAAGTAGGTGTTTAGGAATAAGAAAGATGATAAAGGACTTGTCATCAAGAATAAGGCAAGACTGGTTGTTCAAGGGTACACACAAGAAGAAGGAATTGATTACACTGATGTCTTCGCTCTTGTAGCAAGATTAACACAAATGAACAATATGCTGATCTGTTCACAAAGCCTTTTGATGAACAGAGATTTAAATATCTGTTTCAGCAATTGGGATGATTAACCTTGAGTAGATTTTCCTAAAACTTAATCAATAGTATTTCTAAAAGGAACTGTGTGTTCTAAGTTATCTAGAGAATCCTCTATATGAGCCAAGTTTATCTTGGGAGAAAATCTTTTTCAAACAATATTTTTAGAATTTTAAAAATCTTAAATACATTTTCTTTCAGAAGACATTAAGATTGCCTCGGAAGAATTTAAGTCTTCAAATTAGATAGCTACTTATAAGAAATTTACCTTCGGAAAAAATGTTGATATTTCTTCCGAAGTCAAAATATGCTTTTAAGTACTTATATGCATTTGAATAACAAATTTCTTCCAAAAGCAATTATGTCTTACAAGATTTACTCTCATTAAGAATAAAACTTCTAAGTTCTAGTTTCTTTTGAAATCAAATATATCTCTGAAGAGAAAATTATTTCAAGTAAATTTTCCTTCCAAAGCAAATTTTCACAAAGCTAACAAATATCTTCCGAAGTAAAAATTTGGCTTCAGAAGTTTTTCACAAAACTTCCAAAGATAAATTACCTTCGGAAGAATTTTGACTTCCAAGAAAACTACCTTTTTGGGCACTTTCTTAGAGGTGGGACCGACATTTGGATTTCAAAGTTTATTCTTTTACATTGACTTTGTCTCAAATCCATTTCATATATATACCCAACTGCCCCCCCCCCCCCCCTTCACTATCTTCTTCATCTACAAATTCTCTAAACCTAAATTCCTACTCACCACCTTTGTTCTTACCTTTCTTCACCTCAAAGCTATCTCAAATGGCCAACCTTGATCGAAGAAACCAACCTGATTTTTCCATACATCTTCACAGGCAACATAATCATGTTGCTCTATTGAATCTGAGAAAGATCCAAGTTTCTCAAAGGTTTGCCACTTTCTCTCTTTATCTAACTACTTCACTTCCCTTACCATTGATCCACCACTCTATAAGGATCAACTTTTAGACTTTTAAAGGACCTGCCAAGAGGTCAATATGGATAGGGAGAAGGCACTGTCTGCCACAGTGCAGGGGAGGACAATATTCATCATCATAAACTCTCATCTATAGGTGGATGATGCAGAACGTGAATTGTCCTTTCCAAAATCTGTTGTTAACCACTTCTTTAAGCAGATGGGCTATGAAGGTGACTACTCAATCAGAACCTTCAAGAAAGGAAGGTTGACTCTCAATGGAAGTACCTCCTCCATGTCATTATCCACAACTTGTCTAACAAACATGGAGGATGGGACCAAATTCCAGAAGACCTCTCTTTCATAGTCCATGGAATGGTTCATGGAGTCAAGTTCAGGTATTCATAATTTATGTACACTAATTTACTTGCAAACTTGGACTCCTTAGAATATTATATGTTCCCTAGATATGTCCAGCACATTCTCAACTATGAATTGGGCTCACAGTTGAGGAGACCTAGTAATATTCTAAAATTGGGACAGATGAAGCCCGATATCTTCAAGATAATCACAAAGCCTACTGTAGCTTCTCAGGGGTAAAAAAACCTGGTCCCAAAAATATTAGAGCTCATTGCTCAAGGTGATAACCTAGTAGCACCAGCTAGTGTTGAATCCACACCTTCCACTTCCAGACAACCCACAGCCACAAATAACCATCACCTATAATAGAAAATCCAAACTAACCCCTGCATAAGTTATTGAAATTGTGCAGGCCCCCATATTACCACCCATAAGGAGGAAGAAGAAACTGGAGCTTCCACTTCTCCTGAGGAGCAAACCACTCCCATCTCACCAATAATCAGTCATGAGGCTCCCATGCTCACACAGAGGAGCTCATAACCCAAGAAGCCTTAAGCCTTCACTTAGAGTCTCAACACTCAATGAATAACCTTCAGGGAAAGTTACCATCCCCAGCCTCTAGATTTAAACCAACCAATTTCCAGCCTATGGCACTTAGTGAGTATCATGAGTCTCTCTTCTCATTCCCTACTCAAATAGAGATGAGTACTCATGTGTCCCCCATATCTAGCCCACATCATCCACCCTCTATTGAGGTGGATCTTCCTGAACCTGTTTAGGAGATCCATATGAAAAAGGCTCTCACTTCGACAAGTGATTACATCATTAAGACCTCAACCATGGCAACCTAGCCCATTGACATTTCAACTGACGATGTCAGTGAGTAGGGGAAATCCAGCAACCAAGATCAATAGGCTGGTGATGAGGAATAAGACTTAGGTCTAATTCTCTCATCCCCCAGTGATTCTTCTACTGAATATGAGGGGAACCTGAGACTAAAGGTGCAAAAAATAACCAAAACATGCACTTATTTAGTCTCCAAGGTTAGTCACATGAACTCTCAAGTGATTACTCTAAAGTTCTTGATACGATCTATTCCACATATTATTGCACTTGATAATCAAATTATGACAGGTGTGTGTGTGTGTGTGATATCAATGAACATTAAACAAACTCAATTGAATATTATTAACCAAACAACTATAATACCAAAGGAGTTACATCGTTTAGCTCGATTCGCCCGAGGGGAGCTCCCCTTGGGTGGCCTATCACACATCTCTTTGCTCTCTAACTCTCAGATCTCCTTTACAAATGAGCACACACATAATGAAATACAAAGAAAAAACATCTATTTATACTATCTAGATGTTCTCGTGCGAGAACTTTTAGTTCTCGCGCGACAACTCTAAGCTTTCGCGCGATAAGATTTTATCCATCATCTTGGAGTTCTCGCATCCTTGTATTTCTCGTATGATTTGAGTTTTTGCTTTTTATTTGATATTGTAATCCATTAAGGCAAGGTCCTTACAATTTTCCCCTCTGGATTATGATATCAAGCTTTGTTTGACTTCAGTCACTCGCCCTCAAGAATTATTTGATATCCGGGTATCTTTCTCTTTAGTCTTCCCCCTCAGCTTTAACCTCCTCCTAATGTATAGCTCATAAAGGATATCGCGTCTGAATCAAGATTAAATTTTTCGATCTTGATTACTTACAACTTAAGATGTATTAGGCATATGATAAAGAGATCCAACTTCCATTTTGGATTCCCGAAGAACCCAATTCTTCAATCTGATGACAAGATTCTATGACAACAAACTAGATCATCTAAAGTATTCTTCCCCCTAAGTAAGATGTAATAAACCCATATTTTCAGAGCAAGAATACCAAACAATCTTGATTCTTCACTTAATCAAACCGTTCGATCATTGTCCCCAACAGTAAGATAAGATAAGCCCATATTGTCAAGGTTCAATTCACGAACGACCTGTATCAATGTAGATATAAAATCTTAAACTTGATCAAACATCACTAAAAACCCTTGTTTAAGTACCAAACTTCAAATCATCCGGCATCTTCCAGTCACAGTTTATGGATGATGAAGTTTTAACATTCTGAAGTTTTCGTATGAGAAAATTTTTGCAAATGACGGTTACTACTGCGAAGGTTTTGCATCGAAATGTTTTCTCATGAAATGTTTTCTCACGACAAGTTTTCTCATGAAAAGTTTTCTCATGGAAAGTTCTCGCAAAATAAGGTTATTTTTTAAATGTTCTCGCACGATGCAGTTACTCCCGTGAAACTTCAACCAAAATCGACTGTTATGATTTTGAATCACTGCTACATCTTATATCTTCGTTTTCCACTAAAAGTCAAAGATACCGTGCATAATGATGTAGCAAATCTGATTTCATGTGTGTTCACCCTCGGTTTCACCTTCTTCTCCTTTGAAACTGGTCCAAAATCGATCTAAGCCTTTAGATCTTCAACCTCCATGTTTAACGTCTTAAACGGATGATCGCGGAATGAAAATCCATGTATCAGAGCAACACCTTGCTCTGATACCAACTGTAAAGCCCTCGATACGATCTATTCCATAGATTGTTGCACTTGATAATCAAATTAAGATGGATGTATGTGTGTGTGATATCAACGAACATTAAACAAACTCAATTGAATATTATTAACCAAACGATTACAATACCAAAGGAGTTTACATTGTTTAAACTCGATCGACCCGAGGTGACCTCCCCTCTGCTCTCTTACTCTCAGATCTTCTTTACAAATGAACACACAGATAATGAAATACAAAGGAAAAACATCTATTTATACTATCCAGATGTTCTTGTACGAGAGCTTTAAGTTCTCACGTGACAACTTCAAGCTTTCGCGCAATAAGAATTTATCCATTATCTTGGAGTTCTCGCATCCTTGTATTTCTCGCATGATTTGAGTTTTGCTTTTCACTTGATATTGTAATCCATTAAGGCTAGGTTCTTACAACTACCTTGCAAAGAGGGTCAATGATCAGCAACTTAAGATTTCTGTTCTCAAGGAGCAACTAGCTAGAAGACCCTAAAGGAGGACTCAACCAAGAACATAAGAACCTGAGGATGTGATAGACTTAACCTCCAGCTCACCTATGCAATTGGTTGATGCTACCAAAAAGGAGGAGGAAGTTATCACAATCACAGAACCTAGGAGTCCTTCTTAGAGTATGGACGTTGAGGATTCACCATCCTCACTTGTAATTGTCCACACTTAGCAACCTCCTTAAGTTCATACTAATATGGACTCTCTTATACAAAGACTATTTAAGGAGGGTATACCAAGGGCAATGTTATACCCACCCTATGGAGCTGCAAATGAAATACATGGATGGAGGTATGATGCCAATAGAAGAGCCCTGATACTACATAAAAGTTCAAGGATAGCAAAAGGTCATCAACTTTCAGACCTTAAACTAGTATGACAGTCTCTTTAGTTAATATGTCACTTGTCAAACCAACTCAACATAGGCAAGCTGACATAATGGTTACGAGAATTCGAGATAGGATTATTGAAAAACTCAGACAAAAAAGAAGACAAATGCAAATAGGCAATATCATTGGTCAACTGGATCTTGAGGTGGACCCTAGATTAGTTTCGAATAGGAAACCTTGACTGAAGGCCCAATGACTAAGACTGTGAGCATTGTCACAGAAACCACCACTTTAACATCCTATACCCTTAGTGACGCACCAGTTAGTGAAGGCATGTGATTGATAAAGGGAAGAGGAAAATGACTCCCGAGGAGATTGAGGAAGAGAAAAGAGAGAGGAAGAGGAAGCTAAGGGAAGAGAGTTCAACTGGTTCCTCGGGCTTTATGGAAGCTACAATCAGGATAGCTCCCAGGCCAAACACTCAAGATGATGAGTTGAGGGTTGCTAGATTAAATGATTTGGGAACCAGGAACTACAATATTGATAAACTCGTCTCTTTTCCCTTATAAAAGCAAAATGATATAGAAGACTTAAAGCTGATAAAGGGGAAGAAGGAGCCAGAGGATGCAAAACT
The DNA here is from genome assembly GCA_024085815.1 of Flaveria linearis. Lineage (NCBI taxonomy): Eukaryota > Viridiplantae > Streptophyta > Magnoliopsida > Asterales > Asteraceae > Flaveria > Flaveria linearis. The sequence continues at coordinate 29,714 of JABSNV010000815.1, forward strand.
GATCCTCAAAGTTAAAGAAGAAAGAAGGCAAAAGATGTTGTACAAACATGCTCCTACTCTCTCCCCAGTTCATGAAAGCCTTGAGAGAGAAGTTGTGCCAACTGAACAACCTTAGGTAGACAAGGAGGCTGATAAACAAAACATGATCAACTATCTGAGTGCCACGGGTCTTTATCAGGCATCTACATTTCTTCCCCTCTCATATGAATATGTTGAATTTGAATATCTTAAGCAACTGGAACAACAGTTCATCAATAAACAAAAGGCTACTAAAAGAAAGATGAGGGAAAAAGCTACAAAATCAAGAGCCATCATCCAAAAAGTCGAAAGAAGTCTAATAACAGGCAGAGGATGATGAGTTCTTAAAGCTGTATGGATTCTTCGGAAGGAGGCTTGGTCTAATCTCCCTATCCACTATGGATGAGCACATTAAAGTGATGAAGAAGAAGATTCAAAGGGAGAGCTTGTGGACTTGCATGATCCACCAAGCCAAGCTCCTCCTGAGGTTGAAGTTAATGTTGAACCAAGTCAGACCTCAGAGTATCTAAGAAGTTAAAGGCATTCACTTTCAGACCTCAAGATGAGTAAGAGCATCCTGAGAAAGTGTAATAAGTGGCTGCTCAACCAACTCCTACTCAAGCACAGGCTCTTGCAACTGGAAGACCCATCCTGTCTTAGCATCCTGAGGAAGTGCAATAAGAGGTTGCTTAACCAACTCCTACTCAAGCATAGCCTCTTGCAACTGGAAGACCCATCCTGTCTTGGACTTTTGATTCTAATCAAAACAGATGGTATGTCATCAGAGATCAAGGTGGTCAAGATGTATACTTCTAGAATAACATGCTTGATCTACCTCTTCATGATCTCCATGACATGAGAAGGTATTATAAATGTCTGAAGAATCCTGACCAAATGATGAAAAGGGAATGGTCTTGATCCTAATGAGGACTGTCAACTACTGAACAATCTTCTCTGTTTTGGTAGCATCGGCCTAGGGGGAGTTTGTAAGGTTATATAAGAAGGCTGATACAACCAAAGCAACTAAAGGCTTCGTGCATACATGCACTTAGTATAAGGTAGAAGTTGATTCAGAAGTTTTTACACTCTGCACAGAAAATATTCAAAGTATAAAATCTTCTAAAGCAAAAGATCAAATCTTTCGAAGCCAAATGATGAAATCATCTGAAGCTTCAAGGACAAAGTCTTCCGAAGCCAAATGAAGTGAAGACTGATTTCTTCTGAAGACAGAGGAGAATATGCTTTCCTTAGATGTACGTTTGTATAAAGCTGACCCACTTTCCGCTGCAACACTGATGTTTCACAACTTGCATAAATTGGTGAAAAGATCCATTCTTTTGCAACTGTACATTGAGGTCTTGAGTATAACTTTCTATTTATGTACTTATCCTTTTTGTAATATATTAGAATGTGAGCTGTGACATGTCATAGTCACTAGTCAAAAGGCAATCTGCATTTTGACTCTACATTGATTTTATTATATTTTAATGTTACAACTGGCTTATCAAGTATAGCCAGTTGTAAAGTGTAGTATAAAGTATCTCATGCTCTTGTATCTTATTTATGCATTGTAACACTTGTGAAAGAACTTTAGATTAATATACATCATTCTTGAAAACCATATATATTGTTCTTGAGTTATGTCTTCGTGTTTGCTTTTGTTCTTTGCATCTTGTTCTTAAATCTGGTTCTCTATTTGAACTGTTAAGTGTTCTAACACTCTCCTTATTGTAAAACTGATTGTATTGACCTTCCCTAACCGGTCCTGCAAGTGCAAATACAAATGGAAGCCAAACATAAAGAAGTTGTAAACAACGCAATACAACATGCACCATACTACACAACATCGCATAATCGGTCGAACTAAAAAGGTTTAAAAGGAAATCACAGATAAACAAAACCTGAATCTGGACGGACAAGAAGAGCAATTTCATAATCTCAATGCCAGAGTATCAATAGAAAAAGCAAAACACATAAAAAAGATGACAACCAGGGTAAGGTAAAGGAATACTAAACACGTCATCATTAGGCGAAAAGAACACATGTGACCCCGGCCAAGCACATGATGCCACACAACGCAAGGCACTATTCATTGCTTTACTTTTAAACAGTATAGTAATTATTTTAGAAGTTTCCTTTCAGAGTTTCAAGCTCTTAATATGCGTCTCAATCACCTAATGTAACTTGATTATGTAATTTCTTTGACTCGAATTCATTTTTCTCTCTATACAACAGTTGCTTTACACACACACACAATTGTTTCTGAGCTAATCATTAAAACAACATTAATTGTTAGAAGACTAAACTCTTGAAAAGTTAACCGATAGAATATTACGTTATAAGATGGTTTAAATAACCCAACAATTGGCGTTCAAAAATATAAATAACACAAATGCACAACAATTGCTTAGCGTTTAGGACCTAAAGCATTACGATAGTAATATTTTAGGATTTAAGACCTTTCATCATCAATATCATAGGTAACGTACTCAACTTCTTATAAGCAAGCCTAAGCCCACCAGCAGGCTATCGAAACTCATCAGGCCTAAAGTTATTCAGCCCATTAGTTGTAGAATATATCATTGAATTCGTCTGCAAGGTTCAGAAGTTTATTGGTAATCACTTTAAAGACGTTAGAAAAATAGCAACAATAGACATAATATTTTAGATTTAAACTAGTAATAAAACCCATGCGATGTGATGCGTTAAACATGAATTGTTTATAAACAAAATAGTAAACACCATCAACATGTTGTGGTTGTTACGCCGACGTGGTTAAGTATGTAAATATAAACGTATAGAGTTATGGAGAATAAAAAGTCGCGTCCTTGTATAATGAGCGTTAAAAATGAAAAAGCGTGTTTAGAAAAAACAAAAAATAAAACATATCATATTTGACATTGGTTTCAAATAAAATTAATCTTGAAATGTTGAGCGGCTCGGTTTTAAATAAAATTTAAACTCAAAGCACGTTGTGACGTTGACATTTATGTGGTAAGTAAGAGAAGTTAATGAAGGTATCATGGCTTAATTTAAATATCAAGACACGGACAAAGAAAACAAATCAAGACACGGACAAAGAAAACAAATCAAGACACGGACAAAGAAAACAAATCAAGACACTATAATTCTATAAAACAAATAAAAAGTTACGTAATTGTAAAAATAAGCGTTAAAAGTGAAACAACGTATTTAGATGTTTCAAATAAAATTTAATTCAAGACATATATAGGTTCGGTTTTTTTTAGTTCTAAAAGTTATTCAAAGACGAAATGAACTGCAAAAATATTAAAATAATAATAGTATTAAATTAATTAAAAAATTGTAGTAAACAAAATTTACCACTTTGTCCTAGTAGCAGTTAAATATTACACTCAATTGTCATTTTCAATAATTCAAAAGTACTTTAGACCTTGCAAAGTGTCTTTAATACCTAGGGTAATTTTCCAATCTTCTAATACTTTTTATTAAACCCATATTTTAGCATATTGATTAGGGCTTATTAGAGCCTCCTTAACTAGTTGCTAATAAACTTCAACAGCACCATTCTAGTATTGTGTTACCTACGTCAAGAGAGTGGCTCCAAATTTCAATTTTCTGCCACACAAAAATTTTACATGTCCTCTAGGTTAATAAACTTTGATTTAGGTGGATAGATAATACATGCTGACGCTCTTTCTAATTTTATCCACCCTATCTATTTTATCATATGTTATGCAAGAGACATGCACCGTTGGTAGAAAATTTTTTATTCTAGACAATTAACTACCTAATCATTTCATGTGGTTGGTTAATGAAATAATTCTAATAAAATTTATAAACTAGTGTATTTATTTCTCGAGTTAATAAAAATGTGTTAGTAGAAATTAGTATAAAAATAAATTAGTCTTCTAGATGCAATATTTTATAGTGTATTATTAGAAAATAGTTGATTATTAAAAGTTTACTAGTGAGAATGTCCACGCATTATTGTAGATACGGCTATTTTGTCGCCCCATACTTGTTATTGGGTTTGTGGTGTAGGTATAGTGTTTGTGGGTCATTCCTTATGGTAGTTTTTGAAGATTGCGCAACCTTTCACATTGTTGAACCAAAAGGATAAGAAGTGTGATTTGGGTTCCAAGCAAGAAGAAGTATTCTTGACCTTGAGGGAAAAGTTATGTATCACATTAATATCAGCGCTTCCTAATGGGTTAGATGGTTTTGTTATGTAATGTGATGCCTCGCACCAAGGTTGGGATGTTTGCTGATACAAAAGGATAAGGTGGATCGCCTACGTATCATCACAACTCAACTCAAGAACCACGAGAAGAACTACACTATCAATGACCTAGAGTTGGGTGCAGTAGTTTTTACTAAAAATCTGGAAATATTACCTGTACAGTACAAAGCATATCATATATACATACCACAAGATTCTTCAGACTATCTTTGATTAAAAATAATAGAACATGAGACATAGGCGATGGATTGACCATGTCAATGACTATGACTATCAGGTTGGTATCACTGAGGAAAGGAAAATGTGATACTCGACGCACTAAATCAAAGGGAAAGAGTAAAACTCGTATGCATTCAAGCGTTAGGAATGATGATTCATTCAGGTATCAAATCTGTATCATTGTATCTCAAGGTGAGGCAATGAAAGAACCAAATGTGCAAGATGAAACCTTATGAGATCTTGACAATCAAATGGTGCAAAAGGATGACGAAGCAATGTGCTTTGTTGAATGGATTTTATTTTCCGCTTTTGGGAAAAGTATGAACATTAGTACAGGATGAGGCACACAATTTCAATACTATATTCATTTGGTACTGATAAGATGTACCACAATCTAAATGAGTTGTATTAGTGGCAGGGTGTGAAGCGAGATAGTACGATCTATGTGAGCAAGTGTTTGATTTGTTAGAGGTCAAGGTTGAATATAAAAAACTATCTAGTTTGTTACAACAGCCTAAGATTCCTCTGAAAATCAAAGGACATTACAAGGGACTTCATCATAAAGTTTCGTGAACTCGTGATGTGTTGTAAAACACATATGGTTTTTACATTTAAATGTACACATTTTAAAAATATTTTATTCAAATCCAAAATGTTTTAAGACTAATTATTTATCATTCATGGATTTTTAGAACTTGTTGAGCATTGTAACAGAATGGAGCAGAAACCGGGCCCAAGGTAATAAAGTTGGATCTTGAAAACAAGAATTTGCAGACTGGAAGACATATTAAACTACAATGTAATGGCATAACGTTTTGCAACAACCGTGCGTGTACAAAACTTCCATGTCATTAAAAACATTAGCAGGCTCAAGCTATTGAGACCACAACGCCTACTCATTGTGGTCCATAACGTCTGTCAAATCCTAAAACCCTAATAATCTAGTAACTAATGTTAATCTAACCATTATTTGGTAATACTAAGTTATTTCTTGAATTCCTTTACACACCCGCATGCATTGTGAATTGTGAGGTCGAGAGAAACAATTATTAGAACATGTGAGTATTTAATTAGGTTAGTGAGATTGAGAGGATAGTCAACCTATATCTCAATGAGCTTAACATATCTATTTAGGACCTTTTAGGTATGGTCAATGAGAACGATAGAAGATCTAGCATATATTTATAGTTCTTAAGTCGATGAATTTTAGATCTGGTTACCAATTAGATAACCACAACCTGAGAGCATTAAATTCACCAATAAGATCCCTGTCTAGGTAGTTGTCTTTCTAAACCTAATAATTTATCTTTATTTTAAGTATTTGCCATAATTAGAGTTTGTGTTTAACAAATTCTTAATTTAGTGTTAATTATAATTCTAACTTGATAAACACCAGTTAGAAGTAGATAGAGGTTTATTAACAAACGCCACAAACGTGTCTCTAGAGTTAAAATCTAGACTTACGAAGATATACTAAATAGGACCGGTACACTTGACCGATTGTATGAAATTTAGCTAGTGATTCTATTTTTAAAACCTGAATTTGTTAAAGATTTTCATAATAATTAATTATATACTGGTTTTCACAAATTAACTGGTTGTGAGCACAATTCGATTTGGATCATTGTGGATTGAACGACTGAATGTGCCCATTTATTGGACATTTGTGAAGTATATAAGATGGAGAAATTAGCAAGGATCTATATGAATAAAATTATGGCCATACATGGACTATGTATGTCAATTATCTCTGATCGTGAGCATCACTTCACTTCATGATTCTGGCAGATCTTATGAAACGTGTTGGGAACACGTTTGGATATGAGTAGGACTTACCATCCTTAGACCGATGGTTAGAGGTCGTCTTGAAAACACATTGTTTTTTTGATAAGGGGAGCAAATTGGCACCGACATATATGGGCCAGTTTCAGAATATTGAATAGATTGCTCATGTGGATCATTAGTTGGAACTTCCACAAGAACTAAGTGGGTTGCATGAAGCATTCAATATGTCAAACCTCAAGAAGTGTCTTGTTAATAAGACTTAACATATGCTACTTCAGGAAATTTATGTGGACGCTAAGCGTTCATTCATCGAAAAACTAGTCAAGATTATGGATAAGGATATCATGACTTTAAAGCATAGTAGACTCCTGATTGTCAAGGTTACATGAAACTCTAAGCGAGGTCCTATTACTTGGAAATGAGAATATCAAATGAGGCTTAAGTATCCTCACATGTTCATGAAAGATGTTGTGCATGGTACCTCTAATTAAATTTCAAGACGAAATTCTTTTAACTGCAGATACCATGACATCCATCATCAAAGTATGTATATTGACTTTGAATTTTGAATTTATGATGTTGACTTTAACATGAATGTCGACTTTGACTTTGACCTGAACTGTGATTAAAGACTTAGACGTGTACAGACATGTATCGTATATAAAATGTAGGACACATGCATAATAGAGACATATTGACCTTTGGATAATGTGCAATTTTAAGTTTATAAAATTGGTCTGGTACAATGGTCATGTACCGTAATTATGACTAAGACCTTAGAAATCATAAATTTCAAAGATTTATGTAAAAAATACAACGAAAGTCATACAATGGTAGACTTTATATAAAGTCTACTAATTAAACATCATCTAACCAAAAAATAAGAATTTCTAACTTATATGCTGTATAATAGCTCAAAAAGCTCGTATTGCCGCAAAGAAATCAAAACTGCAAAATCGAACGAAACACACGATGAGACGAGACTGAACTGTGTGAGACGGGCCAAGGGCACGAGACCTTTTCCTCTATCTTTTTTGTGGTCGAGAACCAACAAAGGGGCCTCCCCCGTGCTTTCTTTCATTCCACAATACACACCTTTCTCTCAATTCTCTCTCATTGCAAAACTCTTGCCACCAACCATACATCTTCATCATCATTGATCTATGAAGCCCCAATTCACCGATTTTGATAAGTTCTAGTAACAAGCTTTAATTTTGATTAAGCTTTGATCATCTACGTGATCAAGTGAGTTCTACTCATATGTTTTAATGATTAGCATGTGTAGTTCTTGATTCCTGATGTTCTTTCATTTCTAATCATTAAATCATCATCCAATAGTGATGTACTCTCTATTTCTTATGTTTGATCATGAAGAATCGTTCTACTTGGTGTTTGAATTGTCTAAGGAATGGTAAACCCTAGTTTTTGTTGATTTTGGTTTCATATTCATGTTCTTATTGTTGTAAGTCATAGTATGTGTGACAACCCGAATTTTTTTTTTCCCTTCCGGTTAGTACTATCGCGAATTAATTCATTTTATTATTTAGTAAGATTAATAATAATAATAATAATAATAATAAAAATAATGAAAACAACAATAATATAATATTTATAAAATTATTAAACTTAATTTAATAAGTCCAGGGGGTAGTTTTGTAAATGTGGAAACTTGTTTTAAAAGGTTAACACATGAAATGATAAGTTTTGAAAGTACAGGGACCATTCTGTAAATTCTGAAAACCCAACCCCCATCCCCCGTTTTCCCGTCGACGGCCGGCGAAGCTCCGGCGCGGCTCCGGCGACCCCCAAACGTCCACATTACTCGTTTTTAACTCAAATAAATCGTCCCGACATCTTCTAGTGGATAATACGAACCTAACCCACGAACAAATTTAACAAAATAAAGCCGAGTAGTGCGATTTCCACTCGACCGAAAGTTCGGCCAACCCACTCACCTATTCGGGCACTAAATCTAAATAATAATCGAAAGCAAACTCGCACTAACAATCTTCTGTGTATTTAAAACCATCCAACGAGTTCAATTTCAGCTAAAACAAACACAGAAACCACATTTGATCATCCTCATTAAACACGACCTGCAACATAGTCGAATCACATCTTCCGAGCCCTATTTTATGAAATTAGCAGAGGGCTTTGATATAGGACATCACACGAAGCTAACATCAAGGTGAATTGGGTTATTATCATCATTTGAACCTCGAATCATAGCTCCTCTGTCGCGGTTTGTTCTTCGCTGGGATTAACTTCAAATTCGAACACAAACGGGTAATTAAATACATGTACATGCTCGTTTCTATATGGGGATCAAAAGCCCTATGATTACAGTTGTTAACAGATTCAAATAGATGTTCAATTTGATCGATTTTGGAACTAGGGTTCATAAGGTTTGGGGAAACTCCTTGAATCTGTTTAAAAGGATTTCGAACCAAGAACCATTGCGGCCTTGTGCCTTTGGTTCACTGGTTCGGTGTGTGTGGGGGCAGGGAGAGGACCCGGGTTCGACCCCGGGCAGCCTCTTTTTATTTGTTTTATTTTTTTTAAGCTTTTAAAATACTTTAAAAATATGGAAAAATTCCTAAAAATTATAAAAATAAATTTTATAAGTTTCCCTTATTTTAAATCTTACAAAACAGTTTCTTGTAAATTTATTTTATTTAAAAACTTTAATAAAATTTTATAAAATACTATTTAAAAGTATTAAAAATACTTATTTTTGTAAAATAAATTCTAAATCGTGTATAACTATGCAATAATCATAAAAATCATAGAAATTATACATAAATTCTTTATAAATATTATAAATAGTTATTTCTATAAAATAAACATTATATTTAAATATAGATTAATATATTTTATAAATTCACGAATTATTTACAAATGAAATTGTGGGTTATTTCTTGTAAAATATATTAATACCTTATTATTAATCAAAATACTATAAATGTGATTATCCTTATTTGTAAATATTCTTGGATAATTATAAATTATATAATTAAACCATATCATTTTTATATTTAATTCTAAAAATATTTAAATACATATATGAAACCCTTTAGTGAAATCAAAATGTAAATAATTATTTGGTAAAACTTAATGCTTATTGATAATTATTTATTAATACAAATCTATAAAAATATTGTAACATATATATACATCTAATTGTGTGTGTGCCACGTGTTAAAACAAATCGACCTAAACCTTACCAAATATATTCGTATTATATTAAAGACTCCATTACAAACAATAATAGGTATTGAACGTGTTTGATCGTGCATTGCCCAATTCTTTGAAGTTCTTGTTCGTATACATTACATCGATCCAAGGTGAGTTTACAGCCCCACTTTTACTTTATACCATTTTTGGGGGAGAGAAACATGCTGTTTTCATAAACGTTACATTATATTGAATTGTTGTGATACTGTATATACATGATACTATGTTCGTATACTTTTCATTCGGCCCGTTACTACGCAAGTAGAAACGTGGAAACAATTTCATTCGGTCCGTTAATACGCAAGTAGAAACGTGGAAACAATTTCATTCGGTCCGTTACTACGCAAGTAGAAACGTGGAAACAATTTCATTTTCGTTGAACAGTATTATTGTAATATCACCGGTTTACTAGTGTGATACCACTAAAGTCCTCACTCTCGAACCGTTAATGTATGTAGTATAGCGAGGCAATTCTGAGTAGATCTACTGGGTTTGACAAACCCCACCCGGGCTAGTCGCGCTAGCACAACGTTCGTCAAACGGGTGTTTAATTGACCTAAGTTCTGTTGCTGTGACCTGGTATTCACAGCCGAGGCGTTCAGTTTCGATTGTCAGCTTCGGTTTGAACTTCATACACTGAGTAACTGGTCTAGTAGACTAGCTACCTACTGATATTACTTTGTTTACTGTATCGGTTTACTTTATGTTCTGTTTATCAAAATACATACTTGACGGATTACATAATCCGGGGATTTCATTACTGATACATACTGTTTTCTGAAAAACCTGTGAACTCACCAACCTTGTGTTGACACTTTAGCATGTTTCTTTCAGGTTCACAAGACGCGCACGATTAGGAGCATTCACTCATGCATATCTCACGTGGCTTATTTAATATTTTTCAGTAACTTCCATTTATTCGGTTTGCGCGTGTTGCGCCATTTAAACAATTAAGATTTACTATGCTTCCGCAACTTCTGTTATGTTTACTTTAAAAACTTGGTCTTTGGAATATTAAACTTCAAAAATGATTTATGTTTTACAATTAACGTGTCGTTTGGTGTAACTAATGGCTGAGATCCTGGAAGTCACACGCCTAACGGTAATACTCCGTTTGTGGAAATTTGAGGGTGTGACAGTATGATGATCTTTGTGGACAGTGGCGGAGCTTCAACTCTTTCGTAGGGGGGGCGGGGGCGAAATTAATTTTTTTTAGGGGGAGCGGACTCGATATTTATATAAAAATTTACACTACCGGGTCAAGAAATTACACTATCGGGCTAAAATTTAACACTACGGACGAAAAAATCCCCCCGGCCCCTATAATGCTCCGCCATTGTTTGTGGACAAATTCGGCATATATTTCATTAAACAACTAAATAGACATTAATATAATGATTAAATGCCAATAGATGCGTTAAATATTGAATCTTGATATTAAACAACAAAACACATGAACTAACAAAACTAATATCTTTTAACAAGATGGAACTGTTTTAAATAGTTAATTTATGGTTTAATAAAGTACATGGGTCAAGTGGAACACAAAGTAAGTTTGTGGATTGAGTCTCGGGTCAAACATAAAAATTAGTTTTGGATGAATTGGACAATTGTTGGATTTGGACAAAGCTGTCAAAAAATTAGGTCAGATTATGAAGGTCATATCTCAATAATACAAGGTCATATTTAGTTGAATTTTATGTCTAAATGTAAGTTTAGAGAATCCTGGAACTAAGTTAAATGGTCTCACCTATTTAACATCGTTTGGTCCTCCAAACAATCAAAACAAAATCAAAGGCCTAAACTGAAATTATGAGCATAATGTTAGTACATGTTCACAAGTTAATAACTTTTTATATATAATTCATTTGATTTTTTTTTTCTAGGACTTAGTTTCATGTCTTAGCTTTTTAAAGATACCAAATTTGTGATGTTTCATTATTGTTTTGACCTTCAAACAGTCTATGCAAGTTTAGTACGTGTATAGCCAACATGCTAAAATATTATAAAAGAAAATATACCAACTTCAAAACTTATGTATGAACAATGATAATGAGTCAATAAACATTAATAATGGTGGTACATAAGGTGTCTAATATTAAGAAACCCAAAATTAATGAACGTGAACTATTATAAAAACATAAAGTTACGACAAACGTAAAGACACAATATTAGAAACCCTAAAGTTGAGACATTGAACTTGAACTATTAATTAACAACGTACCTAATACTTTAGTACAATGTTTACGTGGAATAGAACCGATCAGATAGTCTAGTCTGATTGTTAAGTAATCCGGTTTTCATTGATATTGTAGTCGTGTGATGACATTTGGACTTATTGGTATGGCTACTGAGATGAGTTTTACGGTTATTGTTTATATATGTTTTACTTGTAAGGAAAGGTGTGCTCAAAGGTTATGGATTATGTCATTGTTTTGGACTTAATTTGGACTGGCGTGTGTGGTTTGGGTCATAAGATTGATTCTAGATATCCTTTATGAATGTGTTTTTGTTCTTAAGCACTCGTGTTCTGAATCATGTAATTAATTCTTTTATTTTCTGTAGTTAATTGGTAGAAAAATTTCTTAATTTTATGAGCTCTAACAACAACTTGCTTCACTTTTGTAAGTTTTAACTTTATAATTTGAGTGACTTATGTTTTATGGTTACCTTGAGTGATTTAATTATAAATTAAACATGATTATTATTTAAGTTCTAGGTGACATGTATATATCTCATGATTAGAACAAAAACTTTTATACTTTTAAAACAGCGACATATCTCGTAAAAAATATTTTACACATACCTATAGTTTGTTTTGCAACTAAAGATCTCATAAAAAAATATAAACGGGTAGAACCACAATAAACTTATATTTATTAAATTTTAGTTATGTAGCCCCGCTAGATTGACTATATTCCATTTTTTTTTCCAAAATATTTAAAGGATATATTTCTTTAGTGATACCTAATGTTCTAGTCTTGTAGATTATTCTCAAGCTGAGGCTAGAACTTCATTGCGGGCCAATTATCTTGTTCAATGTGAACTTTACTATAAATGGTGGCTACTTTTCACTTATAATTCGGTTCATCTAACTATCCACTTTAGTCTAGCTTCCTAAATCCCGGCGTATGATTTTTTATTAGTTTCTTAATATGCGTGAATATGTGAGAACTTAAAATTATTGTTTAGAAATTTCTAAACTTAGGCTTTAGTTTTGTCTTTTCTAAAATCTCTCTCATCTTTATAGTTTTGTTGTATTATTTGGATGAGGTTACCAATTAGAATTAAAGAAATAGGATTTTTGCTATTTAAGGTGTCTAGGGTTTTCAATTAGAACAAATCATAAATTATGTTCTATGTGTTTTCTGAAACATGCCATTCTTTAGTAAAGATACATCTTATAACTTATAAATTTATTTTTGTAATATAAATAGTGACGGATCTATGACTTACTTCTTAAACCCGTATCACGTTAGCTTGTTTGAATTTAAAAAGTTCGAGAAACTTGTTACAAGGTCCAATCACTAGAATCATGATAATAATGTACATTTTAGGATCAAAAAATACATATGATGACACAAAAAGAACTTCAAGATTCTTAGCTTTTCTCTTTTAGACTTATCGTGATATTGTTCAAAAATATAAAGAAACAGAAAATAAAGGATATGACTAAAACAATAAAGGATAGGACGAAGGTTGTTAATATATATAGATAATAGAAGATAATATAATCTGAGGTGATATTTTGATATATCTTGATTGCCAATAATTTAGGTTTGATGTCACTAATTTCCAATTATAGCTCAACTGGTATACCAATAATTCTTATAAACAAAAGGATAACCACTGTCCACCACTCATAGATGAACATAAATTAGATAGAAACCACTCATGATTCATAGCCGTGGATAAGGGATAACTATTTATATAATGTGCAAGTGAGAGTTTGATAAGGATATCGTCCACGCACAACTTATTTAGGAATAATGGATCACCTATGTATAATAACGGTGACGTAAAGGATCAAATATTAAAGCTTAAAGAAGAGAAAAACAATGAAGATACGTTGAAAGACTCTAAGCCATCCAAACACAAAGGGGACAATATACTGACTTTTATAGATATCCCGGATAATACAAACAAGATCATATGATAAAACAATAATTGTTGGTGTTTATTGATGCACTCCGAAAAGGAAATTGAAAAAAAAAGTTAATTTGTTTAAGAGTTGTGGATCTGTGATTACCATGGATCTTTAATGAACTCTTTAAGAACACTAAAAATTAGACATTCACGGAATTTGGATTATAAGATTTTGGATGAGATATATTTTCAGACTTTTTAGCCTTATTAGTTGAAACAATATAAAAACTGATAAGCAATTAGTAATAATTTAGAATTATTAATTATAAATTTCCCTAAAACCTCACTTGTCTTCACATTCTTCTTTTCATTCTCTATCATATCCTGTTCTAATTTTGTCAATATAACCTAATGTTTTTTTTCAAAATTATTAGTTTGAGAAGTTATATGTGACAAATGTAACGCTAATTAAGTGCATCATTTGTGCTGATGCAATGGCAAATAGTTTGTTGAAATGGGTCATATGAGTATTAAAATCGACGAAACATGTGGTAGCATAGGAGTACAAAATTGTTCGAAGATTTTGCACATGGTAACTTAGTTCTCACATCTTCAACAACAAGTGATCGATTAATGCATGAATAAGTCATCTCGATATAATTGGACATAAGAGTGTCCTAAAATGGTTACCACTTATATGCTCAGAACGTGCGTATGTGAAAATCATTGTTGCACATCGCTTCCATAAATTATTTCTATAAGTTCAAAAAAATGATCATTTGATGACATATTAAGTAATCAAGGTTGAACACACGTAAGGCCTATTAATCATGAATTAGCGACCTAAACCCTAAAATATTTAAATGTAAACTAATACAAATCACGCATGATAAGGCTCGTTAATGATGAATTAGTGAAGTTGTCATCAATCACCGTCATTAGCACATTAATTAATGACTTGTTATGACATGAAATGACTCACTATAACCTAAACCAAGTTATTAAGGCACAATAAAATTATCATCAAACATGTCCCTAACAAAAAAAATAACTTGTTATGACTTAGTGTAACCTAAAATAAGTTAATAATAAATGCTAAGACAATTAACACTCGTTAATCTTAAATTGTTAGATATGTCATCAGGTTATTCAGACAAGACCTAAATAACTAGTTCTAGACCTAAAAATGATTTGGTGTCATTACTACATGATAAGGCTAATTAATAATGAATTGAACTTTTCAACAAACATAAGTTATTAAAACCTAAAAAACATATGATAGCCTGAAATGACTTCGTGTATTTTAGAACAAGTCACTAACAAATGACGATTCTCATTAACAGTGAATTATGACCAGACGATCAGACATGCGTAAATGGATTGTTATTATTTAAAATGACTTGGTGTAACCTAAAACAAGTCATTAACACATGGTAAAACATAGTTAAGTGACTAGTAATGACCTAAAATGACTTTATTATGACTTAGAACAACTCCATAACACATGATAAAGCTCATTAAAGGTGAATTAGTGAAGTTATCATTAACATATGTTTGAAGTAGCTTAATGAAGTGTTATAACCTAAAACTAGGTTTTAACCCGCCGCGCGTTGCGGCGGCGTTTGCGGCGTGATAAAGTATAAAATACGACCAGCCGACTCGTTCCCCAACTAAATTTACGTCAAAAAGTAGAGTAACTCGAATATTTACCATTGAATGACAACATGTTATATCCGGCCCAACTATTTTTAAAACAAATTTATATCGAAAAGTATAGCAACTCAAAACGTACATAAAAACACGTGTATTGACGTTGTATGCGATATGATAAAGTATATATTATAAAAATGCCCGACTCGTTTATGAGTTAAATTACATCGAAACATATTTTAAAACATATTATATTTAACCCAACTCGTTTCCCAACTAAATTTGTGTCGAAATTTTTTTATCGCGTCAATTGAAACATATTATATTTGACCCAATGTGTTATTATAATATATAATATATAATATATAATATTCAAAAAAAAGAAAAAGATTAGGTTTTGGCGCGCGCGTTGCTGCGTGTATGCGAGTTTTAATGTAATTCTAAATCAAAATCAAAATGAAGGTTCAAAACCACAAAATCAGTATAAAAAAAACCCACAAAAAACCCCACCCCAAAATCTAGAACCAACACCCAAAACAACTTATATTAAAACACAAAAAAAAAATTAAAACACACACACAAAAAAGAAAATTTCACACAAAAAACAAAAAAAAAAGAAAGAAAAAGCACCGACCAAAGTCTTTAAATAGAATGGTAATACTCTAGCCTAATTAGAAAATGCGTGGTTTATGAAAACATAAATGCTAACCAAACCAAGGCACACCTAACACATCGTTAGCAACGATAACAACGTAGCTACAGAAAGTACACTGCCAATATTACCTAAAAGGAAAACAAAATCAAACATTATTTACGTACCTGCATGAACACCTGATCAAAGTGCAGAAGTACCTACAAAAAAAAGAAAACTTAGAATATGATAGTCAACGACACAATAAAGTATATTAGATTAACGAAATGAAAGCTTATCAAAGAAATTATGAATTCTTATCAACTTCTAAAGTATAGCTCTTATCTCGAAGAGGAATAACATAAGTGCACAAATTTATACAAAAACGTAGGAGAATATTAATCCCATTAAGCACACATAAATTTAATATAAAGACCAACAAACACATAGGCGCAAAGGGGACTGCACTCTGTATTTACAGGTCAGGCGGAAAGTGAATGCGATAACAGAACACTGCCTTTCATCGACCAGTTTTCCAACACATTACAACATGTGCAGGTTAAAACGGGTTGTTACCTAATTGGGTTGGAATTATTGACTTTTGTAAATAACGGATGCTTTGAATACAATTACATAATGTATTATCGTAATAATAACGTAAACTCTTTTTTATAGAGCAAACAAAAAAGTTTTATGCATCTGAACACTCTTTTAAATGACCAGTTAACCAGGAATTTTATGATCTTATGTAGTTAAAGTTACCCATGAAGATATATGCCTTATAATAAACCAGATCTTAAACTCACCTGAAAAAAACATACTCAAATATTAGAAACTCAACAACACTTCTAACTAACAACCCTATAATTTTAATAGCTTCAAGTTTTAACAACTTAATAGGTTCGAGCACTCTCTAAGGCCTAACTAATCCTGTATATACCCGTCTCAAACCCGTATAAAGACCTAATATTAATCTCATACATACTAAAAAATTAGTTGAAGGATAAAATCATACCCAGACACACCATCCGCTTTAACAAACTTTGGAAGGCCACCCGACAGACCTTTAGCATATCCAGGTTGTGTTTGAACACGAACCTTAACCGCCTCAAATGGGCAAAGAGCAACATCTGCAATAAATTCAGCAGATGCAGAACCAGCAAGGAATATTAATGTTTTATACTTTGTTGCATACTCAGGACCAGCCATGTCAGAGTAGGTCTTCTTGAAGAATTCATAAAACCCAAATTTGCAAGCACCCTGTGCACTTTAACCAAACAAAGTTGGAACCCAGCCCCTGAAAAATCCTTTCATTCCCTGCTCCTTGAGCAACACGCCAAAACCGGAAGAAACACTCCTGTACTTTGTCGGGTTTATATGAAGAATGGATGTTTGAAAAATTAAGGATTGAATTGCATATATCAAAAAGAATGTAGTTAACGAACATCATGAATTAGATGTAAACCAGCAGAACAATTTTTAGGGGTAGAACTTTCCCTCTTTGTTATAGTTCATTGGTTGATTGCACCAAAGTGGCAACAAACTTTCACCAAATTATTATTGTCTGTAATAACTATTACTTTTACTTTGTGATGTAACAAAAGTTAATTTTGTTAAGATTTGATGTAACCGATGACATACACAAGTGACCGGTGACATGGCAGTCACATCAGCAAAAACAATCTAATGGAGGCTGGCTTGATAAAACCGTCTCCATGTCAACAACTAACCATCTATTGGTTAAACTATACATCAAATGGTAAAGAGATTGAAGTTTGTTAAATCAAATGTTAAAAATCATAGTTCACAAGTAATAAGTCAATATACATACAATGATAGTTTGGTGAAAGTAGCATGCAAAATAAGGCCATAAACCCTTGAACTCTAAAGCTGATATTTCACATATACGCAGATAAAAATCAACATTATATTGAAATAGAAATCATGTTCATGAACATTTTTATTGCTCATCGATCATCATCATGATCATGTAATTTCTAATATTATTCAAACATTAATCAAGTAGTATGTGCAGCAGCATCCAAAAACCATAAACAGAATCCATATTTAAAGATGTCAGCAATTTTATGCTTCAATGCTAGTTAATGCAGACAGAATGTTCTAAAATCCATCACTGATTCATCATCACACCACAGTGATATGAAATCAAAGGCAAATAGAATGCACATTGAATGAATTTCAGATCCATTTTGTTCATAAATTAGTTTATTGATACATTTTACTCCAACAAATCATCACTAACAGACATATCATATACGACATGGATGAGAAATCAACCTGCATATTACACTTGACGAGATCCAGCGGAGTAACAGCCATATGCGTCAAACCACAGCTCAAAATACCACCAGCTGTACACGCTCCATAATAAGCCGGAGAGAACATCGCGATCTTACGCGGCTCGTTAGGAGCCGGGACCACGAAACCTCCGGCTCCATTCGAAACCGTTGGCGTAAACGACTCCCGTTGGTTTACTGCCACATGATGCAGATCAACGAATCCTTTTGAAGAGTAGAGGAAGGTTGGGATCAGAAATTGACGTGAGTTATCCATGAATTTGATTGTGATTGTGGTGGAATTTGTTGTTGATGATGGAAATAGCAGAGGTTAGGTTTTGTGAAAGTGGGATTAATGGTGGAAATTGAAGGTTGAAGATGATTCAGAGATGCATGCGTATATGCAGGGTGTATTCGCCAATCCCACCGATGAAAACAAACCCCAACAAATCACTCACCTAAAGCCTCCACCACCACCACCACCACCGTCAACCACAACCAGCACCACCACCCATCGCCGCCGCCAACCCCCATCCCCAGATCCGACCCCAACCACCCCTACCCCACCACCTTTGTTCAAGCCGACACGACTTCCTTCAACTGTACGGTGGGCGGAGGAGAGGGAAACCCTAGAGGCGGTGGTGGAGATTGCCATTGGGGTGTTGTTTGATCGGAATTAGGGTTTTGAGAGGGGATATACCCACCACCGACCAATGTCTTTAATAAGAATAGTAATAAGCCATTAACGGAAGATAATGCCCATGAAGGTCAATTAACGACAATTTGGTAATCTTGTCATCAAAAAATGAGCCATCAACACCTAGTTAACATGCTATGCTCTTTCAAGGGGTGTAGTCCTAGCACATTGTGGATTTATAGTTCCACAAAACATTGTAAACATATTGTAAGTTTTCTTAAAATTAATTTTTTATTTATACTTAATTTAACTAAGTAATAAGTTAACTAGTTATTATAGACTAAGGCATTAGAATGTTTTGCGCCTTCTTTGAAGCCTTTATAAGAGAATCTATTACATGAAAGAGGCCTCAGTAAGGGAGCGACTTGCACTTCCCACTAGTCCTTATTACATTTATCCAAAGGTTACTATATATAGTGGGTGTAAGTTTTCTATTTTAATTCACTTGTAAAATGTTAATCACAGTATTAACTAGTGTGAGTTTGTCACTCTTCGACAAATGTTAGGATAATTGTTTAATATATGCTTAGTTTATGGTAGTTAATGTGATAACCCAGAAAAATTTCGTTAACTATATATATATATATATATATATATATATATATTTGATATTATAATACAATAATGATATTATTATCACTATTATTAATAATAACATTAATAATAAAAATAATAATAATAATAATAATAATAATAATAATAATAATAATAATAATATTGTTATTAATAATTTGTAAAGATTATTAAGAAAATAAACAAATTTTAAAAAATAAATTGGATTTAAAAAGTCCAGGGGGTATTTGTGAAATTAATGAAACTTAAATTAGAAATCTATAACATAAAATGATAACATATGAAACCACATGGACCATTTCTGTAAATTTTAAAACCCAAACCCCCTTCCCCGTTTTCCCGACCACCGCCGGCCACACTCCGGTGGCAATTCCGGCGGCCCCCAAACGCCAAATTAAATCAGATTTCGATCAAATTAAACACCCCGACAACATATAGTGCATGATTCGAACTCGGGGGCTACATCAATTTGAATATTGTAGTCGAATTAGGTGCGATTGCCACTTTCGCCGACCACCCACTTAATCGGCCACTAAAACCAATTAATAATCAAAAGTGAATACACACTAACGATCGTTTGAGCATTTAAAAACTTCCATTGAGTCCTATTTGGTTTGAAAACACACAAACCCACGATTCAATCAAACCCTTTGGTCGCGGACCTGCAACTCACTGTTTCTTCATCGAATCAACCTTGAACAGGTAATTAAACATACCATTGAATTCGTTTTTACATGGGGATCAAAAGCCCCATGAATCTAATCGTTTACAGATTCGATTGGGGGTTCAATTTGGTCGATCTGCGAAGCTAGGGTTCTTAATTTGGGGATGTCCGGTTGGGTTGTGTTTAAAACCAATTGAAACCGAGTTCTAGTGCGGCTATATGCCTTTGGTTCACTGGTTCTTGGGTCACTTGCAATCCTAGAGGTCAAGGGTTCGAACCCTTGCCCCCACACTTATTTTTTTAATGCTTTTTAAGCTTTTTAAAAATATACAAAAATTCCCAAAAATTATAAAAATAAGTTTTAAAAACTTTCTTTATTTTAAAAGTATCTAAGTAATTTTCTATAAAATTTATTTATTAAAAACACCTTAAAAATATTTATAAAATATTATTTATAAATGTTATAAATAGCCATTTTTATAAAAAATAGACTCTAAATAATAATTTAAATTATTAATCACTATATTATCTTTAATTATGGATAAACCATGATAATTGTGGAAACTATAAAGATTTTATAATTTCATAAATTATTTACAAGTGTTATTCGTTATTTCTTATAAAATATACTAATTAAATGTATAGATTAATAATAAATTAAAACTTGTAAACATTATTTATTTGATAAGATAAATACAAGTTAGATTTTATAAATTTAATTATAAAATCTTACGAAATTAAATACAAACTTACATATTTAAATATTATCTAAAATTTATTTAGAACATAATGATATGTTAAAATCATTATTAAATTAATCAAATGAAATACAAATCTTTAGTTATTAAAGAATCGACAAAAATAATTAAATGATTTAATTATATGTTTATAACAAATTCCAGAAAACCAAACCCTAGATCCAGGTTCAAGATCTAACTTATTTAGGTTATGGATTTGTAACTATTTGCTTATGTGAATTATAATTTCTTAGGAGAAATTTACTAGCTTGTCAACACCACACGAGAACTGAGGTGAGTTCATACTTAACTATTTCTCTATTTAATCATTTAAATATTTTAGGGCTGGAATATATGTTGTAATTGAAATTTCAAATTATTTTGTGAGTTCATACTTAACTATTCCCCTTTTTAATCATTTAAATACTTTGGGAAGGATACATGTAATTAAAATTACAAATTATTTTTGTGTATTATGTTAAATAATAATTGAATCACATTTATGATTACATATGGTTACTATGAAAATCCTTCTCTGTAAACTGGACTATAAACAAGCAGGGATCTTTTGGATAGTACTATCGGGGAGTAACTTACCCCCACAAAGGTTTGGACATGTGGTCCTTACCAAGATGCACAAAGATCTTATTGTCATTCGAGATGACTGTTCTGGGTTGAGAAGGCAGATTTGATGTGCACTATGTAAAGTTTGCAATTATAGTTCCACTTACAACCTATATAAGGATAAATGTAAAGGGAGGATTCGCGCCCTCTGATTTGAATTATTATAACTAACATAATATACACATAAAAAGGAAAAGGGAAAATAAACTGTGATACATGGGCAAATCTTATGTGAAGGATTTGTTGGCTTGTACGTAGTAAGTATGTGGGATAGCGAGTTCACCTTATAAAAGGGTTCCGACAGGCTATTCATATACAAATAAACTATGATACATGGGCAAATCCTATGTGAAGGATTTGTTGGCTTGTACTTAGTAAGTATGTGGAATAGCGGGTTCACCTTATAAAAGGGTTCCGACAGGCTATTCATATACAAAGTGATACCAGTGAGTAGTTTATACTCACACTTTTACAGTAAATCCTTCTTTGAGTGATAATGGATGATTTATCAAATATGTTTTACTCACCTATGAACTCACCAATCCTGTGTTGACACTTGATTTTACATGTATTCTCAGGTATCTACTAGGAGCTTATGGACATGCACGTAGGATCATATAAAAGATACATATTGGTTATTATTTGAGATATGATTAGACGTATTGTTAAGAAACAATCTATCTTTTATTTCCGCTGCGTATAATATTTAATTCTCTGACTATTATTAGAATGATTATCTAAAATTCATCATATAGATAACTGCATCTCATGTGCGACTAATGTGTTCGATCCTGTTTGCTCACCCCTCCGTGATAATTTCCAGACCCGGAATTTGAGGGTGTGACAGATTGGTATCAGAGCCATTGGTTATAGTGAGTTAGGAATTGTATCTAGCCTATAGCCACACATAATAGTTGCACAAAGTAAATTTCCTTAGTTAGAGAATGACTAGGATTAAGAAGTTATATGCTTAAACTTAGATACTTGTTTTCTAAACTTAACTTTGACTCTTTGACTTTTTCCGATAAATGAACTTCCTAAACTTATTCTCAACGACATGTGGGATCTACATTTATCATCGTGGGTTCAATTCCTTAGACTTTATGTCTAATCTATGAAAATCCTATCGAGGTTTTGATTCTATGAACCAAATAAACTTGTGTGACACATAGACACCTGTATTCTGGATTTCCTGGCAAAAGGCCTTAGGGCTAAGGCAAGCATATCGTATAAATCTCATTGTGAGACCAGTTATGTTTACCTGGGGATTTCTGGGATGAGTGATAAACTATGGTCAATACACAAGTCTCTAAGGCAAATGGGTCAAATTACCTTGACGTGTTCCATTTGGTAATCTAAGCTACGCTTGTCCTAACCTAAGGAGAGATTTGTTTCCCTAGTACTCCTGCCTTGCTGAATTTAATCGAAAAACCCAGTTTTCTTAAATTTCCATCTATCTTACAGTAATTGTCCATACTTTGAATATTTGATATAGAATGCATCTATTGAATATACCAAAGTGTGAATTCTCACATACCCATTCGTGAGAAAGACAAGATGGAGAAGCTTGCAAGGATTTACATCAAAGAAATTATCTCTAGACACGGAGTGCCAGTGTCTATCATCTCTGATCGTGATGCACGATTTACATCTATCTTTTGGGATAAACTTCAGAAAGCTCTAGGCACTCGCTTAGATATGAGCACAGCCTATCACCCTCAGACTGATGGCCAAAATGAAAGAACCATACAGACTCTTGAGGGTATGCTTAGGGCTTGTGTTATTGAAGGTCATCTACCTTTGGTAGAGTCCTCATATAATAATAGCTATCATTCGAGCATCAAGGCGGCACCATTCGAGGCCTTATATGGACGTAAATGTAGATCACCGCTTTGCTGGGAAGAAGTTGGAGATAGTCAACTTACTGGCCCAGAACTGATCTTTGAAACTCATGAGAAAATTGTCCAGATAAGAAAACGCATGGCTGCTGCCAGGGATCGTCAGAAAAGCTACGATGATAAACACCGCAAGCCACTTGAATTTTAGATAAGAGATAAAGTTTTGCTAAAGGTATCTCCCTGGAAGGGAGTTATACGCTTTGGGAAACGAGGGAAATTGAACCCTCGCCACGTGGGGCCTTTTGAAAATTTGTCAGAAGGATCGGCCCAGTAGCCTATAAATTAAATCTACCTGCTGAACTTGGTGGTGTGCATAATGTTTTTCACGTATCCAATCTAAGAAGGTGTCTATCTGATGAATCACTGGTTGTGCCTTTAAAGGAACTGCACTAGATGAGAAACTCAGACTTGTTGAGGAACCAGTTGAAAACATGGATAGGGAAGTTAAGCAACTAAAGCATAGCAAGATTCCGGTTGTCAGAGTTCGGTGGAACTCTCGGCGTGGTCCTGAATTCACTTGGGAACGAGAGGACGAAATGATCCGCAAGTATCCTAACCTGTTCAAGGATGTTACCAGAACATCTTAATTTTCGGGACGAAAATTCCTCTAACAGGGGGATGATGTGACAACCTGGAAAAATTTCGTTAACTATATATATATATATATATATATTGATATTATAATAATAATAATGATATTATTATCACTATTATTAATAATAACATTAATAAAATAATAATAATAATAATAATAATAATAATAATAATAATAATAATAATAATGTTATTAATAATTTGTAAAGATTATTAAGAAAATAAACAAATTTTAAAAATAAATTGGATTTAAAAAGTCCAGGGGGTATTTGTGAAATTAGTCAAACTTAAATTAGAAATCTATAACATAAAATGATAACATATGAAACCACAGGGACCATTTCTGTAAATTTTAAAACCCAAACCCCCTTCCCCGTTTTCCCGACCACCGCCGGCCACACTCCGGTGGCAATTCCGGCGGCCCCCAAACGCCAAATTAAATCAGATTTCGATCAAATTAAACACCCCGACAACATATCGTGCATGATTCGAACTAGGGGGCCACATCAATTTGAATATTGTAGTCGAATTAGGTGCGATTGCCACATTCGGCCGACCACCCACTTAATCGGCCACTAAAACCAATTAATAATCAAAAGTGAATACACACTAACGATCGTTTGAGCATTTAAAAACTTCCATTGAGTCCTATTTGGTCTGAAAACACACAAACCCACGATTCAATCAAACCCTTTGGTCGCGGACCTGCAACTCACTGTTTCTTCATCGAATCAACCTTAAACAGGTAATTAAACATACCATTGAATTCGTTTTTACATGGGGATCAAAAGCCCCGTGAATCTAATCGTTTACAGATTTGATTGGGGGTTCAATTTGGTCGATCTAGGAAGCTAGGGTTCTTGATTTGGGGATGTCCGGTTGGGTTGTGTTTAAAACCAATTGAAACCGAGTTCTAGTGCGGCTATATGCCTTTGGTTCACTGGTTCTTGGGTCACTTGCAATCCTAGAGGTCAAGGGTTCGAACCCTTGCCCTCACACTTATTTTTTAATGCTTTTTAAGCTTTCTAAAAATATACAAACATTCCCAAAATTATAAAAATAAGTTTTAAAAACTTTCTTTATTTTAAAAGTATCTAAGTAATTTTTTATAAAATTTATTTATTAAAAACACCTTAAAAATATTTATAAAATATTATTTATAAATGTTATAAATAGCCATTTTTATAAAAATGGACTCTAAATAATAATTTAAATTATTAATTTATTATTTAACACTATATTATCTTTAATTATGGTTAAACCATGATAATTGTGGAAATTATAAAGATTTTATAATTTCATAAATTATTTACAAGTGTTATTTGTTATTTCTTGTAAAATATACTAATTAAATGTATAGATTAATAATAAATTAAAACTTGTAAACATTATTTATTTGATAAGATAAATACAAGTTAGATTTTATAAATTTAATTTTAAAACTTACGAAATTAAATATAAACATACATATTTAAATATTGTCTAAATTTATTTAGAACATAATGATATGTTAAAATCATTATTAAATTAATCAAATGAAATACAAATCTTTAGTTATTAAAGAACGGCAAAAATAATTAAATGATTTAATTATATGTTTATAACAAATTCCAGAAAACCAAACCCTAGATCAATTGAACACCAGGTTCAAGATCTAACTTATTTAGGTTATGGATTTGTAACTATTTGCTTATGTGAATTATAATTCCTTAGGAGGAATTTACTAGCTTGTCAACACCACACGAGAACTAAGGTGAGTTCATACTTAACCATTCCCTTTTTAATCATTTAAATATTTTGGGGCTGTAATACATGTTGTAATTGAAATTTCAAATTATTTTGTGAGTTCATACTTAGCTATTCCCCTTTTTAATCATTTAAATATTTTGGGAAGGATACATGTTATAATTAAAATTACAAATTATTTTTGTGTATTATGTTAAATAATAATTGAATCACATTTATGATTACATATGGTTACTATGAAAATCATTCTCTGTAAACTGGACTATAAACAAGCAGGGATCTTTTGGATAGTACTATCGGGGAGTAACTTACCCCCACAAAGGTTTGGACATGTGGTCCTTACCAAGATGCACAAAGATCTTATTGTCATTCGGGATGACTGTTTTTGGTTGAGAAGGCAGATTTGATGTGCACTATGTAAAGTTTGCAATTATAATTCTACTTACAACCCATATGAGGATAAATGTAAAGAGAGGATTCGCGTCCTCTGATTTGAATTATTATAACTAACATAATATACACATAAAAAGGAAAAGGGAAAATAAACTATGATACATGGGCAAATCTTATGTGAAGGATTTGTTGGCTTGTACGTAGTAAGTATGTGGGATAGCGAGTTCACCTTATAAAAGGGTTCCGACAGGCTATTCATATACAAATAAACTATGATACATGGGCAAATCCTATGTGAAGGATTTGTTGGCTTGTACTTAGTAAGTATGTGGAATAGCGGGTTCACCTTATAAAAGGGTTCCGATAGGCTATTTATATACAAAGTGATACCAGTGAGTAGTTTATACTCACACTTTTACAGTAAATCCTTCTTTGAGTGATAATGGATGATTTATCAAATATGTTATACTCACCTATGAACTCACCAACCCTGTATTGACACTTGATTTTACATGTATTCTCAGGCATCTACTAGGAGCTTATGGACATGCACGTAGGATCATATAAAAGATACATATTGGTTATTATTTGAGATATGATTAGACGTATTGTTAAAAAACAATCTATCTTTTATTTCCGTTGCGTATAATATTTAATTCTCTGACTATTATTGGAATGATTATCTAAAATTCATCATATAGATAACTGCATCTCATGTGCGACTAATGTGTTCGATCCTGTTTACTCACCCCTTCGTGATAAATTCCAGACCCGAAATTTGAGGGTGTGACAGTTAAACTGCCAAAATTTTCATTAACCAATCCTTTTAGTTAAGTTTTGGTTGATTGGATAAGAGGCTTTAAGAGCTCCATGAAGAAACAAACACTCACACAAAACCTAACACTAGACCTATTGATAAGTAATAACTATTGGAGTAGAGTATTGGAGGCCAAAGAAAGGACCGCCTTTGGCTTTAGGACCATTAATAGCGATCCCCAAAGTTGTAGCACTATGAGACCTTAAGTTTCTGGCCGGCCTTGCTAGGTGTATGTTTATATTGTAAGAGATAGGTTCACTTTTATATTAAAAGATATTAATTCTAACGATACTCTAGTTAGTCATGATAAATATTTTAGTACAACACCGTTTACAAATACGACTAGAAAATAAATATAAACAATATTATATACTAAACTTGATTCGAACATCCGTCGTTAGTATATACTTCAACGAGTCTTTATATAGAATTCTTGACACGAGTATTGATCGCGTTCGAAGCTTCAACTATACCCCTTGACCGCAACAATTAACAAACAAAATATTGACGGTTGTGGCTGAGGATCGTGTTACACACAGGTCTTTTAAAACAGATTTCGCATCTCTAATTAAAACCGCGCATCTGTCTACTTAAAACCGCTCCTCTGTCTCCTAGAGTACAACAGCCAAAACAGTATGTACTGCCGGAGAGTGCCTCAGGCTCGAGAGATCGCCAGGTAAAATATATGTTATGATGCTACATATAAAACTATTAAAGATGATGATGTAAGAAGAACAATTTAGAGGGTACTCTCTAAATTTCTATAAAACTTGTTCACACAAAAGAATATATTTCTTTTTTCTTTCTTTCTTTTCTCATCATGAGTTTAATTATATACTCATGCTAAAAACTTCACATCAATGTGAGTTTTATGATTTACAACCAAAACTTTCAATTGATTTATAAAATGTTTTATGAGACCAAACTAAAACTCTTATTTTATTTATAACATATTTAGTACCAATTATGATCCATAATAAACATTCATATTAAAAAACTTAGTCAAAACATAAAATATCCATGTTAATCAATACATTGTTTCATTAACATTATGCAAGAAATTGCAACAATTTCCTACTATAATCACCAAAGTTTTACTTTTTCATTTCGATCAGTCAACTTTCGAGCATCGATATCTAATTCATCTTAGCTTCAGTTTGGACACGGTATAGTTCGTTACAAAACGAGAACTTAAACCAATAAATAAATAACTATTTATATAACAATATATAAATATAATTATTTTGTGTCCAAAATTCCAACATATATAAGATAATTATCTTGAATAATCCCCATTTGTATATTTTTTATAGATTTCTATCTTAATTAGAGGAGAAACTGGTGGCCATGCTCATGGATCAGGAGGCACAATCGGCGGTGATGATGAATTATCTAGCAGATACGAGATACAAGGTTGCACATGAAGTTGTTTGAGGATGAGCGGGGGCATTTCAAAGAAGCATTCCAAACGGTAACCAAGGCTGAACAAAAGCTATAAAATTTCTTATTATATGAACACAATTTGTATGCTATTAAATATTTTGAATGCAATGAAACTTTTTCTTAACTTACATTTATTATTTGGATCGTGTTATTTTCACTTTTAGGAAATCAATATCATTATTTATTTTTTATTTAATAAAAATAGCTATCACTGACCGATGATACCTTCAGCGATTTGTTGGAGGTAGATCCGTCTGTGAACTATCCTTTACTAATAGAACTAGTATCTAATACGTCGATGATCTATTTACCATTTACCCACTCCAGGTCACGAGTTGACAGATTGGTATCCATTTCAAGTAATAGAACTAGTATACCCATTTGAACTGTAAAAAGCTTTTTATAATTAACTCTATATTCGTATAATGGTCACATTATCTCTCTTACGTTTTGGTTTTGATTTTTCCTTGTTAGATTCTAAGGAGCCGTTTGATTCACAGATTTTGCAAAGGAATTGAATCTGGAAATGAATTGTATTGGAAAGTAATTTTGTTACATTAATAAAGTGTTTAGCTAGGTTAATTTTAAGTGGAAATTGTAATGTTAATTTTTAACATTCTATTAGATTGTTAAATATTTCATGGGCAAGTAAAATAAATGTGAATTCAATGAATATGAGAAAATTTTTCATTTCTAATTTCATTTGTTTATCAACTAAATATGATTTTGGATAGAAAATTTACTAATTTCAATTTCAATTCCTGACAAAGGTGAAGCTTCATAGGGGCCGGGGGGGCCCGCCCCCTTCTTTTTTTCATCAGTAATGTAAATTTTCGGCTCGATAGTGTAAATTTTCGGCTCGATAGTGTAAATTTTCGGTCCGTTAGTGGAAATTTTTTAATAAATATAGAGTTCGCCCCCTTAAAATAGTTTACTTTCACCCCCGCCCCTTAAAATAGTTTACTTTCACCCCCGCCCCCCATAAGTTTTCGCTCAAAGTCCGCCGTTGATTCCTGATTATTTTATAAATCAAGCGAGGCCTAAGTTTTTCTGCCAACTCTATTCTACCAATAATCTATTAAAAAAACATTTTAAGGTATGATCAAAAATCCAAAACATGTCGATGAGAATAACATGTATCAATTCAGGAACGATAAGTACAATTTACAACATTAATAATTCAAGAACATATCAACCATAAATTTTGATTGTCATGCAACACATTTTCACAATGAACCAACAACTGATCATCATCCATCCCACACGTCATAGACGCTTCTGTTTCATGATCATCACTCAGTGAGCTGAACGCATTGATGATGTTGGTGAGTGACTCGTACAGGTGAGTCAACTCAGCTAACTGATTTCTAAGAACCGAGTTCTCAGAATCTAAATTAAGAAACATCTGAGTTGTATCTTTTAAGTTGATGGCCATGTATTTGTTGTCACTCACTAGTTGACTCACTTGCAATATAAGATCACTCATGTGTTTCCTTTTGCGCACCCTCGATCTCCTAGCGGATTCCCTATTCGATATCATTCTTTTTCGCTTCTTCAAGGCTGAATCTTGATGGTCATCTGAACCCGATGACGGAAGCTGAGTTGACTCATTGAATTTTGGCACACCACAAGCTGCCATATTGATTAAGTATCCAAAATGTAATGGGGATCACTAAAACACAAGTGAATACAAGTATGTATATATATACACGATTAGTACTGATGAAGTTGGAAGATATTGGTTTTCATGAGAAGACGTAAAACCAATAGAGGAAGACTACTGAGAAAGATTGAAGAAAATGGGCGCGGCGACAGAGGGCGGTGAAGTTTATCGTGACACCGGATAAGAGGGCTTCGCTGATCACCGGAGACATGATGACGGTGGTGCACAAGAAAGAGCCACCATGTATTAGTGATCGGACTGTATATTTTGGGACACTTAGGTGACAAAGAGGAGTGTGATGTGAGAAATATATATAGTATGGTTGCCCAAAGGAAATTAATTATAATAATACACCCATATTTGGACTAAATGCAGTTATTTATGATATTATAATGTAAGTTAGTATTCATTTAAAGGATTACTAGTGCAAGAGTAAATGTATAATCAATATCGAAACATGTTGTTGGATGGCCTAAAATATAATTCTTTTTTTGAAAGTCAAACCTCTATTTTACACTAGTCGATCTTTATCTTTAAACATATAAACATAAAACGTATAAAGAATTATATGGATAGTTCATGTGGAATATACGTTCATATTCGGTTTTACTGTTATAATTTATAGCTTTTAGAAATAACATCTTTGATTTTTACTAACGGTTAATGTGAATGACTTTTAAAATGGGTGATCGTTAAAATATATGTTATGTGTGGATA
This sequence comes from Flaveria linearis, assembly GCA_024085815.1. Taxonomy (NCBI): domain Eukaryota; kingdom Viridiplantae; phylum Streptophyta; class Magnoliopsida; order Asterales; family Asteraceae; genus Flaveria; species Flaveria linearis. The sequence goes on from JABSNV010000815.1 coordinate 60,422, forward strand.
CATGTCTTCAATTCCCTGAATGGCTTTCTCAATTGTGTATGGGTCTTTCATATTTTAATATTTTATATAATCACAAAATCAATAATTGAGTAAGACAAAAAGTTTAATTTCAAAGAAAGAGACGTTGATATATGTGAAAATGAAGTGTAAAATGCGTGTTTTAATAACGCCAGCTGAGTGCTTTATAAAAGGGTTGAACTTTTTAAATTGTTCAGTTGATGGTTATAACGACTAACAAATGCCAGTTCAGTTGGAATTTCATTTGTAGTAACATGACCAATGAGCAACAAATTAAATGTTAATAACGTTGCTCATCAGAGTTTGTATGTGATCAATGGCAACTTAGTATCATCTTATGTGTTCTTTCTAATAATCAATCTCATGCTACTATATCAATATGTGAGTACGAAGAAACTTCGAATATAACATGTCAAAATAAATTTTTCCCACGTTGTATGGACAACACAACCCCCCCTCCCCACCTCCTAAATCGTAACAATATTTATTTTAATTTCTCCAAGATGACATTGATGACATTAAAATCACTCGTCAACATTCCTTCCTCTTTTATTATTATTTTTTATTCACTTAAAATAATAATCACATAAAACAAACACATATATAACTGAAAACGTCATGACATTTACTTTTCATCTTTGGATATATCTAATATATTAGAAATCAGGATTGAATGTGACATCCCGACGGAAGCGTGAAATGCTTGGGTGTGACTCGTCGGTTCAAAACACATTGATTAACAAAACATATAAATCATAGAAATAAACTTAACATTACTTTCATTAATTCATAATATTAGAATTACAATTTACAAGATTGTGTCTAATATTTCAGACTTATACGATTTTGTAATCCTAATCAAAAGCATATGTCTTCAACATATCACATAATATTCAGCTAGTAGTGAACGTGAGCATCCACGTAAAGGCTGAAGTCAAACATATCAATAGTCAACCAAATGTACATCTTTCCTAAGTAGCCATACCGATCACTATACATGTTGAAGGTATACATGAGATTATAATACATTACGCTGACCTTAAAAAGCATACGTAAAACTGTTAACATAAAGTTGGTGAGAACATGAGTTTATTCAATATCACAACATCTTTTAATTGATGCATCATAAACAAACTCACAACCAAACCTACTTAAATTTCAAGTGATTCATAATTGTCACATATAAATCACATAATCAAATAATATAACATCACTGCCCTCATCTGGCAAATGCAAGTTGACATATTCCTAAATAGCGCTACCAATATTATTTGATGATTTCCCATCCGAATTAATGGTTGTGTCAAAATAACGGTAACTTATCTCAAAACTTCAAAATTTGCATCAATTTCAACAACAAACAGTATGTTTTTCCCCCAAAACTTATAAATAAAAAAGGAGACCATGTTACTCACCTTAATCTAGCAAAAACCCTATAAAATAATTATATTTTAGAAATAAATATTATTTCTTTAAAATTTTTAGCATTTATTTCTTAATCAAACAGAAATTACAAAACAGTATCTAAGACTATCCATATAATACCAAATTTTATAACACAGTAACATCTTAAAATTCAGATTAACATATAAAATTTTCAACTAATAAATATTTATAGATAATTTACTAGAATTTTTACAAGATTTATAAAATAGAAGAGATATCTATATGTTTTCTAAAAATACCAAAATTTACCAGAGTAAATAATATGAAATCTAAATTATCTCATAAAATTTAAGTTAATAACTCATAATAGGAAGTTTACTATTATTATTACAAGTTTCATATAAATTAGAATAAATAGTTACAGATCACTAAAAATTCCTAAATTAATAAAAACTGTTCTAATATGGATATCATAATTTACTTAAATGTTTCATAATTTAACTCGTTGTTTTGCTATTTTTTTCAATTTTCTATTTTCAGAATATTATAAAATGTAAAACTCTGTCATATATGCGAATCAAGTCATGAAATTTATATAGTAGTTCCTATAAACTATAAGGGTTACTATATAAATTTTATAGATTTTTACTGAGTTCAGATCGTCTGTTGATAATTTCCTTCTATTTATTTGAATTAATCATATAAATTAATATATCCAATATAATTATTCCATAATTTCAAGTTTATTATTTCTAATATTTTCTAATAAATTTGTAAATTTTATTTTTATAATTACAGTCATTTAAGTATTTTATCTAATTTATCACGTATAATACATGTTTTCAACCCTTTAAATCTTTTATTTTTGTTTAACTCCTTGAGTTTTTATCAATGTTCTCAGAACCGGATCGGACGTCGAACCGGACGGCTTACTGGTTTGGTGGTCGGACCGGTCGGACCGGTCGGACCGGTCGGACCGGATGGACCGGATTTAACTATATTTTAATTATATTTATATATGTAATTAAATATAAGTAATTTATATATGATTTATACATATATTTTATAGTTATACATAAAACTTAACTATATTTGTATATACAAAGTACTAATTTATGGTTTAACACCCCGTTTTTACCCACTAAAATCAAAAAAAAAAAATATGCGAAAACCGGTCGGAACCGGCCCGGTTCGCCGGTCCAACCGGTGACTCGGTTCGAACCGGCCGGTTCAACTGCACAAAAGCGATCCACCCCGGACCGGACCGGACCAGGCCCCGAATCGCGGTCCGACCGGTCGGACCGGCTGGTCCGATCCGGTCCTAACAACATTGGTTTTTATAGAATTCTCAATTTTTCAGATTTGAACCTTTTCTTATTGACTTTTGATAGAAAATCAAGTGTTCATGAGTTTTGTAGATAACCTTGATGCAGGACCGTTGAAGAGTATGAACTTACAACACAACAACACAAAGAGGAGAGTGTGCAACAACACCTAACAATTCAAATGGGGAACTAGAAAAGTAAATTTTGAGAACTAAAAAACAAAAGTGTATATGAGACAAAACAGGAACACAAGTAGTTGGTATTCAAGGTTGATGTATATTGCTCTCTAGTTCCTTACAAGTGTTTTCGAAGTTGTTCAAATAAGATACAAGGACGAGAGATACTTATACTACAACCTACAGCCAACCATACTTTGAAGGCCAGCTGGATACATGATCTAGACAACAAAATCAATGTATTATGACACGTCATAGCTCACATCCTAATATATTACAAAAAGGATAAAGTACATAAAGTGAAAAGTTACAGACTCCAGACCTTAATGTACAGTTACCAAAAGCATGGACCTTTCACCAACTTATGTAAAGTTGTTGTCTTATCAGAGTTGCAATGAAAAGGGGTCCAACTTTATGTAAAAGGTACATCAGATAAAGCATGTGATCAAAAAGTCTTTGGAAAAAATCTGTCTTCAATAGTTGGCTTTAGAAGACTTTGCTTTGAAGCTTCAGAGACTTCATCTTTGGCTTTGAAAGATATTGGTCTTAGCTTCGGAAGATTTCACACTTAGAGTAATTTCTAAGGCAGTGTGTGAAACTTCCGAAGCATTCCACTTCAGTACACTTGTGCATGCATACAGGAGAGACTTTAGGTGTTTGGGTTACATCAGCCTTACAAATAAATCTTACAAACTCCCCCTAGGCTGATGCTACCAAAACACTTAAAGATTTTAGATGTTAATGGTCCTTATTATGATGATGACAATCCCTTTCTTCATAAGATGACCAGGATCACTCAGACTCTCATAGTGTCTTCTCATGTCAAAGAGATCATGCAGAGGCAGATTGAACATATCCTGCCATGTGTAGATATTTTTAACACCTTGATCTCTAATGACATGCTATCTTTCTGGATTTGTAGTGTATGTCCAAGACAAGATAGGTCTTCCAGATGCTAGAAGAGCTACTTGAATTGGAATTGGTGAAGCATCCTCTTATTGCACATTCTCAGGATGTTCTGACTCATCTTGAGGTCTAGAGATGGATGCTTCTTTCTTCCTTTTCTTTGACTTTGGTTTGGAAACCATCCTTTTTCTCCTCTTTAAACTTTTTAACTGAGAAGACTGGCCTGCAGCACCTGATTGATCATTTTTGTCTTTCTCAGTTGGGTCTTCCTCTCTCATAGGTTCAGATTGAGAGGGGATAGATCCCTGCTGTAGATCAGAAGTGGAAGCTTGCTGAGGTTCAGCAGGAAATTCAGGTTGTGTTGTCTTAAATGGTTCAACCTTAATCTCCACTTCCTGAGGGACCTGACTTGGTGGGGAGTGTAAGTCAGCAAGTTCACCTCTTTGAATCTTCTGCTTGATTACCTTGATGTGCTCATCCATTATGGACAAAGACATAGGACCAAGTCTCCTTCCGGAGATTCCGTACAGCTTCAAGAAGCTCATTGTCTTCTGCCTATCAGGAGACTTCTTTATGTTTTTCTGGATGATGGCTCTTGACTTTGCAGCCTCTTCCCTTAACTTTCTTTTGGTGATCTTTCTTTCTTTGACTATATCAAGTTCAAGTTGTTTGAGGTACTCAAACTCAATGTAATCAAAGGGTAAGGGAAGAAGTCTATTAGCCTGATAGAGGCCTGAGGCACTCAGGTAGTTTATCATGTTGATCCTATCCTTCTCTTTGTCTACCTGAGGTTCTTGTGAAACCACATCCTCTTGTACATGACTTTCTTGAACTGGGGAGAGAGTAGGCACATACTTGTAGAGTCTTTTATATCTTCTTTCTTCTTTGATTTTAAGAAGTAATTCTGTATCCTCTTCCTCTTTTCTCTCTTTTGACAATTCCATGTCAACCAGTTCATTTAATTCATCTAAGAGGAGGGAAATGATGTTATCAATGTCATAGTTCCTGGTCTACAAGTAGTTGATCCTGACTGCCCTTAACTCATCATCCTGAGTATTTGGTTTGGGGGCAGCCCTGATAGCAGTTTCCATGAGTCTTACAGACCCAGTAGAGGAGCTTTCTCTCTTTAGCTTCCTTTTCCTCTCTTTCTCTCCTCCTCATCAATCTCCTTAGAAGTCAATTTTCTTTTCCCTTTGTCACTCACAGACCTTTATGACTCAGGGTGGTGAGAGCTTTGGCCTTCATTGCTTGGTGTAGCTTCCAAGCTCTGGCCAAAGAGAGGTTGAGATGCACCTTCACCAGTAGGTGTCTCATCAAGGGAATGAACCTCTACAGCAGTTGATGGTTAGACAGGGATCTTAGGTTCTACCACTGGGCCTTCAGTCAAGGTTTCCCCTATGAAACTAATCTTAGGGTCTGCCTCCACATCCAGTTAACCGATGATATTGCCTGATTGCCTTAGTCTTCTTCTGAAGCTGAACTCTGCAGTGATCCTGTCTTGAATCCTTTGAGCCAACCTATCAGCTTGTCCAGATTGGCTTTGGTTGACAAGTGGCATGTTAACAAGGTCAAGACTTTCATAGTAGTTCAAGGTCTAAAAGTTAAAGACTTCTTGCTGCTCTTGAACTCTTTGAAGAAAGAAAGCTCTTCTATCAGCATCATACCTCGACCCAATAATCCGATTTGAAGTTGGTGGAGTTGATATAGCCCTTGGAATGCCTTTCTTAAAGAGACTTCTAATGACAGAGTCTATACTGTCCATATTAATATGAACTTGAGGAAGTTGCTGAGTATGCACATTTACAAGTGAGGATGGTGAGTCCTCAATGTCCATACTCCTTGAAGAACTCCTAGGTTCTGTGACTGTAATGACTTTCTCCCCCTTTTTGGTAGCATCACCCTCTTGCATAGGTGAGCTAGGAGTTAGGTCAATCACATTCACAGGTTTTTGTGTTCCTGGTTGAGCTCCCTTTAAAGGTCTCCCAGCTAGTTGTTCCTTAAGATAAGATATCTCAAGTTGCTGATCATTGACCCTGTTTTGCAAGGTAGTCACTTTAGATTCAAGATGACTAACCTTGGAGACTAGATAAGTGCATGTTTGTGACAGCTTTTGCACCTTTAGTCTCAGATTCCCCTCATCTTCATCAGAAGAATCATTAGGGGATGAGAGAATTAGACCAAGGTCTTCTCTCTCACTACCAGCATGGTGTTCTTGGCTGCTGAATTTCCTCTGCTCAGTGATAGCTTCAGTTGAAGTGTCAATGAGCTGAGTTGCCATGGTTGAGGTCTGAATGATGAAATCACTTGTTGAAGTGAGAGCCTCTTCCATATGGATATCCTGAACAGGTTTAGAAGTATCCACTTCAGTGATGGGTGACTGATGTGGGATAGACCTAGGTGACTCAGGAGCACTCATCTGTCTTTGAGGAGTGGAGTAGTAGGGAGACTCATGGTACTCACTGACACCTAAGTCTTTATCAGTATAGAAGTCAAGATTAGGAATAGGTTGGTTTAAGTCTAAAGGCTGGGGATGGTAGCTGTCCCTTGAAGGTTGTTCACTTGTGTGTTGAGACTCAGAGTGAAAGCTTAAGGCATTTGGGCTTGTGAGCTCATCATGCTGAGCATGAGGAACCTTAGCACTGATCTTAGAAGTAATGGGAGTTGTTTGCTCCTTAGGAGAAGTGGGAGCTCCAGTATCCATTTCCTCCTGTATAGGTAAGTATATAGGGGCCTGCACAGACTCAATAGCCTGAGCAGGGGTTCGTTTGAGTTTTCTTTTGTAGGTGATGGTGATTTGTGTTTGTTTTGGTGGTTGAGATGTAGAATGTGTGGGTTCAACACTAGCCTGTGTTACTAGATTGTCATCTTGAGCAATGAGCTCTAACATTTTTGGAACAAGGGCTGTTTCTACCCCTGAGAAGCCAACAGTTGGCTTCCTCAAAATTTTAAAGATGTCAGGCTTCATCTATCCTAATTTTAGAATATTACCTGTTTCCCTTGATCGGGTGGTGAAAGTTCAACGTTTAATGGCTTTATTTCCGTGTTTTACGTATAAATGTACGAGAAATAGAGTTACTTTGGGATTATTTGGTGTTTGTAGGTTGAACGTGAAGAATACGGAAAAATGGGAAGAAACGGGAGGGTAATTGGAGTTCGAGAAGTCAAGATATGGTAAATCGAAGTTGTATGGCAATGATATCTTAAAACGAGCATAACTTGAGCTAGGAAGGGAGTTACGGGGCCCATGACCTATCAACGGAAAGGTCTCGAAAAAATACACATGAAAATCAAGGTTGCACAGGAAGACGGCGCCACCGACGCCCCCATAGGCGCCACCGACGCCGGGGTGCGGGTTTTTGTTGAGATTAGACCTATTTCGAAGGGATAAAAAGGAGGAAAAACCCTAATTCGAAAAACAACTTCACACAATGCAATCTTGGACGAAAATTAACCTTCTTGGATCATTCTCAAGCTCTTCTAACATCAAGAACGTCGATTTCATCCGGATTACATGATCAATTACACTCGTGTTGAAGAATCGATGATGATGCAAGGCTAAATCCATTGTGATTCACTTCGGGGGAAGGGTTTGTGCAAGTTCTTATTTTTCTTATATTGTAACCTAGATTTGAGATTAAATCTTGAACCTTTTAAGTTCTTGTTGGATTTAATTTATGATTTGATTAGTTAAACGGTTTGATTATATGTTAACCTAATTTTGATCTTCTTTAACTTTGATTGTCTATGATCATTACGTGATTGATTATTAGAATTAGGGTTTCATTATTCAAATTGGTAATTGTGTGAATAATGTCCTTTAAACTTTAATCCATAATTGTCACTTAAATCATATCGTGTGTAAGTCACCATTAATGACTTCTCACTAGGTTTCATTCAAGAAAAATTGTAACTTTGCCAAACCTGGATCCTAAAGTGGGTTGCTTTTTCTTCAAGATCGTTAAAAATCTAACCTTTATTTCGTTATTTTAATTAGTTCTTAATTAAGTCTATCAATCAATTTACTTTTCAATGTTTAGTAGTGTTAAATTAATCGTTGCTAGCACTTTCCTTTGATTCCCTGTGGATTCGACACCCTGCTTACCCTTTGCTATTAAGGGTGATTAGGTACTCTTTAATATATATTTTGACCGACCACACGACATCGATCAAAATGGCGCCGTTGCCGGGGAATCGTTGCACTTAGTGTTAGTAATAATTATTTGTTTTTCTTAAAAATCTAAAAAAAAAATATTTTATTTTTCTTGTTTTTCGTTTATTATTATTTTATTGTTCGGAATTACACTGGTATTTGTTTCTTGTGTGCAGATAGTTGAGATATTTATGCATACGAGACATTCCGGAAGGACTTCCCCGTTGCTCTTTGACCCTGAGATTGAGAAAACAACAAGAGACAACCGAGTTTTTCACAAGGCAAATCCCTCATCAGCTCCTATTCCACGAAGTGTGTGGTCTGAAGAAGGAACCTCAACAGCTAAGGCTAGTGAAATCTTACGAAGGCTTTCCAAAACACCGGAAAGTAATCCATTCAACAGTATGAACAACTCGGGAAATCAAAGTGGTCCGTCTACTCAACCTCCTCCATAAAGGGAGCAACCTCTAGGTGATATTCCACCTCCAGTGTTCCCACCATATAATGCTCCACCACCTCAACAACAAATTCCACCAATTAACCCAGTTCAAGGAAACCCTATACCTCCACCACCACAATTTCCAATGGGTGACACTACTCGTGTATACCCACAACCTAATCCACCTATTCAACAAGAACCGGTTAGAAATGTTAACTACAATGCTCCACGAAATCCCTCGGTTCAGTTTAATCAATCCAACTCGAGCCGGAATGATGGTGTTAAGGGTGATGAAGATATAAGGGACCGGGTATCAAATTGGGATGATGGAATGGATCATGGGAATTCAAATGTTGGATATGGAGGGGGAGATGAAGATGGATTTGGTTTCAACTATGGTTATCAGCACCCAGGAGGCTACAATCATCATTTTAATCCAGTCTTCCAAATGGCTAATCAAGGTCCATCAAGAGCTATAAGGCAACCAATGAATCAACATCCTCAACCGGGTTTTCCTCAACATCATGATGGACTTCCTCAAGTCCATCATCGTGCTCCAATTCGAGGAGTTGAAAGCCATTTTAGACCTCAAATTGCAGTCAATTCATCTCCAATAGTAAGCCCTATTGCACATGGTCGATCTTTTGAAGTAAGGCCACAAGGATTGAACATGTTGCCCTCTTTCTATGGTAAAGGAACCGAGGAACCTTACCTTCACATTTCTGAATTTGAAGCGGTGTGTGGCACAATCGGAGGACAAGGGTTTACACCGGATCAAGTTAAGCTCGTGTTATTTCAATTCACCTTGAAGGACGCTGCGAAACAATGGTTTCTATCATTGCCATCTGCAAGCATTTTTACATGGGAGGATATGCAACAACAATTCCTAGAAGAGTATTACACACCTCAACGAACAAGTGATGCAAGGGCTAACATTCGGAACTTCCAACAACAACCAGGTGAACTTTTCTATGAAGCTTGGAAGCGGTTTAAACAATTGCTAAGGAATTGCCCTCATCATGGTATCCCACAATGGGAGTTGATCAATGCATTTTATGATGGATTATCCACTGATGACATCCGGGATGTGAACTCTACTACGGGTGGAACATTCCTTTCCAATCATGTGGAGGTGGATTGGGAATTCTTAGAGAAAATGGCGGTGAACTCAAAACGGCAAGCTCAATCTAATAGGAAGAAGAAACACGCCATTGTTAGATCTGCAACCACTACTAATGCCAATGAAAGATTAGAACAATTGGAGAGAGCTAATCAAATGTTGGAACGCCAGTTGGCAAGTTTGAATCTCAATGGGGGAAATGTGACACCTCAAGGCGGACCAATCTTTTCCGTGTGTGAAGGATGTGGTGATATTGGCCATGTTATCATGGATTGTCCAATGAAAGTGGGTAGACCTGAGGAAGAAGTAAATCAAGTATATGGTGATCGAAAGCAATATGATATGAATTCTAATACATATCATCCAGGTTTGCGTAATCACCCTAATTTTAAGTATGGTAACACATCTAATCAATCTAATCCTCATTTTCAGGTACCAAATCAAGGAGGTCAACCGTATCAGAACCGACAACCGATGTATAACAACCAGAATTACAACCAAGGAGGATACAACAAGGGTTACCAACAAAATTATCAACCTAATGGCGATCAAGGAAGCTCAAGCAACTCATCCGAGATCATGGACTTTCTCCGAGAGTTTAAGAAAGACAATGAGGTACGAGATAAAACTGTAGAGGCATTAGCAAAACAAGTTGGACAACTAGCGGAAGAGATGGCACAATTGAGAAGAAATCCAGGAACGTTACCTAGTGACACCACTGTCAATCCTCAACATCAAACATCGGGTGCAAGAAATACAAAGAGTGCAAACATCAATCAGGTAAGTATTCTTCGCTCTGGTAAAATTTATGACAATAAAGTGGTTTCCCCACCATCATTCGAAGAAGGAGTGGTGGAGGACCTCGGTGAGGATGGGAGAAGTGATGATGAGTGTGAACCGGACACCCATAGTGTTAAACAAAAGCAAAAAGTAACTTTTCAAGATACACCAAAATCTGAGCTTAAAAATGAGTCCCCTAAGGTCAATGGTAAGGATATGGAGGTTAATACCATACCTTATCCAAAGGCCTTAGAAAATCCTGAGAAGTCAAAAACTTTAAACAAACGGGGTCCTCAACAAGAAGAAATTTGGGAAATTTTCAAGCAAGTTAAGGTAAATATTCCTTTACTCGATGCAATTAAACAGGTACCGGCTTATGCTAAATATCTTAAGGATATGTGTACTCAAAAACGAAACAATAAATTTCCAAAAATGCTTGATTTAACAGAAAAAGTGAGTGCTGTGTTAATGGGTTCGTTGCCACTGAAACTTCGGGATCCCGGAACGCCTTTGATACCAATTCAAGTTGGTGACTTTAAAATGGCAGGGGCGTTACTGGATCTTGGAGCGAGTGTAAGTATTCTTCCGGGAAGCTTATATGATCAGTACGATTTTGGTCCACTTCGTAAGGCCGATACTACCGTAGTATTAGCCGATTTGACACCTAAGCTTCCTAGAGGAATCGTGTCTGATGTGATTGTCATGATTGAAGATTTCTACTACCCGGTTGATTTCTTAGTCTTAGACTATGTGTCAAATGATAAAACAAAGCAACCTAACGTCATACTTGGTAGACCATTCTTGGCCACCGCGAATGCGTTGATAAACTGTAGAACCGGGACGGTGGATATGACATTTGGTAATAGGAAATTGCGTTTAAACGTGTTTGCTAATACACCAAACTCTCTAGTCAATGATGAATGCTTTATGGCGGACATCATTGAGGAATGTAATCCTCACGAAAGTGAGGATGCCACCAAAGAGACTTGTTTTGTTTGTGATGATGCAGGTTGGAATCATATGACAGATCTAGCAATTGAGGCACAAAAGTTAGATGTCATGGTTGTTGATGCTGGTAGGCCCCCATGGACACATCAAGTTGAGAACTTGCCGGAGCATATAGCCAAAAAGATGAAGCCTTCATTGGAAAGCCCACCAGAGTTGGAATTGAAAGATCTTCCCAAGCACCTCAAATATGCATTCTTGGGAGAAGACAAGACGTTGCCCGTAATCATCGCAGCCGACTTAGAAGCAGATCAAGAAGCCTCATTATTACAGGTTCTTCAAACATACAAAGCTGCGATAGGATGGACACTTGCTGATTTGAAAGGTATAAGCCCTTCGATTGTGATGCATAAGATCATAACTGATGCCGATGCCAAACCGTCACGCGATACACAAAGAAGGTTGAATCCAAACATGCGGGAAGTAGTCAAGAAGGAAGTACTTAAGTGGTTGGATGCCGGTATAATCTACCCAATCTCCGACAGCACATGGGTAAGTCCAACTCAAACGGTACCGAAGAAAGCAGGTATTCAAGTGGTCAAAAGCGAGAAAGGTGAGCAAATCGCCACTCGGCCGGTAACCGGGTGGCGTGTTTGTATTGATTATAGGAAACTAAATGCTGCTACATCTAAGGATCATTTTCCACTTCCATTCATTGATCAGATAATTGAGAAATTGGCAGGTCAGAAGTTTTATTGTTTTCTAGATGGCTATTCGGGATATAATCAAATTGCTATTCATCCTGAGGACCAACAAAAGACGACATTCACTTGCCCTTATGGCACATTCGCTTTTAGGCGAATGCCATTTGGTTTGTGTAATGCCCCGACCACCTTTCAAAGGTGTATGATGAGTATCTTTTCAGATATGGTCGGGGAGTCTCTAGAAATTTTCATGGATGATTTTTCAATTTTTGGTTCTACTTTTGATAAATGTCTACATGAATTAACCAAAGTGTTGAAACGATGTGTTGAAACAAACTTAGTCCTAAGTTGGGAGAAAAGTCACTTTATGGTTCAAGAGGGAACGGTTCTAGGGCATGTCATATCTAATCGGGGAATTGAGGTAGATCGGGCCAAAATCACGGTAATTTCCACTCTACCTCCTCCGGTTAATGTTAAAGGTGTGCGATCATTCTTAGGACACGCAGGGTTTTACAGACGGTTCATTAAGGGCTTCAGCGTCATAACTAAACCCTTATGTAACTTACTTTTGAAAGACGTACCCTTTGTGTTCGATAAAGAATGTTTGCATGCTTTTAACATGTTAAAAGAGAAATTAGTGGAGGCTCCAATCTTGCAATCACCTAATTGGTCACTTCCGTTTGAAATTATGTGTGATGCAAGCGATTTTGCAATTGGGGCTGTTTTGGGTCAACGGGTGGATAAGAAACCCGTTGCAATATACTATGCAAGTAAAACATTAGCCGATCCTCAGTTAAATTATACAACAACTGAAAAAGAATTGCTTGCAGTAGTATATGCCTTAGACAAATTCCGTTCATATATATGGGGAAGTAAAGTAATTGTTTATTCTGATCACAGTGCAGTCAGGTATCTGATGGAGAAAAAGGATGCTAAACCTCGACTTATACGTTGGATATTGTTACTACAAGAATTTGACTTGGAGATACGTGATAAGAAGGGAAGCGAAAATGTAGTCGCAGATCATTTATCAAGAGTGATGCATCAAAACACTGATTCACATCAGGAGATTAATGAGACATTTCCAGATGAGCAATTATTATCCATTTCTTCTGAACCATGGTATGCTAACTTTGCAAACTATTTGGCTGCAGGTACCACTCCCGACCATTGGAACAAGAGGAAGAGACAACAATTCATGTCGCAGGTCAAATATTACATTTGGGATGAACCAGATCTATTCAAGGTCGGCGCGGATCAAATCATCCGAAGATGCATTCCTGAAACCGAAATTCAAGACGTGTTAGAACATGCACACTCTTGCATGTGGGGGTCATTTTAGTGGACAGAAAACCGGTCATAAGATCCTATCTTGTGGACTCTTTTGGCCCACCATATTTCGTGATTCGTATAATTTTGCTAAAAATTGTTTGAAATGCCAACAAATGGGAAGTATATCAAAACGTAATGAAATGCCCATGCAACCAATTCTCGTGGTCGACATCTTTGATGTTTGGGGAATTGATTTCATGGGCCCATTCCCAAATTCGTATGGCAATCTATATATTTTAGTGGCTGTGGATTACGTGTCAAAATGGGTGGAGGCAATCGCCACTAAAACAAATGACCATAACGTTGTGTGTAAATTTGTTCAAAGTAATATTTTCTCACAATTTGGTCTTCCCCGTGTGATCATAAGTGATGGGGGGTCACATTTTAAGAACTTTCACTTTGGAAAGTTGTTAAAACGTTATGGCGTAGATCACCGAATAGCAACACCATACCACCCTCAAACGAGTGGTCAAGTGGAGGTTTCCAATAGGCAAATTAAGGAAATCTTACAGAAAACTGTACGATCGGACCGTAAAGATTGGTCCACCAAGTTAAACGACGCTTTATGGGCCTATCGTACCGCTTTCAAAACGCCTATTGGTACCACCCCATATCGGTTGGTCTACGGGAAAGGATGTCACTTACCTGTCGAACTCGCTCATCGTGCTTTATGGGCAATTAAAAATGTTAATCTTGATTACAATGTTGCAGGCACTGCACGGAAGTTGGGTTTGAACGAACTGGAAGAATTAAGGAACGAGGCATACGAGACGACAGCCGCATACAAGGCAAGGATGAAAGAAGTGCACGACACTAAGTTACGAAAGAAGACTTTTGAAGTCGGCCAGAAGGTGTGGTTGTATAACTCACGGTTGAAACTGTTTCCCGGTAAGTTGAAAAGCAAATGGATGGGACCGTATGTTGTCATTCGCGTTGGTAAGTTTGGCGATGTCGAGATTGAAGACCTTAAAGACGGTGTACGACAAATGGTGAATGGACATCGGTTGAAACATTATCTAGAAAGCAAGGATATGAGTGAAACCAACGAAGAATTGGTGAGCTTCTTGGTAAGTGCACCAATTTACACAACAAATCCGTAAGGATCAGGTAACGGTCTGGCTGAAGACCTAAAACTTAGCGCTTTCCGAGAGGCAACTCGTTGAACTTTGTGGGTGTGTTCACTAGAAACCCTCACGAGACTTCACTCGTCCACTCGGGCGTATCGAGTGGTTTAAAAGGCTTGTTGCATCCGCTAAATGCAACCGTGATTCCTACGAAAGTGAGTTTAGTTGTTATTTTTTTTCGTTTCTTCATTACCATATGATTTTTTTTTATGCAAGAACTTGACAACACCCAAGTGTGGGGAACCTCATGGATAGCCAGGTATGTGCATAGAATTTTTTTTAACGATTCGGGGCGAATCATGATTTTTCGTGGTGGGGTGCGACGTGAAGGTGGCATGATTTCCGAAAAACAAACAAAAAAAAAATACAATTTACTTATTATTATTATTTTTTTTAGTTTTTTCTCCTTTGTTAGTAGTTAAAAAAAATGTTTTTTTTGGAAACCACCGCCACCGACGCCGTCACCGCCGCCACCGACGCCATCGGCGCCCACGATCTCAAAACCCACTGTCGGGCACTGGTAACCGACGCTGGGCTTGGCGCCGGTCCACCGCCACTGACGCCGTCATCACCGCCACCGACGCCGCGGTCCAGAAAAGCGCGGGTCGGCCCATTTTTGGGCGGGTTACCCGGTAAACAACACCCACAAACATGATTTTGCTGAGAATTAAAGGTAGATATGCATCAAAAGTCTATTTTTCATCATCTTCTCTCCATCTTTTCTCTCTAAACCCTCAAGAACACCATGGAGCCCTAATTTCAACTTCTTCGATTCTTAACCAAATCAAGCAAATAATAGGTGCATCTTGCTTAGTTTTTCGAGGGGATCACGTTTCACCGATTAGTTTTGCAAGATTCTCACTCGTTTGTGAGAAAACGGGAGTTTAAAGTTCGGATTTTTGGGGGTTTTTACACAAAATCACTCCTTTCTTCGTTTGTTCATCTAAACACCTCACATTGTGCCAAGGTATGTCTTTTGCTACTTCATTACATGTTGTGATCCTAGATGACCATGGTATGTTTATTTCCTTGTGTAAAATCTTAAATTTCATATCAATTGCTTAAGGAAGTAGTATACAAATGATGAGCATGTTAAGTTGTATTGATTTGTGCTATGTTCATTAATTCTACATGAGTTTGGGAAATAGGGTGAGATATGATGATGATAGAAGTAAAGGTTGGTAAAATGATGACAATGAATTGTTTCATATGAATGATTTGGTGTTTATGATGTCAATAAACTTAAAATCCCTTATCATTTGCATGGAATTTAATGGAAAGCCAACGACTTTGCTTGTGAGAATTAATTTGAGATTATGGGTTAGTGATACTTCTATTATGGCATAGAATTGATTTGGGGACTATATACACAATATAGACTTAAAAATCCTTATTAATTAGGTGTGATAGAACTCATAACCCATATAATTGTTTGTCTACTCATGAGGGAGCTAAATTGATATCTGTTCATCGCAGGAATCATGCCACGAACCAAGGAATCAACTTCTCGAGGAAAAGGCAAAGCTTCCGCCTCATCCTCTGAACCTTCGGGAAAACGTTCGAGACGAAGCACAAGCAATGTAACCGAAACAAGTTCCGAAAGCGAAAGGGATGAAGCAATGGACACCAATTCTAGTGGTGATGACATCGATTATGATTCCGAGGGGAATCCTCTTTGGACGGAGAACAAGAAGCCACTGTCCAAGTTCCCACGAGAGATGCAGCCACAACTGTAGATGGACAAATTCAAGGGCAAAAATGACCTCACTACACTCATGGTTTGTGAAAGACCCATGGAACTCCCGGAGTTTCGAATGTTTGGAGTGACTGAATGCTTTGAAAGGTTGGGATGGAAAGAGGTATTGACATTTGTCAAAATGGATAAGCCACATGTGTATGTGAATCAAATCATGGAATGGATGTCTACGCTTGTAAGAAAGGATGGATCAAACCCACCACACACCACTACACTAACTGGCAAGGTCGGTGGGAAAACAATGGTTATGTCTTTTCAGACAATTTCTCAAGTGGCAAAGTTTGATACTGCACCCGGGCCCTATGAATATCTACACGAAAGCTCAATTCTGGAAATCCCAACTGGGATTACCTGCGGGAGGTCTTAAATGATATCTTTGCTGTTCCAATCACTGCCTTAACTTCTGACAACATGAACAGAAGTAACATGAAGATCTTACCAAAGCTACTGACAGTGATCCTGAGCAAGAATGTGATCCCTAGAATCTCTGACAGAGGAAGAGTGCGACACTATGAACTTAGAGTGCTTCATGCCCTCCTCACTGGTAGACACATGTTGTCTTACCGGCAATTAGTAATGATGAACATTTGAGAAAGCCGAGAAAGCAGGGCGCGGTTGATGATTCCACACTCCCGCTTGATTACCATGTTGTTGCGCAAGCAAAAGGTTGTGTCCAACGAGGCTTTGGCTATTCCAATCACTGTTTTAAAGTTCAAAATTAATCGGTTGGGAGGACAATCATGGGAATACAAAAAGACAGCCACTCACTATCAACTACGAGACAAAGATAGTGGTCGAGTGTTAATGGTGCAACGGGATGATGTTCCTCGATATGCGGATACGGATGATGTTGCTATGGGTCAAGGTGGTGTGAGAGCACTTGAAGATGTGGATGCTGGTACAAGGGAACCAACTGAGGAAGAAGAAATCCAGGCAGTAGTTGTCAGAGCCAGACCTTTTGGTTTTTCAGGATGGACCTTGGATCAGAGGCACATGTATGATGAACAGTCACGAGAAAGCGAGCGACAAAGAAGGTGGAGAGAGAGCTATGATAGGAGGACAGAGGAGTTTGAGCAACAATCGAGGGATGCATGGGCAGCACAAGAACAGCGTGACAGAGAGCTACGTGATGACATGAGGATGTATGCGCGTGACTCCGCATATGCACGCGAGCAAGCTATTAACGATTATTTTATGTATCAGGAACAGGTTCGCCAGTATAATGACTACCATGCAGGGCTGCCGTATCAAGCTCGACCACAACCCGTGGATTGGAGTGCTCTACCACAATACACGCCCGGGCAGCAATATGAGAGGTACCCACAAGCTCAACCGTCACAGTGGGTACCAGCGGCGACAACCCCCGATGGAAGCTCACACGCGACGAGGGAGACCGAAAGCTTTGACATGCACGCCATGCACCAAAGTCTGATGGAATCTTTCTTTGGACCACCACTGCCCAGACCTCCATTTGGATGAGATCAGAACACTCTCTGATCACTTGATCAGGTCCACGTGTTTCTACCACTCTATCTGTTTTATGTTCAAACCTGTTATTTGCTGTTATTCTCGTCAACACTCTTTTGGTGTGTTTAATCTGTGGTTGGGGGTGTAAAACAATAACTACGTATGTGGGAATGAGTGAATCTATGGTAGGTGTTGTGGTACAACCCGAGTGATGACTTGTTTTGATGATTGGGAGAGCATGGATATGATGATGAAAACTCCCCTTAAATCCACAATTGCTCCAACAGACTGAATGGTGCATTAGGGACAATGCACCCTTAAGTGTGGGGATGAGGGGGGTTATGCAAATTAAGGTAAAAATTAGAAAAATTTTGAAAAAAAAAAAACCATTTTGCCAAATGTGAATTTTTGTAAAAGTTTTCAAGTAAAGCTTAGTGTGTTTATGAAACCAGAACCTTCACTTGTTGTTTATTAGAGATTGATATAGATCTTAGGTCATGGCCATGTTCCTCAAGTTCAGAAAAAGTGTTCAAGCGGGTCATTTGTGGAAATATGATGGATACCCAGTTAGTGTTAACAAGTACTTGATATAATAAACTCATGTGCACATCGGCAACCTAAGTTCCTACTTGGTGAGATTTTGAGCCTATGACTTCATACACATCATACACATATTCAATTGTTGAGGGTAGGCCATATATTAATGTTGTTACAGAACTTGTGTTGTTGATGCATACCAATACCATAAGCAAGGTGTTTGCACACGAATGATAAAGGCAATCTAGGAACCCATCTACTTGTTAAACGTTTGTCAATCTCATCCATCATTTCCCTTAGTAGCCACGTTGAGCCTTAAACCATTTTTTTTTGTTAAACCCAAGACATGAAGCCCAAGTTATTAGTTGATAACCAATCGTTAAGCCATTCAAAGTGAAAGAGCATGAAAGAGCATCCAAAGTCAAGTTTATATTATAAAATAAAAAAAAATTGAAAAAAAAAAAAGAAAAAAAAAAAGAAGGAAAAAGAAAAAAAAAAAAAGAGAGAGACTATTGGGCC
The DNA here is from genome assembly GCA_024085815.1 of Flaveria linearis. NCBI lineage: Eukaryota > Viridiplantae > Streptophyta > Magnoliopsida > Asterales > Asteraceae > Flaveria > Flaveria linearis. Next base: position 79,106 of record JABSNV010000815.1, read on the forward strand.
AAAAGGATTGAAGTGAGTTAGCTCTTTGAGTCATGTTGATAAGGATAGTTTAATGATTTGGGTTATAAGTAGATGTGTGTTAGCCACTTTTAAAAGCCAAAACTTCCTACCCGTGCCTAAACCCAAAACCCATAAGTCCTTTAGACGTGCGCAAGATCTATGCAAATGGTGGAGGTGTGATCACTATACAAGCCTATGTGGACAACATAGTATATTGGGTTAGTGAGTGATTACACTAGTACATCTTTTACTAGTTCAGAAATAAACCGAGAGGAGTGAATTATTGTGAGGGGTGTGTACATGAGATTAAAAATCAACATCATGATAGCATTAGTTGGGTGACATCTTATTTTGCTTATGATTGACTTGTTAGAACATGAATCTACCAGACGATGTACGTTGTGTGAACGGGGCATGACCTTTGACCTTAGTTAATCTTTATTAGGTGACTAGTGAGGTAAATTATCAATGATGGTTTTGTAAATTACAATTGAGCTTTGCTTGAGGACAAGCAAAAGGTAAGTGTGGGGATTGTGATCGGGTGGTGAAAGTTCAACGTTTAATGGCTTTATTTCCGTGTTTTACGTATAAATGTACGAGAAATAGAGTTACTTTGGGATTATTTGGTTTTTGTAGGTTGAACGTGAAGAATACGGAAAAATGGGAAGAAACGGGATGGTAATTGGAGTTCGAGAAGTCAAGATATGGTAAATCGAAGTTGTACGGCAATGATATCTTAAAACGAGCATAACTTGAGCTAGGAAGGGAGTTACGGGGCCCATGACCTATCAACGGAAAGGTCTAGAAAAACTACACATGAAAATCAAGGTTGCACAGGAAGGCGGCGCCACCGACGCCCCCATAGGTGCCACCGACGCCGGGGTGCGGGTTTTTGTTGAGATTAGACCTATTTCGAAGGGATAAAAAGGAGGAAAAACCCTAATTCGAAAAACAACTTCACACACTGCAATCTTGGATGAAAATTAACCTTCTTGGATCATTCTCAAGCTCTTCTAACATCAAGAACGTCGATTTCATCCGGATTACATGATCAATTACACTCGTGTTGAAGAATCGATGATGATGCAAGGCTAAATCCATTGTGATTCACTTCGGGGGAAGGGTTTGTGCAAGTTCTTATTTTTCTTATATTGTAACCTAGATTTGAGATTAAATCTTGAACCTTTTAAGTTCTTGTTGGATTTAATTTATGATTTGATTAGTTAAACGGTTTGATTATATGTTAACCTAATTTTGATCTTCTTTAACTTTGATTGTCTATGATCATTACGTGATTGATTATTAGAATTAGGGTTTCATTATTCAAATTGGTAATTGTGTGAATAATGTCCTTTAAACTTTAATCCATAATTGTCACTTAAATCATATCGTGTGTAAGTCACCATTAATGACTTCTCACTAGGTTTCATTCAAGAAAAATTATAACTTTGCCAAACCTGGATCCTAAAGTGGGTTGCTTTTTCTTCAAGATTATTAAAAATCTAACCTTTATTTCGTTAGTTTAATTAGTTCTTAATTAAGTCCGTCAATCAATTTACTTTTCAATGTTTAGTAGTGTTAAATTAATCGTTGCTAGCACTTTCCTTTGATTCCCTGTGGATTCGACACCCTGCTTACCCTTTGCTATTAAGGGTGATTAGGTACTCTTTAATATATATTTTTGACCGACCACACGACATCGATCAAATGGCCTGTGAGCCCAGTTCATAGTTAAGAATGTATTGAACATATCTAGGAAACATGTAATATTCTAAGGAGTCCAAGTTTGCAAGCAGATTAGTATAAACAAATTGAGAGTACCTGAACTTGACTCCCTGAACCATCCCATGCACTATGAAGGAGAGATCTTCAGGAATCTGGTCCCACCCTCCATGCTTATTGGACAAGCTGTGGCTAACCACATGAAGTAGGTATTTCCACTGTGGTGAGACCTTCCCTTTCCTGAAGGTCTTTATAGCGAAATCTACCTCATAGCCCATCTGCTCAAAAGAATGATTAACTGCTTCTTTTGGGAAGAACACCTCACCTTCTTTATCATCCAGCTGAAGATGATTGTTGATGATGGTCGGTGTGATGAAGATTGTTCTTCCCTGCACTGTGGCAGACAGTGCCTTCTCCCCATCCATAATGACCTCTTGGCATTTCTTCCAAAATTCAAGCAAATGATCCTCATACAGAGTAGGATCAATGGTAAGGGAGGTGAAGTAGTTTGACAGAGCCAAGAATTGGCACACCTCTGAGAAATATGAATCTTTCTCATAGTTTAACAAAGCAATCTGATTGTGTTGCTTATGTAATTGCATGTTGAGATCTAGGTCATTTCTTCTGTTGAGGTTGGCCATTGTGAGAAAACTTAAAGGTGAAGGAAAGATGAACGAGGGCGGTTTCAGAGAGAAATTTGGAATTTAGGTTTGAAGGAAAGATGAAGATGATAGAAAGAGGGGGAACCGATTGGGTTTATATGTGAAAAGGATTTGAGACAAAGTTAATGAAGAGGATAAACTTTAAAATCCTGATATTGGTCCCACCTCTAAAAAAGTAGTTTGCTTTTTGCTCAAAAAGTAGTTTTTCTTGGAAATCGAAAAGCTTCCGAAGGTAAATTGTCTTCGGAAGTTTTAACGAAAAAGCTTCTGAAGTCAAAATGACTTAGGAAGAATTTTCGAAGAGTTTTGACAAATTTGCTTTGGAAGAGAATTTAGACTTGGATGTTTTGTTCAACAGAACAAAGCTTCCGAGAGTTAATTTCCTTCGGAAGAAAATGGTCATCGAAAACATATAAGTGCCTAAGAGAGTTTTAAGCTTCGGAAGAAATTTCAGAAATTTCTCCCGAAGGCAAAATTTACTTAGGCAGTTATTTGTCTTGAAGGTATATTTTTTCTTCCGAAGATAAAATCATATCTTCCGAAGGATCAAGATTTGTCAAAAATATAAGAAAACTCTTTAAAAAGTTTTTATCCATAGAAAACATGAGCTTATAAAGGTGATAAACTAGACAACTTAGGACACACAGATTTTATGAAATAAAATGAATTAGTCTTAAGAAAATGCTACTCAAAGTTAATCATCCCAATAGCTGATATAAGATACTTAAATCTCTGTTCATCAAAGGCTTTTGTAAATAGATCAGCATATTTTTCATTTGTGTTAACTTTAACTAGTTTAATTAATCCCTTTTCAAAGTTATCTCTAATTAAATGATACCTGATATTTATGTGTTTTGTCCTTGAGTGCTGCACAGGATTTTTTGTGATGGAGATATCACTGTTGTTGTCTATATGAATGGAAGTCTCCTTGAAGTTTAAACCATAGTCAAGCATCTGATTCTGAATCCAAAGCACTTGAGCACAGCAGCTTGCAGCAGCAATGTATTCAACTTCAGCAGTTAATGCAGAGACACATGATTTTTTCTTGCATTGCCATGAGACAACCCTTCCACCAAGGAACTGACATCCCCCAGATGTAGACTTTGCAGTTATATTGCAACCACCATAATCACTATCTGTATATGCGTACAGATTGAAGTCAGAATTCTTGGGATACCAAAGACCAAGTGTTGAGGCACCTTTGAGGTATCTTAGAATTCTCTTAACAGTGACGAGGTGAGACATTTTAGGGTTGGCTTGATATCTTTCACAAATACATGTGGCAAACATGATATCAGGCCTGCTAGCTGTAAGATACATAAGGGACCCAATCATAGCCCTATAAAGGTGTTCATCCACACACTCCCCCTCAAGATCAGACCCAAGGGAGTGATTTCTTGCTATGGGTGTCTTAGAAATCTTAAACTCAGTCATGTTGATTTTAAGTATGTCCTGAACATACTTTGACTGACTTATGAAGATTCCATCTTCAACTTGCTTCACTTGAATTCCCAGAAAGAAATTGAGTTCCCCCATGGCACTCATTTCAAATCTGTCCTTCATTAGCTTCTCAAAGTCTTTGCAGAGCCTTGGATTAGTTGAACCAAAAATGATGTCATCTACATACACTTGAACTAGCATTAAGTCATTTTCCTGTCCTTTGATTAAGAGAGTTCCATCTATAGTACCCTTTCTGTATCCATGGTTGCAGAGATAGTGAGATAGAGTCTCATACCACTTTCTTGGTGCTTGGTGTAGCCCATAAAGAGCCTTATCAAGCTTGCAGACATACTTAGGATGATCAGGATCTGCAAAACCAGGTGGTTGTTTGATATACACCTCTTCATCAATCACCCTATACAGAAAAACACACTTGACATCAAGTTGATAGACCCTGAAGTTTTTGGATGCAGCAAATGCCAAGAATATCCTAACAGCTTCTAGTCTTGCTACAGGAGCAAAGATACCAGTGTAGTCAATTCCTTCTTCTTGTGTGTATCCTAGAACAACTAGTCTAGCTTTGTTTTTTATGATAATACCTCTATCATCTTTCTTATTCTTAAACACCCATTTGGTTCCTATAGTTGTCTTCCCATGAGGAAGATGACATAGGTTCCAAACCTTCTGCCTTTTGAATTGAAGCAGCTCCTCTTGCATGGCTTCAACCCAACTTCCATCCTTCAGAGCCTTATCAATTTTCTTAGGCTCAATCTGGTACAAGAAACAAGACTGAAGACAAATATTTGCTTTATGGGTTTGTCCTCTTGTTCTTACCCCAGTTTCAACATCTCCAATGATGTTTGTGGTAGGATGAGACTTGTGGATCCTTAGCTAAGGGATCACAGCAAGTTGCTGAGAGAGATCTAAATTAGAGAAATTTAGATCTGGCATTGATGCTTCTTCCACCACATCAACACACTTATCAAGAGAAACTTGATCCAATAAGTGTGTGACATCATTGATATGCTCATCTATGGAGTTGTTATCAGCATCAAGAAATTCTTGATCACTGCACCACCACCATCATTTTCTTCAGCATTTGAAATTTCTTTGTTTGGTTGTTGAGCTTCTGAGCTGGAACTTGAAGGCATCTCAGATGTATCAACTGAATTTGTCATTGTTGTGCTGATAGAAACCTCATTTACTGAAGTAGTTACAACTTGAGCTGAAGATATGTAACTTGAAGGTCTTCTTAGCTCAAATCTTAGATTAGGATCACCTGGAGGTAAAATATCTGTAGATCCTGAAACATTCTCGCAAGATTTGTTAAAACAGTTGGTAACTAAATCAAGATCAAATAGCCAATTCGGACCAGAACCTTTCACACTAGGAGTGTGCTCATTGAAAGTCACATTGGCTGACTCCTCAACTACTCTAGTTCTAAGATTGTATACTCTATAAGCTTTAGCTTGAGAAGAATATCCAATAAAGTGTCCATCATCTGATTCTCAGCAAACTTGGCAATTTGATCTTTCGTATTCAAGATGCTGCATAGACATCCAAATGACCTGAGAAAACCAATGAAAGGTTTCCTCTTGTGGCAAAGTTCATAAGGAGTCTTACCATGAGTCTTAACCACTAAAACTCTATTTTGCACATAGCAGGCAGTGTTGAATGCCTCTACCCAGAAGGTGATGGGCAGCTTAGAGTCAGATAACATGGTTGTTGTAGCTTCAATCAGTGTCCTGTTTCTCCTCTCAGCAACACCATTTTGCTGAGGAGGGGAGCACTATATTGTCTTGTAATACCCTTTTCATCATAAAATGTATCAAGGATTTGGTTCTTAAATTCAGTTCCTTGATCACTTCTTATGGTTTTGACCCTGTGATCACATTGATTCTCAATCTTTAAGATAAAATTCTTTAAAATCTTAGGGGTCTCATCCTTAGTTCTAAGAAATAAAACCCAAGTAAATCCTGTAAAGTCATCTGCGATCACCAGAAAGTAACAGGTCCTTTCTAGACTCATTACACTGGTGGGGCCAAAGAGATCCATATGTAACAAGTGTAAGGGTGTAGTGATGGAGTTTCTTTCCTTAGGCTTGTGAGATACCTTATGTTGCTTCCCTTTCAGGCATGCAACACAATGATCATCACTTGTAAACTCTTTCTTTGGCATTCCAGTTACCAAATCATTCTTAATCAGCTTATTCATGTTTTTAAAGTTTACATGACACATTCTTTTATGCCAGAGAAAAGACTCATCACTATTAGCTTTAGAAGAAAGCATGAAACTTCTCCTGAGGGAGATGTTTCTTGCAAGTCCATCTTATACATGTTCCCTCTCCTGGGGGCTCTGAGCAGGATATGCTCATAAGGAATAATCACCCTGGGCTTGAGAACAATGCACTCATGCTCTGTAAAAAGCATGTTATGACTCTAATCACAAAATTAGGATACACTCAGAAGATTGTACCCAAGCTCCTTTACAAAGTTTACCTTCTCAATGCTGAGCTTACCATTTATGACCTTGCCCCTTCCAGAAATGTAACCTCCTTCATCTCCTCCAAAAGCAACTGGTCCTCCATCAATTCTTTCAAAGTTTTGAAGTAGTGGCCTATTGCCTGTCATGTGCCTGGAACAACCACTATCAATGATCCAGATACTTTTGTTTGTCTTGAGTTGTTCCTACACACAGAAAATGATTAGTTACATTTGGAAACCCAAGCCTTATTGGTCTTGGGCTCATCAAAAGAAGTAGATGGTAATGAAATAGTAATAGATCCTATAGTTATGCTTTGAGGATCTTTTGCTGTTGTTGATGGAGAATTTTTCGTCACTTTGTCTTTCTTTGACTTCCACACCACCGTTGGAAGTTTGAACCTGACTTCAATACTTCGGAAGTTTTTAAGACTTCAGAAGTTTTGATGACTGGACTTTCAAAAGTTCCTGCTAACACTGCAGCAGACTTTAGTGCTTCGGAAGTATTCCTTTTTTCCGAGACCAAATTTTCTTTCAAAGGAAATTTTCCACTTGCCTTCTTCTTTACTTTGGAGCTTTCGAAGGAAACATATTTTTCTTCCAAAGCTGAATTCTTCTTAGAGTTCTTTGAAGTCTCTTTCTTGGTCACATGAAAAGTACCTCTTGGATTGTATGGACAATCCTTAGAAAGATGAGAAGTACTTTCACACATAACACATTTCATCTTTTTCCTCCTAAGAGTTTTTTTCTGATAACAAGGCTGACTTTGATCATTTCCCTTCTCCACCTTCATCTCTGTAGATGCTGAGATAGTCCTTTTGGGCTGAGGAATGTTCTTGGAGTTGGATGGTTCAGGCTGTGTAGCAGTGGTACACAACTGATCAGCCTTCTTCTTGATGCTAAAATGATTTGAACATGAACCAGAACTCTTGGTAGAAGAGTTGAGGTTGATGTCTTCAGTCTTAACCATGTCAAACCCTACAGAGATAAAGACTTGTTTTTGCTTAGAGTTAAAAGTGGCCTTGATCTCTTGAGCCCTCTTAGCCTTTCTCTTGCTCTTTCTAATCAAGTTCTTCCATATAGACTTGGTCATCATAGGCTTTCTGCTCTCCTCAGAAGGATAGTGACCCTTCTTAGAGTCCTCCTCTTCACTCGTCTCAGAGGAATTCTTCACTATCACTTCTTCATCCTCTTCACTCAAGTGGTCTATGAGAGGAAGCTCATCTTCACAAGTTCCACACCTAGGTGATCTTACAGACAAGATTGTGTATGGAGGAGCTATCTCACTAGATCCAGTCCCTGCTTGTTTTGATAATAAACTTTTGTATGCAAGGATAAGGATATGATGTTCTTGAAGGTCCCTTCTTCAAGAACACATTTTCTGTCTTGGCTTTGCTGATCACAAGCTCAGCCTGGCATTCAGTTAACTTAGTTATGAGATCCTTAATCTGAGTCCTATAATTTGTATGCTCATGTTTTTGGACTGAAATGGTTTTCTCTAAGTCCTCTATCTTTAACTTATAATCATTTTCAGCCTTTCTAAAATCAGATTTCAAGATGTTTAAGAACTCAAGATCAGATATCATTTCTAAGTTATAGGACCTGTATCTGTTGACTTTAGCAATACATTCAGAAGTACAGAGATGTTCCAATACGTTGGTTTCATCATGTTCAGCCATCAATGCTTGGTTTAGAGATGCATCTTCCACCTGAAAGCTCTAGTCAAAGCATCCTTCTTCAACAACAAATGTAGCTTGCTGCTTTGGCTTCTCATTCTGGGTAGCTTTATCAGTGTAGTTTGGTCTGGATTGTGCTTGTCCACTATTTGTTCTTGTTGCCTTGCATTCCCTAGCAAAGTGACCCATCAAATTACAGTTGTAACACTTAACTTTGCTTTTATCCAACCCAAACTTTCCACTGGTTGTATTGCTGGGAAACTTCCTTCTTGTCCGCTTGTAGAACCGCTTGGCTCTGTGAGTGAAAAGAGCCATTTACTGGACTATCTCCATGTACTCCAGATCATCTGGATGGATACATTGCGGGTCTTCAAGGGTGAATAGAAAGCTGCTACAACTTTCATCAGAAGACATAAAGGCTTGAGAAAAACTTGTCTCTTGGAATGGGCTTCCTTGAGCATAGTTCTCCCTTAGTGTCTCCGGGAAGGTGATGAAAGGACCCTTTTGTGAGATGTCAGGGTAGCATATGAGATGATATTGGGGTTCTATTCTATCCCTTTCAGTCACATGAAGGGCTGAACCCATTTGATTGCTGGAGTTACCAAATGAACCTTGCATGTTCATCTCCATCTGGTATCCACTGAGAATGCCATACAACTCTGTCAAAGTGAGAGTCTTAAGGTTCTCAGTCCTCTTGATTACAACACAAAAATGTGTCCATTGCGTAGGAAGAGAGGACATAAACTTCCTTACAATATCCCTATTCTCAAGAGTTACTCCGACATCCACTAGAGTATCCACAATCTCAACATACCTAAAGTATTGTTGAGTCATGGTCTCACCTATTTTGAAGGTGAAATTTTCAAACTGCTGCTTTAGGAGATCCTTCTTGTTCTCCTTGGCTTCAATGGAACCTTCATACATTAGTTTCAATGCATCCCACAGCTGCTTAGCTGTTTTACATTTCTTGAAACCTCTGTATACATAGTTTGGACGAGCAGTCTGAAGGGCTATCATGGCCTTCTGGTAGTCAGCCACAGCCTTGGGGGATCATACCACCTCCAGCAGCAGCTGAAGAGGTGTTGGGTATGTAAGGTCCAGTGATAACAGATTTCCATATTCTTGAGTCTAGACACTTGATAAAGCCTTCTATTCTTTGGCACCAAGTGTCAAAGTCATCAAGAGTGATCAGTGGGGACTTTGTCATGGTTCCAGTTTCCATATTAGCTTCAGAGATAGCTGCCATTTGAAGGGTTAAGTATTTTGTGTATGTGAGGAATCTTAAGATGGTGAAATCTTATATCAAGAGCCTGAAATGATCTGATACCAATTGCAGGACCGTTGAAGGGTATGCATTTACAACACAACAACAAAAAGAGGAGAGTGTGCAACAACACTTAACAAATCAAATAGGGAACTAGAAAAGTCAGTTTTGAGAACTAAGAAACACAAGTGTATATGAGACAGAAAAAGAACAACACAAGTAATTAGTTTTCAAGGTTGATGTATATTGCTCTCTAGTTCCTTACAAGTGTTTTTAAAGTTGTTCAAATAAGATACAAGGACCAGAGATACTTATACTATAACCTCTAGCCGGCCATACTTTGAACGCCAGCTAGATACATGATCTAGACAACAAAATCAATGTAGAGTCAAAAGGCAGATTGTCTTTTGACTAGTGACTATGACATGCCATAGCTCATATCCTAATGTATTACAAAAAGGATAAGGTACATAAAGTGAAAAGTTACAGACTCAAGAGCTCAATGTACAGCTACCAAAAGCATGGACCTTTCACCAACTTATGTAAAGTTGGTGTCTTATCAGAGTTGTAGTGGAAAGGGGTCCAGCTTTATGTAAAAGGTACATCAAATAAAGCATGTGATCAAAAAGACTTCGGAAGAAATCTGTCTTTAATAGTTTGCTTCGGAAGACTTTGTCTTTGAAGCTTTGGAAGACTTCATCTTTGGCTTCGGAAGATATTGGTCTTGGCTTCGGAAGATTTCACACTTAGAGTAATTTCTAAGGCAGTGTGTGAAACTTCTGAAGCACTCCACTTCAGTACACTTGTGCATGCATGCAAGAGAAACTTTAGGTGTTTGGGTTGTATCAGCCTTACAAATAAACCTTACAAATGATTTAACTTAAAGGGTTGGTTATATGTGTTGGTTAAACAAATATACAACTTCTTTACTTGTTAATCATTGGTTTTAAGGATCAAACCTTGTTTGGAATGAAAGAAAGCTTAGATAATTACTTCTTTGATTTCTTGATGATCCACTTGATGAGGTTGTTTTTGAACTTGGAGGATGATTACTAGATGAACATGGTTGATGAAGATGAGATGTTCAAGGTGCTTGGATGATGTTGAAACCAAGAGATATCAAGAGGTGATGGTTTAAGTTGTATGAAAACCGAGTGTTGTTGATGATGAACCGAGAGAAAGGGAGAGAGCCGTGAGCAGTTATGGTGGATATAAATCAATGGCGGTGGTGGTGTGGATGGTGTCCATGGCCGAGAGGTTTCAAGGTGGGTGGAGAAGCCATCATTAGTTTTCAACTAGGTGTGTGTTGTATCCTATCTTTGATATGTGTTATGTGATTAAGCATGATAAGTATGTATCATGCTAGTTGTTAAGGCTTAGAGAATGATTGGTGTAATGGTTGGATAGGTGTCACCATTTGGTGTTAGTTTCTTAGTAGTTACTTTTAGGTTAGTAGTTAATTAGTTACTAATCTATGTTAATTTTGGTCTTAATAACCCGATTACTATGGCTAAGTGTGTTAGGACCGTGTACGACGGAGTACTAACTGATTCTTACGTGAAACCAGATCAAATAGTGCGGAATCCTATTTGATTGGCGATCCAATCAGGGAGAACGTTAATCCAATCAAAACTAACGATTAGAAAACGTTAAGAATTGATTAGCAATGATCAGAAACGTTCTGTGAAGTTGGAAGGGACTCTCTGGACGAACAAGCACGGCTAGGGCTGAGAATATTCGAAGTGTTTTTTTTCCACGAATTAAGTGGTATTTATAGGTTACAGCTCTCATTCGTACGACTGAGCCAAGCGACTGGCTCAGTCGTGCGACTGAGTTATACGATTGGTTCATTCGTACGACTGAGTCAGTCTTATGACTCAATCGTGCGATTGACTCAATCGCCTGGTTCAGCCGTGCGAATGGCCCTTTCGCACGGTCCAGTCGTGCGACTGAAACAGGATATTTAGTTAAACACATTCTTGAACCTTTAATGGTTCAGAACTATGTCTAACAACTGTAAACCTATATAACATTATTATGCATGCGTGTAACAATAAATAATATAAATAGATATAACATTAAACAATCAATCAAACATATAAGGAAGAGTTTCTCATTGAATTGATCAAACATTACATAAGTGTTACAAGAAAAGAAAGTCTATTACATTGAAGCTCACTAGACTAGACCTAGGGACATGTGTACCAACAAACTCCCCCTTGGACCTAGTTCTATCTAGACTTTGACTTCTTTCTTTGAACTCTTCAAATCTCTTTAGTCTCTCCTCTTTAGAAACCCTGGTATGGATATTAAGTGCAAAGCATAGACGTATGATATGCTGAAACTGTAGTGCTTGCACTATATCCTACGTGTTAAAAAACAGTGGCCACTTGTACAGTGTATAAACATCTGACGCTGACAAGTTGATAAGCCACATGGGGTCGAACACCCTTATTGTGTCCATTATGCCTTCCTTTTCAAAACGATGACGGCCTCTCCCAAGCGCCAGTCATAGTACCACCACTTAAAGTGTGAGGTAAAGTCCTGTGGCATCTCCCTCAGTGGAATTCGGGACATTGTGCGCGGAGGTCACCACTTCAGGACTATCTTTGGTTGACCAGTGATGGGACTCACTTCAGACCTTCTAATGTAACATGTGGCTTGCTGTGGTCTGAAGTTGACCCATCTAGACCTGTATTCCCTTTTCAGGCAGCCTCAAACCAGCCTGATATTTTCTTTGGATCAGCGTATAATAACTTCAGGCGCGCCAGCTGGTTGAGCACAAAACCAGGGAGAGTCTTCAGATCATGAGGGAATCTAAAGTACTCGATTCCCCTCTCCCTTTTCACCGCATACACACCAAGCTCATCAAAGTGAGCCCAAGCAATGATCTTCCCTGACACCTTCATGTTCTTCTTGACTTTGTAGAGTTTGGTGTAGGTACTCTGTGTCGCTGTAGCATGTTGGGCTCGAACCTCGGCAAAGCAATCCGCCCATTTAGCCTTTCGAATATGAACATCAGCGTCTGAGGCTTGGGCTTGGCTTGTTGAGGCTTCTGCTCCTTTCTCCTTTTCACTAAGTTTACCCAGAATCTCACTGTCGAGAGTTTTTACCAAATCTGGAAACACGTTTCCCTCTCGATCAGTGTATTCTGGGTAGTGCTGATCTGTGATGTCTTCAATTTCGATTTCTTCAACGTCGTTGAGCTCGTCATCATCAGCATCATCAAAAGTTGGAGCATCCTTAACAATTTCGTCTGGATTTAGACAAAATATTTTAGCAAGCTGCTCATCAGTAAGGTCGTGAATTATTTCTCCTTCTTCAGGAGTATAACTCACTGACCTTCTGACGATCCCCTACAGATCAAGAATCATTGTGAGTTGAGACTTGATCTGTTGGAGGGGAGCAACATCATGCTCATCTTACTGAAATCCCTTATCTGTTTAATATCAACATGCAGAGTAGCAATCATTAGTACAAACGCAAGTTAAATAAACATTAATCATTAAATATTTACATGAGTTTCATATACATCAAAAGATGAATCAAATACAAAAGTTTAAGAATAAAACGTCTAATTAGTACTTTTGTCCTGGATCCGCTCGTGAGCTTCCGTAGTAGGTGATGATGGAGGAGCTGCTGTAGATCCCTGGTCTTGTCTTCTTTTAGTACGTTGTTCCCGACCAGGATCAGCAGCATTTGAAGTAGAATCATCATCATCATCATCTTGCCCCTCCTTGGCTTGATCATCACCACTATCGTCATCATCCTCATCACTCTCATCATCCTCATCATCATCGTCATCACCATCATCACCATCTCCTTCCTTTATCTTTAAGGGATCAGCTTGGGACCCCTTCAGCTTCAGCAGAATCATCTTGTTAGCAGACACCAGCTCCTCAATCTTCTGCGTAGACAGGACGTTGTGCTCCTGGAGTTGGGAGATCTGCTCAGCTTGCTGAGAAATCTGCTCAGCTTGCTGAGAAATAAGCTGAGCTTGAGAAGCATTTTGCTCTTCAAGCTAAAGTAGTCTCGCTGCCTTCTCTTCATCCGCAGCTAGCAGCTTCAGCACCATTCTGTTCAGAGCTTCCAGCTGTTCCTCCACTCTAATAGGAGGGAGGGATGAACCTGTGGGAAGGAGGATGGACCCGCTCGGTGGCTAGTGGTGGTAGCTGTGGTGGTGGTGAATATTGGTGGTGGAATGTGAGTGGGTTGTGAAGTGGGATGAATGGTAGTGGTGGGTTGTATGGTGGTGGTGGGATGTATGGTGGTGACGGGTGGTGGAATAGGTGTACCGGTGGCTGTGGTAGTTTGGGTGGTTGAGGTAGTGGAAGTGGATGTGGTGGTGGTGAGTAGTGTCAGCCTTTGGCGCTTGGGCTTCTTCCCGTGGGGCTGAGCCATCCTTTTGAGTCTAGAGCCTTTAGATCCGGATGCTCCCCCTTGGCTGCTGATAGTGTCTGGGGTGTATGATGGGTCAGCTGTAGAAACCCCAGACCCTCCCGGGTGTCCACTAATCGCCCTCATGCCGTGCTCAGTAGCCACGACCTTACTACCCACTCTCCGGGTGAGAGGCTCTTCATCTGATACTTCTTCCTCATCAGGCATAAAGCCTTGATAGAATCCCACCGTCTCAATACCCTCGCGTGGGGATGGTGGAGATATAACATTAGCAGCTGTAGTAGTGGTCTCCGGACCCGTATCTCCACCATCACCGCCATCATCATCGGAGTCATCGATCGGAACTGCTATCGGCTCCGTGTCTGACTCACTATCATCGTGACGCCACTTTTTCCTAGCTGGCGCCACGTAATCCTCTCAGGCCAGGTGCCCGAACAATCTTCTCACCGGGGGTTTAACTTGCTTTCCCCGGTAGACCTTCATCCTTCCAAGTGTTGTATCATCCATAATCTCCAACACTACTGCATCGTCTTAAGCTTTGGGCAGTTGGGGAAGTTTCTGGTCAATCATCATCTATAGGAACCGGGGATACATGAAAAATCCTTCTTTCCCCTTAGCCTCGATGTTCTCCACCATGTATGTGAAGATCATCCGAGAGAAACCAAAAGGATGGTTCAGCACCAGAGCAACATATGCATTTTGCATCTGGTCTGAGAGCTCATCAAATCCGCCTTTCCTTGAGGCGATGCAGCGTAGAAGTACGTGTGCCAAGTACTTAAACTGGGGGCACAAGTTGCTCTTGTTGAGCATGCTTGTGTTGATATCCCCAGAGTACTTGGCTCTCATGAAGCAGCCACGGACGGTCAGGGGATGAAGTCTGGTGGGGCAGTCTGTGTCAACCCCGAACTCAAGGACCGTCCCTATATCCTCCTCAGTGATGTGGATAGCCTCCCTAAATATCAAGCTCCTAATGGCGTGGGGCTCAGTGGACCTATCTACCACAGGATTCTCCCAGAATGCCTTCTGTATCGAGAGATAGGGAGTGCACGGTGCTGAGATAGCACGGTAAATCCTCGATCGTCGTAAGAAACTGATAATCCCAACAAACTCTGCAGAGTTGCGGGATGTCAAATCTAGATAAGAACAGATGTTGTGCTTAGTACTCATTGGCCATCTGCTCGCCATCTGTGACACAAAACAAGTAAACGTTAGAACATGTCAAAGTATTCCAGACTTGTTTCATGTAATTAAACATTTTGTTCAGTCGTGCGACTGAACTGAACGATTGAAGTTAGTCGTGCGACTGAGCTGGACGACTGAGCTCTAGTTATGCGATTGAGCTCATATGTGCGACTGAGTCTAGCGATTGGACTTAGTCGTGTGATTGCTGATGCATTTGCCTCAGTCGTGCGATTGAGCTTAGAAGCATGGTTCAGTCGTGCGATTGAACCATTCGTCTATCTCAGTCGTGTGACTGAGTCTAGTCGTCCTGCTCAGTCGTGCGATTGGAGTTCATCAGTGTGTCCAATCGCATGACTGACAGTTTATGAATTCAAATTTTGATTTTGAGCTATACTTGATGTTAAACGTCGAACTTAGGCTCATTACTCTCAGATACGACCGACTAAACCTATTGTTCCATTAATTTGATCATTACGTTCAATTTAGATGGTTTATAGGTCGATTTAAGTCCCGGTTACTGTTAGGTCAAAATGTGGGTGATTCTCAATGTCTGTTCCCGGTTTAAACGTTGATGCACCTTGATTATTACCTGTATAATCGATAACCACCGTTAGAAAGCAGTAATATCAGTTAAATCGGGATTTTAGAAATTTTAGCAGAGTCTCGACGTTTCGTGCGAATTAGGGGCGATTTGGGTGAATGAAGCAACTGAGGCCGATTCGACCTGTATATATACTAGGGCAACTCCCAGTCGTGCGACTGAGCCCTATTGTATATGTCAGTCGTGCGACTGAGCCTAGTCGCATGAGTGAGTCGCGCGACTGAGATTCAGTCGTACGATTCACCCAATCGCTTACCTCCAATCGTACGATTGAGGTTCATTCAGACGTTTGACACAGTCGGTCACCTCCAATCATGCGATTGGACTCATTCGCATGGTCCAATCGTATGATTGGACTCATTTGTATTCTCCAATCGTACGACCGGTCCATACTTATGGTTCAGTCATGCAAATGGGACATACTTGTGACATTTTGACCATTTTACCATTTCGACCTTTAGTTAGGTTTAACAATAGATAAACATTATGAGCAATTGATCATCTCAGACATGAACCATTTATCCATCCAATCATCTCAGACATGATCCATTTATCCACCATCATCTCAGACATGATCCATTTATCCACCCGCTCATCTCAGACATGATCCATTTATCCACCTGATCATCTCAGACATAATCCATTTATCCACCCGATCATCTCAGACATGATCCATTTATCCACCCGATCATCTCAGACATGATCCGTTTATCCACCCGATCATCTCAAACATGATCCTTTTACCTTTTCAGAAGTAATTCATTATAGAATAAACGTTAAGTTCATTTTGAGACATTTTCTTCAATGAGCAGCATAGCACAGTCCAACACTGACACTCTTAACAAATAAAATAAGATACTAAACTAAATAACAAAACAATATGTTTTTGTGATTTTGTTAGGGTTGGTTAGATAAGCCTATTAGCATGAACAACATTTTCAAGACAAATTCATATGGAATCAGACAGGCATAAACTTAATTACTTGGAACCGTTTATATTTATCGAAAAGGAAACTAACATATTTACACATTACAGTTTTTCATTCATCTGAGACTTCTAAGTTCTAACTGGAATCATGCTTGATATGATATGTAACGCACGTTGATTATCAACATCAGTCGATGCATCCACGACGATTGTCAGTATTCTTGTCCACTTAAATCCGTACACAGACTTTTGACACACATTGGTGATGAATTAAGTTATATTATTTCAACCAACATTTGTGGATCCCACGCTTATATGGTAATCAACATTCCTCAGGAGACTTTTGAGCGGTCTACGGGTATTTTGACAAGAAGAGACTGTTCTTAGAACTTTCAAAGAGAAGCCAAGCCTCAGGTCAGTGCCATCGCACAGCAGAGAGGCGGCAAACAACAATGAATTCTAGAATATGTAGGTTATGCTTATCCTCAGGTCAGTGCCATCGCACAGCAGAGAGGCACATAACCTATCTCCTTGTTAGAGCATTTCTTATTTTCTTTTCACATAACGCACCAACAACATAAGTTATGAGCTTGATTGCGCCTGTATTAATTTTTTTCATGCTTTGCTCTTTTTGTGGTCACACGCACACCTTTGGTGGCGTTTATTTGCTCGTTATCCCTTATTGGAAATAACTGATTGTGTTAACCAGTGATAAGATGGGACCCCACAGTCGGTTGAACCATTTAGTTTAGATTGATTTCACTAATGACGTCTACACGTCTATTGTGTTGAATCTACCGACACATCGTATAGTGAACTAGCACCTCCTGAGATTAATTTTCGCCGTGTAATTATAGTAACACACAAGCGTACTATCATTTTCCCAATCTTGTTAGACTTAGAATCCTCTGACTTACAATTTTCTATGATTTAATGAAACTAAAATTCTAAAAAATGTAAAATCTTTTGGTGTTCCAAGTAACTGGACGCCTGTGTACTATCACTTTCCATTTGTGTAGAATCACAGCCTTGTCATTGTTGTTTTTACCTTTTAGCTTATCTGCCCTTCCCCTTTTTTTGAGTAATTAAATACTGAAAGTAACCTAATCTCCCCCTAAAATTCTAAAACATAAAATCTTTTTGTGTTTATGGATTTGTATAAGACAAGAAAATTAAAAAAAAAGAAAGACAGAACTAGTGTCGGACTATGCATCTGTATCGTCAGAGATAATATCACTTTTTTTTCACGCCGTTGACCTCTAACAAGTAGAAAAATCTGGGTTTATCAAACGGTTTAGTGTAGAGGTCAGCGCGTTGAAAATTCGTGTTTATCTTTACCACATCAATTAATTGTTTTTCACAGCAGTCGCGTATAAAATGATACTTTATACCGATGTGTTTAGTTTTAGGGTGTTGAACCGGATCTTTAGTTACAGCTATGGCAGCAGAGTTATCAACATAGATAGGGGTGTTAGAGAATTGTAAACTGTAGTCTTGCATTTGCTGTTGGATCCAGATAATCTGAGAGCAGCAGCTTGCAGCAGTAACATATTCAGCTTCACAGGTTGATAAGGCAACCGAGGTCTGCTTCTTGCATTGCCACGTGACTAAATGCCTTCCAAAGAACTGACACCCTGCTGATATAGACTTGAAATTCATTTTGCAGCCACCATAGTCTGAATCACTATACGCAGTGAGCTCAAAGTCATCATCATGAGGATACCACAACCCTAGTGTTGGGGTACCCTTCAGATAACGGAAGATTCTTTTCACCCCGATCAGATGATTTACTTTTGGTTTTTTTGATATCTGGAGCATAGACATGTGGCGTACATGATATCTGGACGGGAGTCAGTGAGGTACATGAGAGATCCGATCATCCCACGATACATAGTGGTATCCACCAAATCCCCATTCTCATCAGGAGCCACATCATGATTTGTGGTGAGTGGGGTACCGGCAGCAGTGACATTTTCCATATCAAAGCGACTAAGAATGTCTCCGACATACTTAGTCTGATGCAGAAAAATACCGGTAGGTGTCTGATCCACCTGTAATCCCAGGAAGAACTTCATTTCTGCCATGGCACTCATTTCAAATTCTGCCTTCATCACAGATTCAAATTCTTTACATAACTCTTTGTTTCGTGAACCGAAGATTATGTCATCCACATAGATTTGCACCATTAGTAAATCACCGTCTCTTTCTTTGATAAAACAATGTGCAGTCAATCACACTCCTGCAAAACCCGTGTTTCAGCAGATGAGTGGTGAGCTTTTCATACCAGGCTCGAGGAGCCTGATGTAGCCCATACAGAGCCTTGTCTAACTTGTAGACTCTGTCCCGATGATAAGGATCTTCGAATCCTTCGGGTTGACTGACATAGACCTCTTCATGGATTTCCCCGTGCAAGAATGCACTCTTTACATCTGTTGATAGACTTTTATCTTCATGTAAGAGGCGTAGGCTAGAAAGATGTGAATAGCTTCCATTCTAGCTACTGGTGCAAAGACTTCATTATAGTCGACTCCCTCGACTTGTCTAAAGCCTTGAACAACCAATCGTGCCTTGTTTCTGATAACAACACCTTGGTCATCCTTCTTGCAGCGTAGCACCCATTTGGTGCCAATCATCTTTACGCCTTTGGGCCGGTCAACGAGTGTCCACACACCAAGCTTCTTGAACTGTAGTAGCTCCTCTTGCATAGCGTTGACCCAGGCCTCATCCTTCAGGGCATCGCTTACGTGTTTGGGTTCGACTTGAGAGACAAAGCATCTGAAAGCCCCATCATTCACGTAGCCCTTTTCCATAATCGCAGCGTAATCAGCAGAATACAACTGATTTCTCGTCTGCACACCGGATTGTAGATCTCCAATGATAGCTTCCAGCAGATGATTGGTATTGATCCTAGTCACGGGTGTTGTAGGGACGACAACTTCAGTATCTAGATTTGTGACTGGAGGTTCAGTATCCGAATTTCCTAATGCATTTTCAGCAGCTGAGGAGCTTCCTACTTGATCCATGTTTGGTGCAGGGCCTGTCTCAGCTGCTTCCTCATCATCTGATGAGTCATCACTTTCGTCCTGATCAGTTGGTGAAGATCCCAATGATCCACTCGCAGGTGTTGTATTGCTAGTATCCAGATTCGATGTGTTTAAAACATCATGCATCATCTGAGTAGCAATATCTTCATCTGAATCTATCTGAGGAAGATTGAATGATTTGAAAAAGCCATCGTAGTCAAAGAATGACGATGGACCTTTTCTAGCAGGGGGATGGTGAATCATTGAACATCAACATTGCAGCATACTTCTACCTGACCCGTAGAGTTGTAAACTCGTTTGTCTGGTATGTTGTATCCTAGAAAGATCCCCTGATCTGCCTTTTCATTGAACTTGCCTTCTTGAGTTTTCTTCAGAAGCGTACAAGGAGCACCGAATGGTTCCAGATACTCCAGGTTAGGTTTATGCTTCTGTAGCAGCTCATAGCAAGTCTTCCCATGCCTCTTCACAACTGACACACGATTGAGTGTGTAGCATGCATTGGTAATAGCTTCGTTCCAGAAGTGCACTGGCAGCTTTGAATCTGCCAACATAGTCCTGGCGGTCTCGATCAAGCTCCTGTTCTTTCGCTCAGCAACTCCATTCATCTGTGGTGTGTATGCAGAGGTGAATTGATGAACAATTCCGTTTTCTTTACAAAAAGCATCCATCCACTGATTCTTGAACTCTGTTCCATTTTTTGAACGAATCTTTCTAACCTTCAGCTTGTAGAGAGACTCCAGTGTTGTCACGAGCACCTTCAATGACTCAAAGGATTCTGACTTTGCTTTCAGATACATCACCCAGGAGAACCTTAGTAGTCATTAGTGACTACGAAGCAGTACCAATCTCCGGCAATACTCTTCGTGCTGACTGGACCGAAAAGATCCATGTGCAATAGCTCCAGGGGCATCTCGATAGAATTGACTTGCTTGGTCTTGTGAGATTTCCTGGTCTGCTTTCCCTTCTTGCATGAGACACAAAAATCAGGAAGTTTGAAGTTCTTTACAGGAACTCCATCAACTAAGTTGTTATAAATCAGATGATTCATCTTCCTGTGAGTAATGTGACCCATTCTCCTATGCCATGATATGGAGTCCTTCTCTGTAGCTTTAGACAAGAAACATTGAACAGTAGAAGCACTAGTAAAAGCATTAGACATATCTAGAACATACAAGTCATTATATCTAGATGCTGACATTAATATCTGCTCCTTTGGAATTTCCTCTCTTTCTTCAGAATGTAACATTTCCGATTGTCAAACATGACTTTGAAACCCTTGTCACATATCTGAGACACTGAAAGAAGATTGTTTTCTAATTGCTGAACAAAATTGACTTTATCGAACCTTACCTTTGCATTACCTACTTCTCCCTGAGCAGTAATGTATCCTCCTTTGTTTCTAGCAAAAGAAACGTGTCCCCCTTTAATTTGTTTGACATTGTAAAGGAGGGACTGATTTCCCGTCATGTGCCTGGAAGCTCCGCTATCTACTATCCAT
>JABSNV010000809.1:0-100000 GCA_024085815.1 Flaveria linearis
GCATAACTATAGCCACTAAGTTGACTACACTTGTTTGCCATCACAAGTGTTGTCATAAGGTCTTTCCTAAGGGTTGAACATAATACAAATGATGAGGTCTCCAAAGACTCCCACTTGAACTTGCATCCAAATGCTTCAAGTTCATCCTTTGTGTCTTCCTTTTGTGCTTCCTTCCCGAGCACCTTCTTTTACAAAATATATATCCTAATACATATTTTCTAGTAAAAGAAAAATACTCCTAATCTATTTATTACATTGCCAATGAATAAATAAATTACAACCCAAATAGAAAGAATACAACCAACATGACAATTCCATAATCAACCAATCCAAAACATACATGGTCAAGGCTATTGTATGCACTAAAACATGTATCCATATACATCATTTCAAGAACTAAATGAACCCCATTTGACCCTAATTTTCAGCCAACACAAACTAAGAATTTAGGGTCTTTTGTCCAAACAAAACACAATCAACCAATTTGACATCATTCCATTCAAGATTTAATCTAAGCATGCAAGATATAACCTTGAAAGTTTGGGTATCATCAAAGCAGAAATATAACAGCCCATAATCAGCCTAAACTAAGTTTATAATCATGCTTTAAAACCTATTTTAAAGACTAAACAAGCAAGTCATCCATATAACCGGCTCTTGATGCCATTGTTGGGTTTGTTAGAACACTAAAACATAGTTTAACCCTTTAAACTTTCAGAAAACGCAGCGGATGTAAAGGATTATAACATGTTTATAATCTGAAAAACTTTGTGTTCTAAATGTGGTTTTAAGGTAAAAACAAAACCCAAAACAATAGGATCTTAAATATATGAATGGACAAGCTATGAACACATAAAACAACCATAATAGACAGCCATTAACAAGCTGCCAAAACTACCTTTCAGCAGTTGAGAATAATACTTCCAAATGAGCTGCCAAAAACCGTGGATTTGATGGAGATGGAGATGTCAAAATCGGCCAAGACTCCAAGAAGAAGCCCTCAAGTGTGTTTACCCCAAGCTTCTAAGCAAGCACCACTCTTGTTAGGTAGATGTACACCATGAAATCAAGCTCCAAAAACTCCCTTTTCCAGCTGAAAATGCCGTGAGTTTTAGAGAGAGAAGATAGAGTATTCTTTTCAAAATTGCATGTATGTGGAATGGCTGAGAATTAAGTCCCAAAGACAAGTTAATGTATGTGGTTTCAAGGCAAAAGTGGTCCAATAGGGGACAAGGAGGGGCCGGCCAAAAAGGGGCAAGTTGAAATTGATTTTCCCTCCTTAAAACCAAGCATACACTTAAAATTGTCTTGCAACTAAATGTATATAATTAACCACTTAATTATATGTACAATAATTATATAAGTTATACAATTAGGCAACTAACTTATAACTTATAAATTCTCATTATTATTTGGTGTTATTTAACTAATTTAAATAACACTACAAATAATATTATTGAACAAAATATCCTAATAAATTGTTCCCACTCATATGCAACTCGTTTAGAAAACCCACTTTCTAAATTGGTGTAAATATTTAATTTCATGATCATATCATCAATTAAATATTAATTGGTGTTTGCTAAGCTTGTTATTGGGTATAACCCGACTTGAATCATAACGTACTAACCACATCAATATTCTAAGATTCTTGGGCATACAGAATCCTACATTAAGTTACTCAGACAGTGTATTACCACATGAAATAAGTACTTCCAGTATGGTGGCAACCACTTCTTTTCCAGACTTGGATATCTATACTCGTATCCCATCCTAGTCAGACAATCAATAACAACGTCATCTTCCAATCTTGTTGGAGCATCTTGTTGGTAATCAAAAAGTAATACTCTGTTCAGAATATCTGGAGATACAGTCACTCTTTTGTCTTTAACAGTAGCAGTAATGATTGGATTTCCAGCTTGATCGTTTTCTAGAGCAGCAGTACTCTAGAAAGAATCGATCATCTCAGAATATATGGCTGGATCAGCAGAAATGGCATCGACTATTCGAGAATTCTTCAGCCCTTCTATCATAGAAGCGAAAAGTTCCTTTCCCTCAGGAACATCATCTAAGTTGGCTACGCAGTTATGATTTTATTAAAAATCATTTGAGCCATCTGCAATGTCACAAACAAACAACATTAGAATTATTGAAATAACTTAATCACAAAAAAAATGTTAACACTTAGAAAAATTTCAGCATTTGAGTTTTCACAATTAGAAAATAAAACAAATTCATGTGAAACTAAAGTTCCACACTTAGAAACTTTCAGCAACTAAATTTCTATTGTGCGAAAACTAAGATCATGCGAAAAAGCTTGCGAAAATATCATTTCATGCGAAAATATCATATCATGCGAAAACCCACTTTAAGCAACAGTTACTTTCATACGAATAACCATATTTTGTGAAATTCAAATCTCACGCGAAAACATGATTCACGCGAGAACAGTTCTCACGCGAAATCACCATTTCGCGTCTGTTAATAGGACTTGTGCGATTCGCATATTCCAACCATCAAATTGACTGTCAAAAAATGATTTTACTCCATGACTATCATTCCACAACTGTCGCCTAGGATCATAATGCCTATTTCATATTTCAATTTCAACTTTTAAGTCCATTTATGAGATTTTAGTTTAAGTTGTTAAGGTCCATTTTTGAAATTGTAACACCCGTAATTTCTTATTAAAGGAATTAAAAGAATAAAATAGAAAGAAAAAGGAAGAAAACGAAAGTCAACTTAAAGATAAAGGGTAAAAAGTGCCAAAAGGACAAAATCATTGAAAAGTTGGTGTAAAAGAAGGTATGGCCGCCCATAACCCCTGCACACTTCTTTGCATTCGGTTTTTAGAGAGAGAAACAACAGGACTTCGATTCTTAGAGTAAGAAAGAAGAAGAAATCGGATTCAAGGTAAGAATTGGTGTTTTTAAGTTGTGTTTTGGCTAAGAAACCGAGAATGCATGTTCTTATGTGTGTGTGTTTGTGTTCGGGTTGCACTGTGTGTGTGTGTTTTAGGTGTAGAAACGACTGGGAAGTTAAGAAAGGGTATCCAAAACCCGAAGACAAACTAAGGTGAGTTTCTAGACCCCCTTTTTACCTGTTTTAAACGTTTTGGGGCTGGAAATGCATGTAAGTATGTTTTATAAAAATTGGGTTTGATACCCGTATGATATGAATGTATGTATGTTTATGTTTATGTTAGATTTATGCCTAGAATCATGTGTATATGTTTAGTACTAGGCATTCTGATGTTTGGGAATTGGAATATGAATTAGTCACATGAGCAGGTTACTAATACGCCCAACAAGCCCAATTAGTAGTAATATGCCTGAAATTTGGACTTAGAATAACTAAGTGCAAGGTAATGTGTCCAATACTGCTTATACGCCCAGGAAATTGCCTTAGAAATATTCTAAGTAAGGTTATGAGTCCAAAGCATGTAATATGTCCAACAGTCCTAAAACGCCCAGACTTATAAGTCTGAAAATTTTACTAAGTATGAGGGTGAAAAGTCTGGACCTTAGTCGTATGACCAGAGAAAATTTTCTAAGTGTAAGCTCAGAAGTCCAACAGGGCTAATACGACCAACAGGGCTAAAACGACCAACAGGGGTCATACGCCCAGCAGTGCTCATGCGCCCAGAACCTGAATTTTTTTTCTAAGTGTAGCTGATGAGTCCGACAGTGGTGAAACGCCTAGAACAGGGCTCATACGCCCAAAATACTTAGACTTTTTAACATATCTCCCTTGGAGTTTGTGCAGTAGGGTTTCACCTGACTGTTGACTAGGACGTTATTGAATATGAGTGATGATGCTATGTATGATTATGTATGTATGATGCTATGTATGATGATGAATGTATGATGATGAATGTATGATGATGAATGTATGATGAGTGTGTATGTTCCTTGTAATTGTGTATGTTTATCTTTCCGAAACTTTACGAATAACGAGAATGAACAAATGAAGTATTATGTAACGTAAAGTGAAAGATAATGAAAGAGGAACATGATGATGAATGCATGTATTAACGAATGAACGAAAAGAAGAATGATGATGAATACATGCATTAATGAACGAACGAATTATGTCTTGCAAGCATTGAATAACGCGATTGGTCCTTCTCTGTGATTGACCATGGTCATGGTACCTCTACCGCTTACCTCTAGTACCGTGGCATACGTTTTGTTGTTCATATGTTGACTTCGGCCCGGTAGCTAATAACGATCGGGTGTAGCATATGGTATTGGTACAATTCACCTTTCAATGTGCAAGTAAGTATGAACGGGATTCTTGTCATTCGACCACAGTAATCATAGCCAAGTGCTATGAAGTGGGTAAAGCCTGACAGAATCCATACGAGAAGTTAAAGATAACGATGTATAACGAATGATGAAGATAATAACGAATATTATCTCTGTGTACGTATGATGTATGAGCGCATGCACGAAAGGATACTTTTAAATAAGTAAAAGTATGTTTTATTATAAAACTAGAACTCACTCAGCAACACTGATTTTTATGTGTTTTCCAGTTGGCAGGTAGTGTTGCTGAGGATGGCAGGAGGTGGCTACTCAGCTCTTTTGGGATGGAATTCTTTTGTTAATGTTTTTGTATTGTAATGCAAACAAACGATATTTTGTAATGAGTGTTGTATTACTTTGCAAAGCATTTATAGTAAATTCAAAGTTTCCACTGCATGGTTTTTATTAAGTTATATTAAATGTATGTTTTATGGGTGATGACGACCAACTGTGAGGTGCCCGGGAACGGGGCCTTACAAGTAGGTATCAGAGCCAAAGTTTAAGTGAAATGGGTAACTTTTTAAAATAAACCTAAACTTAAACTGAAAATGGGACAGAAAGGAAGAGAATGCCATCTGAGTAGTTGCGTGCCATCAGGTATTTTTATTAAAGTTAATCATGATTTCGTGCACATGATATGTGTTGATGTGTACTGTTAGACTTAGATACTAATGTAGTCAGGACAGGTAATGCTCGGGGTACGAAGAGTAGAGTAAGTGGCTAATCACAACTGGCCACTGTAATTAGGGAGTTACTATACTTGACATAAACTGAGCTATTTCCTTGAATGACCGTGTTGGTGTTTAAATCTTTCAGTGTGATAGAGGACTGTACCATAGAATTAGAAGGTCATAGGTTTGCTGCTAGATTACATGTGATGCCCCTAGGTGGATTTGATGTAGTACTAGGGATGGATTGGTTAGCAACCTATGAAGCGAATATCGTATGTCGAAAGAAGATGATTAGATTGACGGCATCTGACGTGAGTCTGGTGACAATATACGGTGATCGGGTAACGATGATTCCGAAGGTGATTTCGATGGTGGTGGCGGGGAAGTGCATGAGGCGTGGGTGCAACGCCTACCTATGTTATGTGAAGGATGTGGAAACGCCAACACCACAACTATCCGACGTTCCGGTTGTGTGCGAGTTTCAAGATGTGTTCCCGGAAGACTTATCAGGGTTGCCACCTGACCGTGAAATCGAATTTCAAATTGACTTAATACCCGGTGCCCAACCTGTCGCTAAGGCACCGTATCGATTAGCTCCTACGGAGATGAAGGATTTGATGGAGCAACTGCAGGAGTTGCTTGACAAGGGCTTCATTAGACCGAGTATCTCTCCTTGGGGTGCCCCGGTCTTATTTGTGAAAAAGAAGGACGGTAGCATGAGAATGTGTATCGACTACCGTGAATTGAACAAGTTGACCATAAAGAATCGGTATCCGTTACCGAGGATCGATGACTTGTTCGACCAGCTCCAGGGTGCCAGTTGGTTCTCGAGGATAGATCTTCGATCTGGCTACCATCAATTGAAGGTAAAGGAGCAGGACATTCCTAAAACAGCTTTTCGTACGCGTTATGGACACTATGAGTTTCTCGTTATGTCATTTGGTCTAACTAACGCGCCAGCTGCTTTTATGGACTTGATGAACCGAGTGTGTCGGCCAATGTTAGATAAATCAGTGATTGTGTTCATCGATGATATCCTGATTTATTCGAGGAGCGAAGAAGAGCATGCTGGTCATATTCGGGAAGTATTGGAGACTTTGAGAAGGAGAAACTGTATGCTAAGTTCTCCAAATGTGCTTTCTGGCTACGCGAGGTGCAATTTCTGGGTCACGTGGTAAATGCAGAGGGAATCATGGTGGACCCAGCAAAGGTTGAGACTGTGATGCAATGGAAATCACCAAAGACGCCATCCGAGATTCGTAGTTTCTTGGGATTGGCGGGCTATTATAGGAGATTTATTCAAGACTTTTCAAAGATAGCCTCACCTTTGACAAAATTGACTCGTAAGGACGTGAAATTCGTGTGGGGTCGAGAGCAGGAGACGGCTTTTGAGGAGTTGAAGACAGACTAACACAAGATCCTGTTTTGACTTTGCCCGAGGGGAATGAAGACTTAGTGGTCTATTCGGATGCATCCTATTCTGGGCTAGGTTGTGTATTGATGCAACGCGGAAAGGTCATAGCCTATGCATCCCGACAACTGAAAACCCACGAAGTCAACTATCCCACACACGATTTAGAACTAGCTGCGGTGGTTTTTGCGTTGAAGATATGGCGGCACTATCTATACAGGACGAAGTGCACTATCTTCACAGACCACAAAAGCTTGAAGTATTTCTTCGAGCAGAAAGATTTAAACATGAGGCAAAGGCGATGGTTGGAGCTCATAAAGGATTATGACTGCGAAATCCATTACCATCCGGGCAAGGCCAACGTGGTGGCCGATGCCCTTAGCCGAAAAGAAAGGCCTGAGCTGATCCGGGTAAAGGCATATCAGCTAATTATGACCTCAGATGTAATGACTCAGGTTAAGGAGTTCCAAGACGAGGCTTTGAAAGAAGATCGTCTTAACTCCGAAAGGATGAGAGGCCTAGTTACGGAATTGGGTGAGAACACTCTTGGTGTTAAGACTCGATTTGGACGAATGTGGATTCCTCGGTACGGGGATCTACGTGGTAGAATTATGGACGAGGCCCATAAGACCCGATACTCCATTCACCCCGGTGCTACCAAAATATACCACGATATGAAGAAAGACTATTGGTGGCCGGGTATGAAACGCGACGTAGTGGAGTACGTAAGTAAGTGCTTGACTTGCTTACAAGTGAAGGCGGAACACCAGAAGCCCTACGGGAAGATCCAACCGTTGGATATACCCGAGTGGAAGTGGGAACACATCACCATGGACTTCATTACGAAATTACCACGTACCCCAAAAGGGTATGATGCCATATGGGTGATAGTTGACCGATTAACCAAGAGTGCCCACTTCCTACCGATCCGCGAAACGTACTCATCTGAAAGATTGGCGGATCTGTTCATCAAAGAAATTGTAGCTCGTCATGGTGTACCAGTGTCTATTGTGTCTGATCGTGACACCCGGTTTACCTCCAAGTTTTGGAAAAGAGTTCATGATGCAATAGGGACGAGACTACACATTAGTACAGCATATCACCCTCAGACAGACGGTCAGTCTGAGAGGACGATCCAAACACTCGAGGACATGCTTCGGGCGTGCGTGATCGATTTTGGAGGAAGTTGGGACAACCACCTGCCGTTAGCAGAATTCTCATATAACAACAGTTATCATGCCAGTATTGGCATGCCACCCTACGAGATGCTATACGGTAGGAGATGTAGGACGCCCGTATGTTGGGGAGACATTTGGCAGAAAGAGCTGGGAGGTGTTGAGGTGATTGCAGCAACGATTGAGAAATTAGAAAAGATCAAAGCCTTCATGAAGGCGGCGAAAGATAGGCAAAAGTCGTATGCTGACAAGAGGCGAAGACCGATAGAGTTCAAGGTTGGCGACCGAGTCATGTTGAAGGTCTCGCCCTGGAAGGGAATCATTAGATTCAGGAAACGAGGTAAGCTAAGCCCGAGATACATAGGACCTTTCCGAATTATCGCACGAGTAGGAGAGGTGGCCTATCGACTTGAACTGCCAGATGAGTTAAGTGGAATTCATCCCACATTCCATGTATCTCATCTGAGAAAGTGCTTAGCTGATGAAGGCATGGTTGTACCACTGGAGGATATCGAGGTGGATGAGCGGCTCAACTACATGGAGCAACCAGTGGCAATCATCGATCGTAAGGAGAAGAGGTTGAGGAATAAAGTGGTTCCTCTTGTGCGTGTACAGTAGAAGCACAGGAAGGGATCCGAGTCTACGTGGGAGACTGAAGAAGAAATGAAACAGCACTACCCACAGCTGTTTGAGGAATAACAGGTTTCGGGGACGAAACCCATATAAGGGGGGTGGACTTGTAACACCCGTAATTTCTTATTAAAGGAATTAAAAGAATAAAATAGAAAGAAAAAGGAAGAAAACGAAAGTCAACTTAAAGATAAAGGGTAAAAAGTGCCAAAAGGACAAAATCATTGAAAAGTTGGTGTAAAAGAAGGTATGGCCGCCCATAACCCCTGCACACTTCTTTGCATTCGGTTTTTAGAGAGAGAAACAGCAGGGACTTCGATTCTTAGAGAGAGAAAGAAGAAGAAATCGGATTCAAGGTAAGAATTGGTGTTTTCAAGTTGTGTTTTGGCTAAGAAACCGAGAATGCATGTTCTTATGTGTGTGTGTTTGTGTTCGGGTTGCACTGTGTGTGTGTGTTTTAGGTGTAGAAACGACTGGGAAGTTAAGAAAGGGTATCCAAAACCCGAAGACAAACTAAGGTGAGTTTCTAGACCCCCTTTTTACCTGTTTTAAACGTTTTGGGGCTGGAAAATGCATGTAAGTATGTTTTATAAAAATTGGGTTTGATACCCGTATGATATGAATGTATGTATGTTTATGTTTATGTTAGATTTATGCCTAGAATCATGTGTATATGTTTAGTACTAGGCATTCTGATGTTTGGGAATTGGAATATGAATTAGTCACATGAGCAGGTTACTAATACGCCCAACAAGCCCAATTAGTAGTAATATGCCTGAAATTTGGACTTAGAATAACTAAGTGCAAGGTAATGTGTCCAATACTGCTTATACGCCCAGGAAATTGCCTTAGAAATATTCTAAGTAAGGTTATGAGTCCAAAGCATGTAATATGTCCAACAGTCCTAAAACGCCCAGACTTATAAGTCTGAAAATTTTACTAAGTATGAGGGTGAAAAGTCTGGACCTTAGTCGTATGACCAGAGAAAATTTTCTAAGTGTAAGCTCAGAAGTCCAACAGGGCTAATACGACCAACAGGGCTAAAACGACCAACAGGGGTCATACGCCCAGCAGTGCTCATGCGCCCAGAACCTAAATTTTTTTTCTGTGTAGCTGATGAGTCCGACAGTGGTGAAACGCCTAGAACAGGGCTCATACGCCCAAAATACTTAGACTTTTTAACATATCTCCCTTGGAGTTTGTGCAGTAGGGTTTCACCTGACTGTTGACTAGGACGTTATTGAATATGAGTGATGATGCTATGTATGATTATGTATGTATGATGCTATGTATGATGATGAATGTATGATGATGAATGTATGATGATGAATGTATGATGAGTGTGTATGTTCCTTGTAATTGTGTATGTTTATCTTTCCAAAACTTTACGAATAACGAGAATGAACAAATGAAGTATTATGTGACGTAAAGTGAAAGATAATGAAAGAGGAACATGATGATGAATGCATGTATTAACGAATGAACGAAAAGAAGAATGATGATGAATACATGCATTAATTAACGAACGAATTATGTCTTGCAAGCATTGAATAACGCGATTGGTCCTTCTCTGTGATTGACCATGGTCATGGTACCTCTACCGCTTACCTCTAGTACCGTGGCATACGTTTTGTTGTTCATATGTTGACTTCGGCCCGATAGCTAATAACGATCGGGGTGTAGCATATGGTATTGGTACAATTCACCTTTCAATGTGCAAGTAAGTATGAACGGGATTCTTGTCATTCGACCACAGTAATCATAGCCAAGTGCTATGAAGTGGGTAAAGCCTGACAAAATCCATACGAGAAGTTAAAGATAACGATGTATAACGAATGATGAAGATAATAACGAATATTATCTCTGTGTACGTATGATGTATGAACGCATGCACGAAAGGATACTTTTAAATAAGTAAAAGTATGTTTTATTATAAAACTAGAACTCACTCAGCAACGCTGACTTTTATGTGTTTTCCAGTTGGCAGGTAGTGTTGCTGAGGATGGCACGAGGCGGCTACTCAGCTCTTTTGGGATGGCATTCTTTTGTTAATTTTTTTGTATTGTAATGCAAACAAACGATATTTTGTAATGAGTGTTGTATTACTTTGCAAAAGCATTTACAGTAAATTCAAAGTTTCCGCTGTATAGTTTTTATTAAGTTATATTAAATGTATGTTTTATGGGTGATGACGACCAACTGTGAGGTGCCCGGGAACGGGGCCTTACAGAAATTCATCTCTTTAGTAACCATATTCATCAAAATATACCTTTAATGATCAGTATAGATGTAATGTGAACGACTACGTGGAGTAGAATGTCTAATAAGAACAAGATGAACTCTGATTTTTGATTTTAAGAAGGGAAGCGAAAAAGGGTTTCGGATGAAAGTAGAAGCGAAAAATGACTTTTCGCCTTGACTGATGATATTTAAAAGTCAAATTGAGTATGCGAGAAATCCTTTCGCATTCTCCCATTTTTCTCGCGACATCTGTTTTCACGCGACATCTTCCATTCGCGTGAGTGTGTTTAATCCTTTGAACAATTTTCAATGTTTTTCAGATTTTCAACATTTCTTGTGTTTACACAAATATTTATTATCCGTTATGTATTTCAACAAAAGTTTTATTTACCAAGTGACCAATTAATTTAATAAATCTTCAATTTTTAAAATTTATCTGTTATTTATTTGTCTTAACACGAAACAATACAGAAGTAAAATGAAAACAATATACACAAAATAACAAAATAATGAAACAATTAAAGAATCAAGATCGGATTTGTTTATTAATCATATTGTTTCGTAAGAATTTTCATAATGAGATCATATAGTTCTTTGTTAAGTCAAGACTCTGTCCAGCTTTATTTAAAATAACTGGTTAAGTTGATTGTCAATATCTTTTGTCCTTTTTAAACTTATACTTCAGGTTTTACTCAGAAACATAAGGAGTGATATATATCATGTTTTGTATTGATTTAATATAATTCAGTGGATCCCACAATCAGAACTTCTGTAAAATAATTATTATCCTTCAAGACACTGTCGAGATTTCAAGTCACCCCAAATTGACTTAAACCATGCATTGTTGATCAGTGATACCATTTATTTATTCTTAAAATATAACTATTTGAGCATAACTAGCCTGAGAAATATCTCTTAATCATGGAATATTAACAAGTTTAAGGACTTACTAACAGCCATCCGGACTTACGTCTGCCCTCTCAAGATGTTTAGGACTTACAAGCCATTCGGACTTACATGCCCCATCTTTTGATTTTGCCTTCCATGATCAGAAAATATTCTCAAAATAGAAAATATATTCCATATAGTATGTATGTCTTTAGACATATCTTTTAATTTGTTGTGCTTCTTGGCATCTTATATCCTATATGGCCTTTTGGCATCTTTTTGCTCAATTATTTGCTCAGCTATTTTCTTTTTGTCTTTTTATTTCTTTTTGTATTTTTGTATTGTTGGTCCATTTGATTGGTTTTCAGTGCAGAAGAATGCTTGAATTGTTCAATACCAAACACACACAACCAACACTAAGAGAAGAATGATCAAAATAACACTAAAAAGCTTTCAAACATGGTTTTAATGATGAACAACAGTGAATGAATTGAAATAAGCTCAATGTATTCAGAAAGAACAAGCTTACAATAGCATCTTGCAACAATAATACACGATTAGGGTTTCTTGCCAGGATCCCACAATTAGACAAAAGAAATCTATAAATAGCTGTCATAGTTTCGCATATAGTTTCGCTGTAAGCGAAACTATAAAGGCGAAACTATAATTTCGCCCGGTAGAAACTAACAGTTTCACCGGGCCGGGTAAATATGATCTGAGCTCAATAGTTTCGTCCGGCGAAACTAACAGTTTCGCCAGGCCGAAACTATACTTTCGCTTGACAGCCAACATATAGACTTGAACTAAACAAACATACAAAGGAAACTAACATAGATCCTATTACAACAAAAGATAAACAAAAACTAATCCAATGGTGAGTCCAACCTATCTTGATCTTCAATACTCCCCCTAGGTTGGATCTCACCCATTCTGCTTGTCTTGATGTCTTCATTCAGCTCCAGCCTTTCCCGTACCTGCACATGATGTTTCTGGATCAGCTCCCGCAGCTTTACTTTGATGAGCCTCAGCACTTGATCTTCTTTGGTTGCCTCCTGCCTCATTAGCTCCTTCAGGATGAGCACTAGCTTGTGCAAATTGTTTTGTTAAATCCTGAATGTCCATGTGTAAATCATCTTCAGCTCTAACTTTCTCTGCCAGCGCTTTCACTTCAGCTCTCACTCCTCTAACTTTGTTCACTACAATCATGAATAGGCTAGCTTCCTTTCTCGTGTCTTCTCCCGCCCCTGCCTTCATGTGGTTCTCACACAGAACCAGTAGATCTTCATCAGCAAATCCAAACAACTCTATTGGGTCAAAGATTCGATATTCAATTCCACCCTTAACTCTGATAACAGCCTCCCCCATCTGATTGTCATAAAACCACTTCTCAAACTCTTTCAGACGAGAGGGGGACGGATCTGCCAATCTTACCCTTTGAACCGTCTTTGGCGGCTTTACGCTCAACACAATCTTTCCCTTCCCTGTGACCCAGTCTTTATCTTTCTTTGATCTCTTTCTTTCTGCTTTCATAAACCCGAAAGCCTCAAAGTTGTCGTTGAGCCCATTCTGGATTTCTTTATCTAGAAATCTGGCTCGCTCACTCAAGTGTGCTCCAAGTAAAGGCAAAGATGCCAACCTTCTCAAATCCCATTTCGGCAAGGTCTTGAATGCCTTCCTCTTGTGAAGATAAGTGATTCCACCCCCTCGCCTTTTTATCATGAACATTTTCAGGTCGGGGTTGTACTTCTAGCTCACGATCTTCTTATCAGCCTATTTCTTCTTCAAACTCTCCATATTCTGAAACAGTGGGGTTAACTCTTCGGGTTCCTTCTCCCTTACAAACCAATCATTCTTCTCCATCTCAAAATATCATTTTCATCTTCACCCTTCTGAATCACATAAGTCAGAGGCCTTTCATCCACCTCATAGAACTCAGGCTCTGAGTCGTAATCCACCAACTGCTCCTCATCAACTTCCTCGTCCACCAGACCCTTCTCAATGGGTTGTTTTCCCATTTGTTCTTCGCCGGTAAAATCTCCAAGGTTTATTCCTAAATCCACAAACTCAGCATCAATCACATCATCTTCAGTTTGTAAATTCTCCATCTCAGGTTCTACAGTTCCTTTACCAGACCCTCCAGCTTCTTCTGTTGCTGCCCCCGAGGTGCCCTCTCCTGCCTTCGAAGAAGTACCCACATTCAGGAACGGGTACTTAGATGTGTCAGTCAAATCATCTAACTCATATTGAGTTAGCTGATTAGGCAGGCCGGCGGCAGCTTTCAATTCATTTACTTCCTTCAATAACCTTTTGATCAAATTATTTTGATCAACCAACATTTTCTGCATACCTTCCAGCAATTCATCCTTTTGTCTCTCCCTCATCTCCTGATTCGTCAGCTTAGTCTTTATCATACTTAGTTCGTTAGAGAGAGAGGTGTTGAGGTTTCTGATCACATCCTCGTCTAAACTGGTTTTTCTCTCAGATTGTGGGGGCTCAGAGAATGTCTGATGTTTCTGTTTTGTCCTCCTCTCTTGCTCCCCAGTATCAACTGTCCTTTTGGACCTCTTTTCTTTCTCCATTTTGGCTTTAGCTGCCATCTCTGCCACTTCTTTCTCAAAGTCGTAATCCTTCTCCTTGGCATATCTCTTTCTTTTCTTTATTGCTTCCGACTGAGTTGGTCTAACTTCCTCGGTTCGTCTCGCTTCAGATTCGATCACCCTCCTGATATAATCCCATCGATCATGAGTATACATGTTCTCCCATAGGTGAGTGATCCGACCACTGAAGTCGTGCCTGATAGCACAGCAGTAGGCAAAGATTCTGGTATTCATTGATACTAGATGCTTGACCTCTCCATGTCTCGGGATGTTGGGAACTTGATCGTCGACGATCATCTGAAGAAATCGGGGATAGAGCAGCCATTTGTCCTTTTTCAGGGCCATTACGTTTTCGGCCATGTAGCTAAATATGAGATTAGAAATGTTAGCCTTCTCTCCTCAGCAACATAGAACCATTGCCTTTGCCCAGTCCAAGTTTAACCCATCTGATCTACCTTTTCGGTGATCTAAGCACATTATGAAGACATGGGCAATGTATCTCCACTCCTTGGACAGAAAGGATTTCTTGATTTCCTTTCTAGTCCCAAAAGGAGGACCTTCATATCCCATAGTCAAGAAAGCATCAAACACCTCCTGATCAGTCAAATCAAAATCACCTCCGGTGTCTTCTTCTAATCTCAGCACACGGGAAATAACTTCTTCTGTGATGATCACTTGATGATCCAGAACCTTGGCTATAATACTCTCCGAATCTCCCCTTGTGTTGTACTCAGCGGTTCGCCAGAAATCTCGAATGTGTAAATCATAAATAGTCGTTGAATGAGATATGGCGAATGCTATAGGAGATCTTTGTAGCCATCTAATACAATCTCTGAATCCTGCTGCTTTAGGATGTGAGTCGTCTAGAATAGCAGTGATATTGTTTCGAACATCAAACTTGAGATTTGCCATTTATATCTGACAAACAAACACACCCAGTTAGGAATTATATTCAAGTATTTACAAACGTAATGTAAATGAACAAATTGTGATAAACGTGAAAATACAGATATATACAAGTATAAATAAAATGAATTTACAGATTAATTAAAATGGTAGTACAGATTAATTAGTACATATATATATATATAATATATATATATATATATATATATTTTTTTTGTGTAGTTTCGCACAGACGAAATTATAATTTCGCAAGACATGATAATGGATTCAACTGGGCGAAACTGATTTTTGTTGACGAGAATGTCAGATTCGCTCGGGAAGCATAACCACACAGTTTCGCTGTATTTAATGAACTTTCGTTCAGTTTCGCTGGAGGATGATGTAGTTTCGCAGAACGAACTGCGAGACTACCCAAACGACACACTTCAATCCAGTCAAATGTACGATAGATTAGTCTATGAAAACTCATGTTCTGAGTTCGAAACTCACATAAGAAGTTCAAAATCAGGTGACAATGCAATAAAACAAGACAACGACGGAGATTTGTGTCACGAGTCTCAAAAACCCTAACAGTACACAATTTCGACGAAAGTGGCTAATTTTTGCGAAAGTGAGTATCTTGATTCGAAACTATGTTTATATACATAGGAGTTTCGCAGAGAACTTAAAATATAATTTCGGCAAAGCGAAACTATACTTTCTGCAATACGAGAATGTAGTTTCGACACTGTGAAACTATAGATTCGGCAAAACGAACTTATAGTTTTCGGCGGGGCGAAATTATAGTTTCCCGAGCGAAACTGCAATTTCGCTATGTGAAACTGTAGTTTCGCAGAATCTTCACTTATAATAAAGACAAAATAAATAAAAAAAATAAAAATAAAAATAAAATAAGATAAAATACAATAAATAAAATAGTTGAAGGATACAGTATCATGTTTTTCTCGAAGTGTTTTAAGAGGATCATGACTTAGCGAGATTGCTGATATGTTTATCCGCTTAAACCCATTCCCATCTCTTTTCAACTCATGATCTGCAGCTATTTATCATGTTCTGAATTGTCTTAGAAACTCAGCAACTTGGTCCCCACTGATATTTGATAAAGACCTAGTCTCGTCATCAAGGTTTATTGAGCATAATCATTGATGTTGCCTGATTTCACACTGACTGGCATATATACGGATGGGACTCTATAATGTACAGATGTAGATACACATATATGTGGTATCCAGACTCAACCTATAACTAATTGATGAGAGCTTCAGGTCAATGCTTTCACATAGCAGAGAAGATCATCTAGGCGTGTTGATGAGAGCTTCAGGTCAATGCTTTCGCATAGCAGAGAAGATCATCACTCCAGGTCAATGCTTTCGCATAGCAGATGAGATAAACACACATCTTTTCTTATGTAAAGTATGAATGTGTATGCAAGAATGGACTATTTGAGACTATATAATGTTTGTCTTAGAGGGCGTTATCACCGAGTCACCATCCCAGTGGGAAACGCCATAAGATTCACATTGATAATCTATATGTACAATAATAGGCTATTTGAGATTATTTAACGTTTGACTTAGAGGGCATTATCACCGAGTCACCATCCCAGTGAGAAACACCATAAGTTTCACATCGATAATCTTTGACATCAATCAGTAACTCTCAACCAAGTTTTATACAAGACTTGTATCTTTGTGCAGACCAAAATATCATGAGGATAATCCTTATTACTGAGTTATGATCTTTAGTTTTGCTGCATGATCACTTGTTTACTTTGTTTTCAGGATGAGTCTATCATGCATATCCCAACGTAAGATGTCCCCTTGTTCTAACTTCATTTTCTTGAACTCCTAAGAGAATGAAAATTAAGACTTATTATCAGTATGAATCTCCCCCGAAATTTATATTCAATAGCCTACTAAAGGAAAAATTTCTTAAGAATCAAAGTAAAAGAAAAATAAGAGTAAAAGAGAAAGATCTATATGACACAAGTTAGACAACAATCAAGACCAAAAGAAAATGTGTACTTATGTACAGGTGAAACAATTGTTTTGCTCAGAAAAGGTTGTCAGAATGATATTAATCCTAGCATAGAAATCAATTCATAAAACGTGGTTTATCAAATGTTTTTATGAAAAGATCTGCTTTTTGGTGTTTTGTATCAATAGGAATGATATCAATGAAACCCTTTTCTTGAGCATCACGGATGGCATGAATCTGTGTCTCAATGTGCTTCGTCCGAGAATGATGAATTGGATTCTTGGCAAACAATGGAGTATGAAGAAAGTTGATCCCATAATCCATCATTTGATGCTGAATCCATAACACTTGCGAACAGCAGCTTGAGGCTGCTATATATTCAGCTTCTCCTGTTGAGAGAGAAACTGTAGTCTGTTTCTTGCTTTGCCAAGAAACAAGGCAGTTTCCCAAATACTGACAACCTCCAGTAACAGACTTTCTGTTTAATTTGCAGTCGTTGGAATCGCTGTCAAATAAGCATGCAAGTCAAAATTCCCACCATAAGGATACCAAAGACCTAAACGAGAAGATCCCTTTAGATAACGAAAAATTCGTTTGACTGCCTTGGCATGGGATTCTTTAGGAGCTGATTGGTATCGAGCACAATATCCAACCGCAAAGGTGATGTCAGGACGACTTGCTGTTAGGTACATGAGAGAGCCAATCATGGATCTGTAGAGATGAGGATCGATTGGTTTGCCATTTTCATCTGGAGTGAGACATGTAAGAGCCGTGAAGGGAGTCATCTCAGAAGCAGCATCATCCATTTTGAATTTCTTCAAAATTTGTTTAATATACTTCTCTTGATGAATGAGAATTCCATCTGGCTTTTGTTCAACTTGCAGCCCGAGAAAGAAACACATCTCTCCCATCATGCTCATCTCAAATCTTTTTCGCATGACCTCCTCAAACTCCTGACATAATTGAGGATTTGAAGAACCAAAATAATGTCATCAACGTAAACTTGCACAATCAACATCTCACCGTTTACCTCTCTTTTGAATAGTGTCATGTCAATGGTGCCTCGCGTAAAACCATTGCTTAAGAGGTGCTGAGTCAGGGTCTCATACCAGATCCGAGGAGCTTGATGAAGTCCATAAAGTGACTTATCAAGCTTATATACTTTGTCAGGAAAGTCCGGATCTTCAAATCCTGGGGGTTGACACACGTATATCTCTTCATCAATGTCCCCATAGAGAAATGCACATTTGACATCCATCTGATAGACTTTAAATTGCTTGTGAGCAGCATGCGCTAAGAATATTCTAATGGCTTCAAGACGGGCGACATGTGCGAAGACTTCTGTGTAGTCAATTCCTTCTTCTTGAGCAAAGCCTTGAACCACTAATCTGGATTTGTTGCGCACCACTATTCCTCGATCATCAGGCTTGTTCTTGAAAACCCATTTTGTGCCAATAGGATACTTATTTGGTGGAAGATCCACCAGGGTCCACACCTGTAGTTTTCTGAACTGTTGCAGTTCCAATTGCATCGACTCTACCCAGCACGGATCTTGGAGAGCTGCATGAATGTTCTTAGGAACGGTTTGAGATATAAAATAAGAAAACAAGCAAACGTTGATCAAACCAGATTGACTCCGTGTCCGAACTCCATCAGTAATGGAACCAATTATGTTGTCGTGTGGATGATCTTTCAAAGTTTTGAAATCGACAGTCATGGAAGGGATATCAGTAGATGGTTGGTTAAATGATGAGCTGAATGGGGAAGAAGAGTTAGGTAAAGGAGATGAAGAAGGTGATGTTGATATGGGTGGAGGTGGAAGATCAAATGAAGATGAGGAAGAAGCAACATTTACTGAAGTATCATCAACAAATGTAGTGACATGAGGCACAATAGGCTCAGCTGGTATGGGGGCAGGAGGAATGAAGTTTGTTGTTGAATTGGAGAAGGGCACATCATCATCAAAAATTGGAAGATTGAATGATTTGAACACCGTATCTGAGTCAAAGAACCAAGCTGGTTCTGAGGGAACATCAGAGGAATTAGATTCCTGCCAATCGACATAGAATGACTCTTGAACGATACGTGTCCTCTTGTTATATACCCGATAAGCCTTCTGGGAAGAAGAATAGCCTACGAAATAACATTCATCAGAAACAGCACCAAATTTTGTCTTCTGAGCTTGAGTATTCAGAAGAGTACACGAGCAGCCGAATAGGCGAAAGAAATCAATCAAAGGCTTTCGCTTGTGAAAGAGTTCATACGGGGTCTTCATCTTATCTTTGACTATCAGCACCCTGTTGAGAACATAAGAAGCACAATTCACAGCCTCAGCCCAAAATATGATGGGTAAGGAGGATTCTATTAACATTGTACGTGCGGCTTCAATTAGGGTGCGATTCTTTCGTTCCGTGACACCATTCTGCTGAGGAGTTCTCGCAGCACTGAACTGTCGTAATATTCCTTTAGTGGCACAGAAGGAGTCAAAAATTTTATTTTTGAATTCAGTACCGTTGTCACTTTGAATAGCCATAACCTTCCTTTTGCTTATCGATTCAATCGAGAGAATTAACTTTTGCAACTCCTCAGTAGTCTCTCCCTTTTGAGTAAGAAATCTTACCCATGAATATCTAGAGTAGTCATCTGTAATCACAAGGCAAAAAGATTTCTTAGCAATAGATTTAACACTTATTGGGCCAAACAAATCAGTATGTAACAACTCCAGGGGATTTAAGATGTTATTTTCAATTTTAGGTTTGTGTGGTTTCTTATGTTGCTTTCCTTTTGCACATGCCATACATTTCTCAACCACAGAAAAGTCTTTTAAAGGTAATCCCCGAACGAGATTGTTTTTAACTAGTTTGTTTATTATTTTGAAATTAACATGGCCCAATCTACGATGCCATAAGAAGGACTCAGAGGTGGAAGCTTTAGACAAGAGGCATGTGACTGCGGATGATGAGTCCTTTGAATTCATGTCAAGGAGATATGTATCATGCTTTCTGGGAGCCCGCATGAGTACTAGATTATCTGGAATATCAATCTCAGACTTCAAAAAGATACATTTATTGGACTTGAATAAGACCGGAATGCTTTTACACAAATCTGAGAGACGCTCAATAGATTAAATGCAAGCTCGGGAACGTAATTGACTTTTTCCAACGTGAGCGAACCATTACAAACTTCTCCTTGACCTATCATTTTTCCTCCTTTCTTGTCTCCGGCGAAGGCAACATAGCCACCATCGATTATGCGGTAGTTGGACAATAAATCTTTAAGCCCCGTCATGTGTCTTGAGCATCCACTATCAACATGCCACACACTATTTATAGAGTTAGTGGACGACTCCTGCAATCATATCAAAAGAGATTTAACCAGGAGTAATGGGCACCCAAGTTTGAACAACTTTAGGTTTCTCCGAAGTGGATTTCTTGCAAAAGAACTTATTAACTAGCTGATTCAGTTTACTTCCAAAAGAACGTCTATAAACATATCTGTGATGTAATTGAGGACAATGCTTAACAACATGATCGTCTTTACCACATTGAAAACAATGTGATTTTAATCTAGATGTATTATGTAATGAGTTAGAGATTTCATCAATGCATATTTCTTCATTACATTTGGATAAACTCGAATCAGTAAGTGTTAAATCAATATCACCGTATGCCTCATACGTATTGACAGAGTTGATTTTATTTTGAAAAGAATGATTGTGTGCTAATGACACTGAAGTGTTATCTGAAATACATGAGGTACTAGTACCACTAGTACTTGCCTCAGATGAAGATACAATCCTGTCATTAAGCACAGCAAATTTTGCGGGTATAAATGATGGAATGGGATGAGAAAAGAATTTTTCAAAAGAGTTAGTTTTTGTTTCTTCATTGCTGTTCACAGTATTATCAGACAATGAATCAACACCATCAATAGATAAATCAGAATCACGGTCCATAGCATTTAACAAGCAAACAGAAACATTACTAGAACTGAACGAAACAGAGTCTTTTACAGCATTACTAGAAACAAAAACAGAATTTAAACTAGAGTTATGATCTAAAACAGAAAGCTGAGGTTCAGGTGTACTAAGACTAGAGCATCCAAGACCTCTAGTTGGTCCATAATCGTAGTCCTCACGAACGTGCATAGGATTCACACCTTCTAAACCTGCAGACATACTGTTAGAATCTTCTTTGATTAAATCATTAGAAGGATGTGGAATGGGCATCAGAGAGTAACAGTATGTACTAGGAGGAGGATAAACCTTAGCATTTTCATATCCCAAACCTGTTTTAATCCTAGCCCCACGTTGAGATTTACATAAATCATCATGTTTCATTCCTGATATGGTCCATTTATCAAGTTTTGACTAAGTTTGCTTGTTTCAAACTCAGCTAGGGCAACCCTTTCAGTCAAACCGTTCACCTCAACGTTTCTTTCTAAAACAATTCTTTTTAAATGATCAATTTCTTTTAGCGCTTCATTTAATTTAACAAAGTATTTTGACTCATTCACTTTAAGTTCTTCATTAATTCTTTTCAAGTCCTTTTCATTATCAATTAATAAACGATTAGCCTTATAAACTCCAAATAATCTGATTTTACATGCAGATGAACACATATCTTGAATTACCTCATATGGAAGTCCCATCACCACCTTTTCAGCTGCAAGGGCTTTATCACATTGACACACAGGAGTACTCGACTTGTTTTCCTCTACGGTGGTAGCAGCATTGACATCATTTCTTTCAAGCACTGTAGATAGAGTTTCTGGCTTTCCATACTCCTTCATATTTTCATCTTTCTCATACTCATTCTCTTCAACTCCATTCTTAAACTCCTTAAATGGATCAAACTCGTCGTCACAGTTCATCTTCATTTTCTCTTTCTGAATCTCAGCTACTAAAGCTTGATTAATTTCTTCTTTTGTCTCTTCAGCCTCTGCACTCCAGTCAAAGTTAGAAATTAGAGCAGTTTCTTTCTTATGGCTTGACTCATCTTTACCCCCACCAGCAGTCAATCTTGGAACTCCAGAGTTATTAGGATCAGTGACAGTTGGCAATGGACATTCTCGTTTGAAGTGTCCCAATTGCTTGCAATTGAAACATCTAAGTTTAGACTTATCAAAACCCAGTTTGGAGTTGGAGCTTTGACCTCCAAAGTTCTTTCAACCAGTCCTTTCCATAAATCTCCGAGCTCTAAGCGTCAGCATTGCCATTTGCCATTGAATATCAGTTTCTTCAAGATCATCTGGATCCACTTGATACATGTCCTCCATAGTCATTCCTTTACCTTTCAGATCACCAGCAACAAGTGCTTCATAACTTTGAACAAACATCCCAAAAAGTGCCATAGTCTCTGCTGGAACAGTAGATTCATTAGATGTCTTTAAATTCCCTTGCTCTTTCCCTGGGTTAATGCCTCCTCCAGAAAATCACACACAGTCACTGCTCCATGACGTGATGCCTGCATTGGAGAGCTTGCAGCGGAAGATAGTAATGCAGCATTCTGTGAATAACCGGATGTTGGCATGATGGATTGATTAAACTCCCTCCTTTTTAGATCCAAATCAAAAGACTTCAGCTTGTTAATCACGTCCATTAGTTTATAGTCAGCAAAGTTTCTTTCTTGTTTCAACATTCTCACTTGTAAACTCCACTGGGGTGAAAGAGAGTCTAGGAGTTTATTCACTTGCTCATGATTTCCTAACTGATCATCATACTTCTTTAGGGTACTTGAAACAGACAAAAAGCGATTAGTAATGTCAGTAAGATCTTCATTCTTGTGTCCCACAAATGAGTTGAACTCCTTTTCAGCTTGAGCCTTCCTATCTTTCTTTAGATCCTCGTTGCCATCGTAAAATTCATACAAGGCATCGTATAGAGATTTTGCATCTTTGAATTCGGCAAAGCGATTGTAAATATCAGGTGCAAGACATAAAGTCAAGGCTCCGAATGCTTTCTGATCTCTGTCAATCAGCTTTTGATCCTTTTCGGTGAATGTGGAGGAGTCCGAGTTTGGAGATACAGTTCCACCGACAGTAATGGTTGGCTTGTGTGGTCCAGTGATGATTGACTCCCATTGATTGTGATCAGTGTAGAAGAAGAAAGCCTTAAGACACCTTTTCCAATCTTCAAAGTTATCTCCATTGATGAGTCTAGGGGGTCTGTTTGGTGCAGCACTCTCTAAATCAGCCAAGGTGAGAGTAGTCATTTTGGGCATAACAGTTTCGCTGAAATAAATTCGCTAAGAGGTAGATTCGGAAAAGCGAAAGTGTAATTTCGGCAGGTTTAATTTTGGTTGTTTCGGCGATCAAGAGCGTAGTTTCGGCAGCACTTTCGCTAGCAAGAGACTATCAATAGCTTAGTTTCGCTGTAAATTTTGCAGGAAACAAGCTTTAACTTTCGTTCAAATAACTTTCAGCAGCAATTTCGCACAAAGTATCAAAGAAGAAAAAGTATCAGTTTCGCTGAACGAAGATACAGTTTCGCTGGAAGGAACTGTAATTTTGCTGGAAGAACAGAAAACCCTTTTAAACCCCAAAAGCAATCGAAACTCACCCAAATCTCAATGAAATTTGAAAAGGAGTGATTCACGAAGCTTCCTCAATCAGAAACGCACACTATCCAATCAATTTTCATGACAAAAACACTTTGTTTTGAATTGGAATTTGAAAAAGATGGTATTGAACAAAAATAACAAAAAAACCTCAAACAATCAAGAGCACTATGGCTCTGATACCATATTGTTGGTCCATTTGATCGGTTTTCAGTGCAGAAGAATGCTTGAATTGTTCAATACCAAACACACACAACCAACACTAAGAGAAGAATGATCAAAATAACACTAAAAAGCTTTCAAACATGGTTTTAATGATGAACAACAGTGAATGAATTGAAATAAGCTCAATGTAATCAGAAAGAACAAGCTTATAATAGCATCTTGCAACAATAATACACGATTAGGGTTTCTTGCCAGGATCCCACAATTAGACAAAAGAAATCTATAAATAGCTGTCATAGTTTCGCATATAGTTTCACAATTAGACAAAAGAAACTATAAA
Source organism: Flaveria linearis (assembly GCA_024085815.1). Lineage (NCBI taxonomy): Eukaryota > Viridiplantae > Streptophyta > Magnoliopsida > Asterales > Asteraceae > Flaveria > Flaveria linearis. The sequence continues at coordinate 23,866 of JABSNV010000809.1, forward strand.
GGCGAAACTATAATTTCGCCCGGTAGAAACTAACAGTTTCACCGGGTAAATATGATCTGAGCTCAATAGTTTCGTCCGGCGAAACTAACAGTTTCGCCAGGCCGAAACTATACTTTCGCTTGACAGCCAACATATAGACTTGAACTAAACAAACATACAAAGGAAACTAACATAGATCCTATTACAACGAAAGATAAACAAAACTAATCCAATGGTGAGTCCAACCTATCTTGATCTTCATGTATTTTCTCGTTTTTATATATATACATAGTTATGATAATCACTGAATCAAACAAATACATGCTTGAGTATGACAAGATTATAACTCTCAGTCTGTGTTAGAACATTTTTGACATTGTCACAGATTCCTGATATGTTCCCCACTAAATCATATCACTTTAATTCAAGTTTAATCACTCAATTATGATCTTTTCATTTCTGAAAGCAAAGCCTATCGACACATCAATCATAATCCAAGTCTGTTCGTATTTAAGCCTTTGAAAGTACTTAGACTCTTTTAGAACTTTGTAATATCATTACTCATTTAAGTATGAAAATTTCTTTTCTTTTCTTTTTCTTTTCTTTTCTAATTTTATCCAAAATTAATCATTCCCAATGATTGCACAAGGAAATCAAATCGAGAATGATCAAATGCCTTGGTAAATAAGTCAGCAATATTTTCGGTTGACGGCACTTGTTTTAAATGAATAAGTTTTCGATCAAAACAGTCACGGATAAAATGGATGCGGATGTCAATGTGTTTAGTTTTGGAATGTTGAATGGGATTTTTAACGATGTTCAGAACTGTCGTGTTATCACACCAAATTGATGTGTCATAAATATTGAGACCATAATCGAGAAGTTGTTGTTGAATCCAGACAAGCTGGGAACAACAGCTTGATGCAGCCACATATTCAGCTTCGGTAGTGGATGTGGAAACAGTGTTCTTCTTTTTACACTGCCAGGAAATGAGTCGGTTACCCAAGAATTGACATCCTCCTGTAGTCTTAAATTACAACTACCATAATCACTGTCGGTATAAGCAAATAAATTGAAATCAGAATTTCGAGGAGGATACTAAAGACCAAGTTTGGGTTGACCCTTGAGATACTTGAAATTTCGCTTGACAACTTTCATGTGTGATTCTTTTGGATCACTTTGATAGCGGGCACACTGACAAACAGGGAACACGATATCTGGCCTGCTTGCAGTAAGATACATTAGAGAACCAATCATTGATCTGTACAGATGTTGATCAACGGATTCGCCTAATGGATCTGGAGTGAGAGTAGGTCGAGAAGACATAGGAGTTGGAACAACTCTGGAATCTTGAAACTTGTATTTCTCAAGAATAGTCTGAATATATTTTTCTTGATGAATGAGAATACCAGTTTCAGATTGATTAACTTGGATACCCAAAAAAAATGAAATTTCTCCAAGAGAACTCATCTCAAATTTCTTCTTCATCACTTCTTCAAACTCCGTGCATATACTATCATTTGTAGAACCAAAATGATATCATCGACATAGATTTGAAGCAGAATAATGTCATCGCCTGATTTATGAATGAATAAGGTTTGATCAATAGCTCCTCGTGAATAACCATTTGCAAGCAAATGTTCAGTCAGAGTTGCATACCAAGCATGAGGTGCTTGATGTAAACCATATAATGCCTTATCCAACTTGTAAACATAATCAGGATGATCTGGATCTTCAAACCCAAGAGGTTGACAAACATAGGTTTCTTCTTTCATTTCTCCGTATAAAAAGGCAGTTTTAACATCCATCTGATACGCCTTGATATTCATGTATGAAGCAAAGGCTAAGAATATGCATATTGCTTCAAGTCTTGCAACTGGAGCATACACTTCTTCATAATCTAATCCTTCAACTTGATAGAATCCCTGCACCACAAGACGTGCTTTATTCCGAACTATAACACCCTTTTCATCCGTCTTATTTCTGAATATCCATTTTGTTCCAATCGGAAGCTTATCCTTTGGAAGTTCTACAAGATGCCAAACATTCAGCTTCTGAAATTGCATCAACTCATCTTGCATTGCTTCTATCCAGCTGTTATCCTTGAGTGCCATTTCCACATTCTTGGGCACTATTTGTGATAGAAAGCAAACATATAGGCATGTGTTGATTGCTCCTGATCGACTTCTAGTAATGACTCCTTCATGCAATGGACCAATGATTGCTTCAGTTGGATGAGTTTTATGAATTCTCAGTTGAGGAATGTCATCTGCAACAATTTCGTCATCCAAGTTAGTGATGTGTTCAACATTTGCATTCATTTCTTCAGAGTTTCTGGACTGATACACAATATTTTCTTCAAATGTGTCATCTGAAATAGGATTTTCAGAAGCAGTGGACATATCTGGAGATTCTTCAAATGGAACTTGAATGATTTCTATTGGTGTATCCATAGTTTCTGAAGAAGATGAAAACAATGGTGACTCAATGATTCTTCCAGCTCTTGATTGTGAATTTGTTCTGAAGGAATGTCTGATAACTCAGAACTTTCAGATACTTGCACAGAAGCTATGGGAATAGCCTTGGATGATGAAGAAATTGCAGAATCATCAGATATAATAGATGGAAGTTCCTCAATGATTTTGTTCTCCAAAGATATTGCTTGAGAATTAGAATCTGCAGACGAATGATTAGAAATTTTAAAATTTATGAACAAAGATTCATAATCATAAACCCATGACGTAGCTGAACCTGCATCAGTTATGTTAAGCTCGTGCCAATCAATATTAAATGACTCAATTATTTGTCGTGTTCTTTTATTATAAACACGATATGCAACCATATTAGCTGCATATCCCACAAAGTAGCATTCATCAGCCTTTTCAGAAAATTTTGAAGTTGATTCAGTTGTATGTAACAAAGTACAACAACAACCAAAGGCTTTAAAATATTTGACTTTGGGTTTGTGTTTATAAAATATTTCATAAGGAGTCATATTTAATCTTTTATTGATCAAAACACAATTCTGAACATAACATGCAGTATTAACTGCTTCAGCCCAAAAGAAAAGAGGTAATTTGGCAGCAGATATCATTGTTCTAGCAGCTTCAATTAATGTTCTATTCCTTCGTTCTGCAACTCCATTCTGTTGTGGAGTGCCTGCAACACTGAATTGTCTAGCAATGCCCTTGGATTCACAAAACTCGTTCAACGTTTGATTGCAAAACTCTGTTCCATTGTCACTTCAGATGCATTTTACCTTTTTATCCGTCTGATTCTCCACCAATTAGTGAACTTGATCAAAAGGTGTGGAGTCTCATCCTTAGATGCTAAGAAAAACACCCAAGTAAATCTAGAAAAGTCATCAGTAACAACCAAACAGTAAGATCTTCGACCCAAACTTAAAACACTCACTGGACCGAAAAGATCCATGTGTAAGAGTTGTAAGATTGATTCGATTGAGTTGTGTGCAATTGGTTTATGAGGAAGTTTATGTTGTTTACCCTTTGAACATGACAAACAATGTTCATTTAATTGAAATTCTTTTTTGGGTAAACCAATGACATGCTTTCCACGTACCAGTTTGTTCATATTTTTAAGATTGACATGTCCTAATCGATGATGCCATAACATGGAATCATTCTCCGAGGATTTGGATAATAAGCAAGAAGCAGTTACCAAAGAATTTGAACAATGCATATCAAGAAGATATGTGTCATTGTCTCTCGGAGTCCTCATCAAAACCCATTCATCAGGAATAAGAAAACCCAGTTTTATGATTAAGCATTTTGTGTTAGTGAAGTGTGTAGAATATTGTTTGTCACAAATTTGAGGCACACTTAACAAATTATGTTTTAATTCCTCAACAAAGTTCACATTTTCAAAGCTAAGGACACCATTAGTAACCGTACCACGCTTAGTTATTCATCCTCCTTTGTCTCCTGCGAAAATCACTCTTCCACCATTTTAAGACTGAACATCTTGTAGTAAAGATAAATCCCCAGTCATGTGTCTTGAACAACCGCTGTCTACATGCCATAGGCTTTCAATAGTCTTTTGAGGTTGTCCCTGCATAAGTAAAAGAATTACTTAGTCTTTGGTACCCAAGTCAAACACGACTTGAGCACATTCTGTGTTGCAGTTAGACAAAAAGATTTGAGATTGTTATATTTGTTTAGCACATCAGTCTTTTCATTCAGACTTTTCAATTTGATTTTATCTTTTAAATCATTTTTCAAATTCTTGTTCTTTTCGACATCATTAGCATGATCAACCTTTGATTTCATTGGTTTTGAAAATTTTCCACGAGTGAAAAACATTTTTCTATTGTGACCAATAGAATTATGAAATCGTTGTTTGCATAATTATTTGCCAGATGATTTATGTTTCCACACTGATAATATTTCCTTTGTTGTGTGTGGAAAACAAACTGTGGATGAAAATTATAAAAATTGTCATTAAACCAAAGTCAGATTGACTTTTTGGTTTAACACTCTGCACAGTCTCTCGAATCTTTGCTTCATTTGATATTTGCTTGTTCATCTTTTGCAAATTCGAGGAAATTGGTGAATTGTGACCACTTGTAATATGAGATTTAGCAGTTGTGACTTTTGGAAGTGATGATGCTGGAATTGGACCAGTCTTAGAATTTGCTGGAGAAGGACCATGCTTTGTTATACGAATGGATGCTGGAGAAGGACCAGGCTTTTCAATTTTCAGAAAGGATGAAGAAGGAGCTTTCACTTGTAAATCTGGGCTACAAATATCTTGGTTCACAAAGTTAGCATTATGATGAAGTTTATTTTTAAAGAATCGAAAATTCGTTTCTTTAAAAATATGATCTTCATTTTCAATTAAACCTTTAGAAACAAATCTACTTTTAAAGTCCTTTTTAAGTTTTGATTTCTGATTTGCCCTTTGATTTTCATTTAAATTACATTTAATATTTAATTTTAGCACATTCAAATCAACAATCTTTTCATTTCTTGATGAAGTTTGATTACAATCAGATCTAAAATCATTTACATTTTTATTTTTCAAACTTTCACTTTCATTTTCACTCTCACAGTCACTCTCCTACTCTTCAACCAAACCATCCACCTTCACATTATCTGCACAAAGATTTTCAGTTGATTGTTTAGGTTTAGTTATTATGATAGGATCAACTGTCAGATTTACCTTGACTGAAGGTTTTAAGTCTGAGGATGGAGAAAAACCTATCCCATAACTCATATCAGAATCAGAAATGACATCAGATGAAGGCAAACATGAATAATCATGATTAATTAGAGGAGCGATGTTTGAAAATCCAACACCACACTTTCCTCCTTTTATCTTCTGTGTCATTTGTGACTTGATAATACCTTCAACCATAGTTGATGAAAGTTCAAACTTTTCAACAGTCAATTTAGCCGAAGCTAATTCACTGTTGAGTCTATTGATTTCTAAGGCGAGCTCATTAATTCTATTTGTCAAATCATTATTTGTACATTCTTTATCATGAAGATTTAATTGTAAGTTGTAAACCGTTTTATTTAAACCATCAAGTTTTTCTTTAAAAATCTTTTCATTTGACATATGTTTTCGAGCTTGATATTGAAGTTTTTCAACTTCCATTATCAAGTTTTCATTATGAACTCTATACCTTTGAACTTTCTCAACACAAGAATTTGAACATAAGTCATCATATACCTTTGGTTCTGAACTTTCTCCTTCAGTTTCTTCAACCTTCTTTACCATGAAAGCCTTCATGACAACAACCTGTTCTTCCACTAGAGCAACTTCAACAGTCTTTAGATCTTCACATTGGCATTTGACTGGAGGCTCAACAGTGTACTCTTCAACCTCTATCCTTTTCTCAGCAACTTTTTCTTCCTGTTCTTCCTTCTCAGCTTTCTCTTCACATTTAACTTCTTCTTTCTCTTCTTCAACTTCCTCCATCTCTTCTTCTTTCTCACCAAACACACCTTCCAACAGATCATCAGAAACAAATTCAGCAAATAGATTCTCCTCCTCTTCAGGTTCAGTAACAATCTTGGCAATCAAAGCAGTAGACAATTTCAGATCAAGAGCTTCCATCTGGTCTGACCAGTCATATTCATCATTAGTTTGGGAAACCAATGCTTTGTTACCACAAGAAGTACTACCTTTATATTTCTTTGATTCAATCTCAACAGTCACCATTCTTTTTGGACCTTCAGCTTGACCAGACTTAGGTTCTGTACATTCTCTAGCAAAATGACCTGGTTTGTCACAGTTGTAACACCTCAGGTTGGATTTGTCAAAACCAATTTTGCTAGAGTTGTTTACACCAAACATCTTTCTCCCAGTACGTCTAGCAAAGTTCTTTGCCCTGTATACCACCATAGCCATTTGGTACTTGATGTCATTTTCCTCAACATCATCAGGATTGACTTGTTGAAGATCATCAATCAAGACATTAGAAGCAGTGACTCTACCAGCCATAAAAGCTTCGTAGCTTGACATGAATGTAGTGAATAGGGCAAGATGTTCCTCAGCAATCAGGACTGACTGCTTTGAAGGATTAGTGGTAGCAACATAAGCATGTTGACCACTATGGGAGATGGGGTTTGAGGGATTTGTTGATGGATGATAGGGGAATATTGTTGAGCAGCTGGAATTTGAATTTGAGGGTTGATTACTAGTTGAATATCGGAAGATGCTGGACTTCCAGTTTGCTGTTGCTGACACATCTGGGTAGAACTGACATAGTAATTAGGATTACTAGCCATTTTGGCATAAAGAGCAGTTGCTTCAGCACCCAAAGAACTTAAATGATTTGCAGCTCTCTACTTATCATCCATCTCATAAGACTTGATAGTGGATATTAAGTCAGTCAGAGAAGTGTACAGTTGTGATTCCAACTGTAAGGAAGTGAGTTCAGCAGCTTTTTGTTTACCATGATTGGTTCCAGTGTAATTCCAACACTCTTCATTTTTGTTACCAGTTTAACAAACCTGGCAATCTAAACCTCCAACGCTTCACCCATAACATGATTAAACATGTTGCACTCTTGATTCAGCATATCCTTTTTACTTTCCCTCATGTCTTTATTTCCCATGATCTGAGTTTCTAATGCATCCCATAACACCTTTTCACCTCTGAACACTTTAAACTTATGAGATATTTCCGTAGTCAAGGCCATGGTAATAGCAGCATAAGCCTTGTCATCAAGCTCTAATCTCTTTATGTCATCTTCATCCCACAAGTGTTCAGGTTTCTGGACCATCTCTCCTTTATCATTCTTGTACAGGGAATGTAAGGACCATACTTGATCGACCTCCACATCTTTGGTTCAGTATAGATAACATGATTTTCGAACCTGTAAGCCCAATCAGCATAATCATCTTCGCTGAGAAGTCAAGGTGGCTAGTTCCCAGTACCAATTTCAGTATCAAGATGAAGAGAAGCAGTAAGGTGTTTCAGATTAGGTGTTGAAGAAGACATGTTGATCAGAAAATTAGAAATTAGATTTGTCATGCGAGAGCAGACTTCGTGTGACAAACAATTTCGCCCGACAACAATTTTCGTGCGAGACAACAGATCGTGCGAGATACTCACTTATCCTCCAAGCGAATTCGTGTGAAAAGTAGAATTAACTACCTGTGCGAAAAGGTAGTTTTCGCACGCGAAAATTCCTGAATCTTTTCACACAATCAGTTTTTGAATGTGCGAATTTTGCCATTTTCACCACAAATTAACTGATTAGTTCCATTTTGAGGTACTTTAGTTCAAGTTAATAGGTGTTCTTTCAATTTTAGGTCCAAATTCAATTAATTCAGTTCAAAAGATCATTTTCTTCAATATTTCAGCAGCATAACATCTCCATATTGAATTCTCAATCAAACAAGTGAATAGAAAGATAAAGAATGATACAATTCAGTCAAAAAAGTCTTCAAATCTTAGTTCTAGAGCCTATTGCTCTCATACCAATTGTAAAAGTCAGTCAAATTCCCAGATGATCAACCAAGATCTCGATCACAATAACGCGGAATGAAATTATGATTGGAAGAAGACAAAGAATGATCAAAATAACTTCAATTGATAATCAATAGTGATTACAATCTTGTGCGAAATCGCACAGAGCAAATACAAGCGAAATTGATCTGAAAACTGGACAAACTTATCTACAAAAAGCGAAAATTACAAATTTATACTAAAACAACTGTTCTCGCGCGAGAGAGGCTTTTCGCGCGGGTATTGCTTTCGCGTGAGGTCTCTTTGTCGCGTGGAATCTGCTTTCGCTTGACTTCTGCTTTCGCGTATCACTTTGTTGTTTTGCCGAGCCTTATGTAGTCTTCTACACATATATATACATAATATATGTATATATATACATATATATATGTATATATATACATATATGTGTATATATATACATATGTGTATATATATACATATATGTGTATATATATGTATATATATGTATATTATATATTTATATATGTGTATATATATATGTATATATATGTGTATATATATATGTATATATATGTGTATATACATGAAGTAAGTGTATTCTCTTTCGGAATGTCCTTTCTTACTTTTTCATTTCGATGAATATACTAGTTTCTTGAACATTTATAGTGAATTTACAAATCAAATGCCACCTGGGACTAATTTACAAACAAGTTTTCCTTGTTGGTTTTAAACATAAGTTAAATACATACACACATGAAATACTCTTTCTATAAAATAACGATTTGTTATACATAATCTTGTAAACTATTGTCTTTTCTATCGATCAAACGCATGTATGTAGATGGGGAATCTCATTATAGTGCCTAGTTACTTGCTTTGGAGAATGGACCGTTAGAAGTTAGCATATATATATACTAGTAAGGAACCCGCGCGATGCGGCGGAGACGACATCGACATATTTTACAATGGGATATTTGTTTTCTGAATACATGCGTGGCTTCTATTGTATAGTCTATTTATGTCATGAGCATCACAAAACTTGTTCATTTTAGTTGAAAATAGCAAGTTTTGAACCATATACTTGTTCATTTTATCTGAAAATAGCAAGTTTGATTACTGTATTACCCCCGGTCCTTTTAATTAATAAAATAGTTTTATCCCTAATATTTGACTAAAATAGCTATTTTCCTTCCAAACATTAAAAATATCAATTTACCTCCAAAAGTTTCATATATTGCTTCTATTTCACTCCAAAAGTTTTATCATTGATAAAATTAAAACAACTGATAAAACGTTTGAACTTAAATTGAAACAACTTATGAAACTTTTAAAGGTAAATTAATGTTTATAATCTTTTGAAGAAAAATAATTATTTTTAACAAACCATAAGAAGTAAAAAATTAAACTTAAACTCTAAAAACTAAGTTAAAAAACAGTTATAAAACTTAATTACAAGCACTCATTTGGCCATCAAGTTTGAAAAAGAAATCTAAATAAACACCCCACACAGAAACCTAAATAGGAAGTCACTAAATACCAATTTGAGTGCAAGCCAAAGCCAAAGCCATCTAAAACTCTCAAATATAAAAGTAAATCTAAAGTACTTGTATAAACTTCATAGACTACTTTAATCACCATTAGTATTAAAATGAAATCCATTAAACCTAAGATGCCTCATCCCTAATCTCACTACATATGAACTTCATTCAGATGCAACACAAGAGCTTGCAACTAACATTTCCCTGCAGATTCCTGTCACAGCACCACAGATAACACCTTGACAGGATCTCAGCCTCTCGTGTTGATCAATTAGATTATGTTTGCAGCGGATTTAGCACATTAATTAGCAATTAAAGCAAGAACATAAAAGATATTGCAATTAAAGCATAAACATAGAGAGAGAAGAGTTCTGCGAAGCAATAAATGTTCTATTGGTCGCACGTTTCGGCAATTAAAACAGTATGGTTACCCATCCTTTTATAGGCGGCAAAAGGATGGGCATGATGTCCTTTTTCTGACATCACTGAATATTCAAATTACAACTGACAAAACATAAAACTACTGAAGATGTCAACAACTGACATCTTCTTACAAAAGTTCCTAAGTGCTGACAAAAGTAAACTACTGAAATCCTACAACGACTGAAGAACAAACTCTTCAGTCGTTTATAACTACTGATACTATAACAACTGAAGAACATGCTCTTCAGTTGTTGTACAACTACTGAAAGTAAATAAACTACTGAAAAGGAAAAACCACCACAACAACTGAAGAAGACTTCTTCAGTTGTTGTGACAAACTCTGAGTCTTCAGTACTTAGTCTTCAGACTTGGCTTCAGATGATATAACAACTGATGACTTCAGTAGATATCATCAGTTGTTGTCTTCAGTCTTTGTCTTCAGACTTTGTGCTTCAGTAGAAGGTCTTCAGTTCTTTAGTTCTTCAGCTTTTGATACTTCAGTACTTGTCTTCAGTACTTGAAGTCTTCAGTACTTGTAAGATCAGTACTTCAGACTTCAGCATTTGGTCTTCAGTACTTGAAATCTTCAGTACTTGTAAGATCAGTACTTCAGACTTCAGTATTTGGTCTTCAGTACTTTGGAGTCTCTTCAGCTGATGTTCTTCAGTTCTTTGATCTTCATACTTTGTTCTTCAGACTTTGTCATAACAGCAGAAGGCTGGAGCTAAGATGCTCTCGAGTTTGACATTCAAGCAAGAGAACACAATAGCTGATGATAGTCTTCAGATGTTCTTGAGTCTGACATTCAAGCAAGAGAACATTGTAACTGATAGGAGTCTTCAGCAGTTGTTGCAGTGGCATGTGGGACTTAGAGGTTTTCCTGATCTTGGCTCATTGGTTCTTTTGGTCCAACAAACTCCCCCTGAACCAATGCAGCCAAAACCTCTAATTATTGGATGTCCCACTTATTGGTGGCATAAGGATTGGTCTATTTCCTTCTAGATCAGATTAGAAGTTGACCCAGATAAGCACTGGCCAGAGAGGTAGTCTCAAGTGTTTGTTTGGCTAAGTATGGATGGGAGCTCTGTCTTGGGGATTTGGACACAGAGCTGTTGCCCCATCCATGAGATCTACCTCCCACGTACAAGCCGGTAGGATTCTCTACAGTAAGCCTGAAGAAAGATCATTTGTTCTTCTTTGGAAGTCTTCAGGCTCACCTTCGAACAACCCCTCCCGACCGTACAGCTCTGAGATGAACTTGACCTGTCTTCCATTTTTGAGCTCAAGTGTTGTGATTTGCCTATATGCAAACTCATCAGGGTGTTTACCCTCTAACAACAAAGTGAGCTCATTCCTATGAAAATTCTCAAGCTTCTTATAGACCAGACCCTTCCTAACCACCCTATTATCTAGCATTGAAAAGGGTGATTGGCCGGCTCTATAAGCTTTCTCGAATTCATCTACTATTTCCCAGGGTGTTATTACAATAGCCACAGAGATCTCTTCATCTACGATTCTCTTTAGTTGGCTTTGTATCTCACAGGCATGTCCTTCTTGACTATCCTGTGAGCCACCCTTGGGTCAGGCCAAGTTCTCACCCTCTCCCTTTCATATTGAAAGGTTTGTTTGAGGGTGAATAATCTCATAGCTTCTCTCTTCATGTTCATTATAGAGGTCGAAGCAACATAGCATTTGTCAATGCTTTTCAGCATTTCCTCATCATGCCTCTTTTGTTGCTCCTCCTCTTCTAACTTTACCTTCACAGTGTCCTGCTGTGAGGTGGGATTGATGGTTGTGGTTTGGCTTTGGGTAGAGGTATAACTGCTGAAAGTGGCAGGCTATCCTCCTCATCATCCTCTTCTTCATCTTGCAGCCTCAGCACCCTTCTCTTCTTCTTCAAGGGTGGATCATTGGCTGCGGGTTTTGGTGGTAAAGGAGTTGGTTTTGTGGGTTGTGGTTGGGTTGTTGGTGTGGGAGTGTTGGCAGGCACTGCTAGCAGCCTAGAGATAAGGGCTGGTTTGGTTAGCTTTACTAGCAGTGTCCTGTTCCCAGCACCGGCTTCAGATAGGGCCTCTGCGACCAGTCCCTTAGTAAATTCACCAGCCGAACAGATCTTGGTGGTTATTGCCAAGATTCTGTCCCTGGTCCATGCCTTGACATCAAGGACTGGTCTGCCCAGGTACTTCGAAATGAATCTACTCATAGCCTCGAGTTTCTTTGATCCTCTTGGCTATAGTAGACCATCGGTAGTTTATCTCCTTTCTCTCCATGTTCCTGATCTCTTGATCTAGCAAAGCAGTGTCCTTGTCAAAGCCTTGCCTGAACAGCTGTTCAATGACAGAGTTCATTGAACGGCTATGCTCAGCATCAGCCTCCTTGACAAGGGCTGCTAGATCAGGATCAGCCACCTTCTTTCCCTCTCCCTTATTCTTATCAGTGATACTGAAATCCTTTTGGATTTCAGCCACTTCTATATGCTCTACCTCCCTCACTTTCCTCTTCCCCTTCTCCCTCACCCTACTACTCTCCTCAGCCATCTCCCTCTCTACCACCACCTCTTTTTCTGCCTCTTTCTCCTCCTCTCCCCTCTTCCTCTTGTCTTGCACTGATGTCTCCCCCTTTTTGGTGCATTGGTTGGGGTTTGACTATCAGCAAGAGCCTTAGATATGGCAACCTCCACCATGGGTTGTATATATGTGGGAAGCCTCTCATCAAGGGTTTGAATAACTATATCTTTAAGGATGGTGTGATGAGAGGCAGGGATTTCTGGAGGATAGCATCCAGCTGCTCAGGGGGGTTCTGTCCCTGAGAGCTAGTGCCAGAAGCAGGGGCTGGTGGCGGAGTTTGTGGGAGTGGCTCAGTGTTTGTGAGACCTTCAGGTGAAGGTGCCATCTGTGGGGTAGTGGTGGCAGATGGACTTCTATCCTGAGTCATCTGAGCAAGCAGCTCTTTGAGTCTGCTTATCTCATCCTCAAGGATAGTGTTTTGAGCAACTACATCGTAGAAGAAGCTCAGGTCATCATCAGCATAAGCTGAATCACCTGACCTCCTGACATTGTCAGGATGAACATGTCCTGAGTGTGGCTCAGTAATGACATGTGCCCCTTGTTCTTGGTACTGGGGACTTCTGGCCTCCGGATTGGATCCATCATCGGCCATTGCCTCTGGTGAGGTCTTAGAGATGTTACCAGCTTCACCCTGCTCAGATGTTGATGCAGGGGAAGTGGCAGCCTCACCAGATTGTTCTCTCTCCCTAGCCACACTGGGAGAGTGAACTGATTCTCTGTGCTGTGGGCTCCGATCAGCACTTGTGCCCACCCCCTCTTCGGTTGGAGTCTCCCCAGGTGTAATAGGTTTCTGGGGAGAGGGTGGAGTGCTCAGATCGGTCAGCACTTTGGCTATTACCAATGTTGGGCTTAGTGGGGCAGTCTCCTCAGTATGTGGGCTAGAAGCAGTATGCACATGGGGAGGACTGTGCTCTTCAATGGCAGCCTCCTCAAGTGAGGAAGACCCCAGTAATGTGGTTGCCCCAAAATTGGTTGCATCAGGCTCCTGTTGAGAGGAAGCCTGTGCGGTTGTGGTGGGTGGAGTCGTGGTACCTGCTGGGAGAATCGAACCAGCAGGCACATCCTGCCTTTGTGTGGCAGGGGCATCCTCAGGGGACTCATCTCCTGAGTAGCCTTTGTGGGCTTCTTTTTGGCTTTTGGCTTGGTGGGGACTTTGGATTTGGAGGTGGAGGCTGTGGGTTCCAGCTGCGTGGGTTTTCGCAGCCGGCCAGCCTGTTTGAGTGTTTGGTCAGTGTTGTGCCTGGAGTATACCTCGGCTTGAACAGCCATGGCAGGGACCCCAGTGCCAACTAGTCCCTCAGCCTGAAGCTGGTATTCGATCATGGCCATTATGAACCGTGGATATAAGTTCCAACGGTTAGAAAAAGGTTTTGTGGCCATGTCCTTGAGTTCCAAAAATAAAAGTTCAGTAAAATTTAAAGGTTGTTTCTCAAGGATAGAATACAATACCTGCTGCCACCTTGTGGACATCTGGTCCCACGAAGAGGTCTTGGGAGCCAGACACACATTCACCATGTGGAAGATCAATCGTTGAGGGTCAGGGAAGTGTTTCTTCAACAAGGTGGAGGCGGAGAGGTTACCCTGATAGTCATGGGATGTGAAGGAGAGATCAAGGGTACCTTTGGGGTAGGAAGTTGGGTGAGTGGCATCATCCAGCTCTAGGGTTGGCGTAGAGTAGCTGGAGTGATAACCACGGGTTTGCCGTTGACGGAGGACCGGAGGGAGACCTCGGCATTCTGCTCTCCGGTTTGGACGGTGACATTGGTCCAAAACTCCGTCAAGGAGTCGGTGTATAGAGTGGGGTTCAAGAGAAAAGCCGTTTTGTATGGTGAGTCGTGCATGAGATCGACGGCTTGGTGAAATTTGGGCCATAATGGCGATTGGTGAGATGGGCGACACAGTTGTGTCGAGGTTTCAGTTGCATGTTCGCCATTAATGGTGTATGGGAATTTCAGAGGTTTTGAAAGATTAGGTCAAGTGAGGAGTAAATGCTCTGAAGGGGGTATTTATAGGGTAGGGCAAAGGTTGAAAGAAAACTACTGAAGGTTTTGGTGTTAGTTATCAGTTGTTGTAACAACTGATGACGTGGTTTTAACCTTCAGTGGTTGTAACATCTGAGGACTTGGTATTAGTCTTCAGTAGTTGAAACTACTGAGACCTTGGTTTTGTCCTTCAGATGTTGTGAACGTCTGAAGAGTTACTGTCAGTCGTCAGTAGTTATGAACTACTGATGACCTAGTATTCTTCTTCAGACGTTGGAACAACTGAAGACTTGGTGTTAGCCTTCAGTAGTTGTAAACTACTGAGATCAGTAGTTGTGAACTACTGAAGACATGGTATTGCTTCAGTTGTTGTAAACAACTGAGGACTTGTGTTAGCCTTCAGTAGTTGTGAACTACTGATGTCAGTAGTTGTGAACTACTGAAGACATGTTTTGTCCTTCAGTTGTTTGTGTATGAAACATCAGCTGTTGTTATCAGCTGATGAGAAATGACTCATCAGCTGTTTCCGTCAAATCAGTTGTTTCATACTAGCCTCTACACTTACTCATCAGCTCTTTGGCTGATTTTCAGATGTTTCATTGACCCTTCAGCTCTTGTAAATATTTATGCCTTCAGCTCTTGTGATCAGATGTTCACAAGTGCTGATGAAATATTCTTCAGAGCTGGTGAACAAATTTTGTCTTCAGTATTTGTGTAAGATTACACATCAGTACTTATGAGCAAAATTTGTTCTTCAGTACTTATTTATTTGAAAATCATACATCAGTAGTTGTAATCCACCTCACTACATCAGTTGTTTTTCAATAAATAATGTACATCAGTACTTTGAGTCATTTTAGTCTTCAGTAGTTGTGAAAGAGCTGAAGACTAAATTACTCATCAGTACTTGTATTTGACCTTTGCTTTTCAGTAGTTGTGAACTACAAGAACCAGCATAGGTCAAATCAATCAAGCTGCAGCATACCAAGCCTTAGTACCAAATTTTGGAATGTGGCACTATCTAAAGGCTTAGTAAAAATGTCTGCAAGCTCATCAGCACTAGGTACAAACTTAGGATCAATCAGACCTTTCTCATAGCAATCCCTGATAAAATGATGTCTGATCTCAATATGTTGGTCCTTGAGTGCTGGACTGGATTCTTAACAATACAGAGAGCTGAAGCACTATCCATTAATAATGGAGTCTTAGTCTCAGTAATGCCATAATCCAGAAGTTGGTTCTGAAGCCAGAGTATCTGAGAGGTACAGCTTGCAGCAGCAATATACTCAGCTTCAGCAGTGGATGTAGCAATGGATGTTTGTTTCTTACTCTGCCAAGAAACTAAACAATTGCCTAGGAATTGGCAACCACCAGAAGTGGATTTTCTGGTGACTTTGCATCCTGCATAGTCACTATCAGAGAAAGCAACTAATTTGCAAGAATGCCCAGCTGAATACCAAAGACCTAGTGATTGGGTACCTTGCAATATCTAAAGATCCTTTTGACTGCAATCAAATGGGATTCTTTAGGTGCAGCCTGAAATCTAGCACAAGCACATGTTGAAACATGATGTCTGGTCTAGAAGCTGTAAGGTACATCAAGGACCCAATCATACATCTGTAAAGGGTTTCATCAACCGCTTTACCTTTCTGATCTACATCTAGTTGTGTGATGCTGCTCATGGGAGTAGAACAGGGCTTACAGGATTGTAAATCAAACTTATTTAACAACTCTTTGGTATACTTGGACTGATGGATGAAGATGCCATCATCCAGTTGTTTGATTTGCAATCCCAGAAAATACTGTAATTCTCCCATAGCACTCATTTCAAATCTCAGCTTCATAAGCTTTGTAAATTCATCACACAACTTTGGATCAGAGGATGCAAAGATGATGTCATCAACATAAATCTGAACAAGGAGTTTATGTTGTCCCACAGTCTTGATGAATAGGTTTTTATCAATGGTGCCTCTAGTGAATTTATTCTCTAGAAGAAAGGTTGAGAGTGTCTCATACCAGGCTCTAGGTGCTTGCTTCAGCCCATAGAGAGCCTTATCAAGCTTGTACACCCAATCAGGATGTTTATTGTCCTCAAAGCCTGGTGGTTGACACACATAAACCTCTTCTTTTATTTTTCCATATAGGAAGGCACTTTTGACATCCATTTGATAAACCTTGAGACTGTGAAAGGCAGCATAAGCTAAGAACAGTCTGATTGCTTCCAGTCTGGCCACAGGTGCAAAGGTCTCATCATAATCGATGCCTTCCTCCTGTGCAAACCCTTGGACAACCAGTCTGGCCTTGTTCTTGACAATTTGGCCCTTCTCATCTGTTTTGTTCCTGAATACCCACTTGGTGCCTATAGCACACTTATCTTTGGGTAATGGAACAAGCTCCCACACTTGCTGTTTCTTGAATTGAAGAAGCTCAAGCTGCATAGCTTCCACCCATCCATTGTCTCTTAAAGCAATATGATAGTTCTTTGGCTCTTGCTGACTGAAGAGAGCATAGAAGCAGAAATTTGACAATTGATTCCTGGTTGAAACTCCAGCTTGGATATCACCAATGATTTGTGAAGTGGGGTGATTCTTGAGCTCTTGATAAACTATAATATCTGTGCAAGTGTTTGTAGACCCATCAGCAGCAACAGATGGTGATGGAGATTCCTGAAACCATGTAGAGGATGGCAGCTCAAATGAAGTAGAGCAAGCAGAAATCTCATCAGCATTTGTAGTGGATGGAGCTGCTGAGGCTACAGGAGCATCAGGTTCAGTGACTTTAGGCAGATTGTCACTGATCCTGAAGAGGTGAGTACTGACTTCATCATCATCAGTACCACCAGGTGGAGATCTGTTGACAGGCTCAACAGATGGAGGTTGATAAGGAACATATTGCAGTATGTCCAGATCAAACAACTCCACAGGGTTTTGTGGAATCTTGTCCTTTGGAGATTCATTGAACTTAACATGCAAAGTTTCTTCAACCCCCTTGGTTCTACAGTTGAAGACTCTGTATGCTTTGCAAGTTGATGAATAACCAACAAAGTACCCTGCATCCACCTTACTAGCAAACTTATGGAGTGGGTTGCTAGTGTTGAGAAAAAACAAGGACACCCAAAGGCTCTAAAGAATGAAATAAGAGGAGCCAAATGATGAAGAACTTCATAGGAGTCTTCATCAACCTCTTATTTACTAAAGCTCTATTTGTACATAGCAAGCTGTATTGACAGCTTCAGCCCAAAAGGTCAGTGGCAATCCAGAGTCAGCCAACATTGACCTTGCTGCTTCAATGAGGGTCCTGTTCTTTCTCTCCACCACTCCATTCTGCTCAGGAGTTCTAGGAATGCTAAACTGCCTTCTAATTCCCTTGGACAGGTAGAAGTCATCAAGTGTGTGGTTTCTAAATTCTGTTCCATTGTCACTCCTCACACACTTGACCTGTAGGGAATACTGCTTTTCTACTTGTAACACAAAGTTCATTATTGTCTTTGCTGCTTCATCCTTGGAGTGCAAGAAGAAAGTCCATACAAACCTGGAGTAATCATCCACAATTACCAGGCAGTATTTCTTCTTTGCCATGCTCATTACTCTGACAGGACCAAAGAGATCCATGTGCAGAAGTTGTAAGCAGGCAGTGGACTTTGGTTCTTCTATTGAAGGGAATGAAACTTTGTGTTGTTTTCCTTTCAAGCAAGCAGTGCAGTCATCTTCACACTTGAACTCCTTCAGAGGCAATCCTCTTACTAAACCATGGCTTATAAGCTGATTCATGTTCTTGAAATTTACATGACCCAGCCTTCTATGCCATAGTGTAGACTCTTGAGGAGATGCCTTGGAGAATAGGCAAGGATGGCCTTTTAGATCCATCTTTTTGGAAAGATCTAAGGCATACACTCTTCCTGTCCTGTTGGCCTTCAGGAGAGTGTGTTCATCCAATGCCTTGTCAATCAAACTCAGAACTTTGGATGACAGAATCCTACAGTTCTGGCTTGTGAAAAGGGCAACATGGCCTTTGTCACACATTTGACTGACACTCAAGAGGTTGTACTTGAGATTCTCCACATGGTTAACATCATCAAACCTTATTTCCCCGTTGGAAACAAAGCCTTTTCCGACGATGTAACCCTTTGCATCATTGCCAAAAGAAACAAATCCCTTCTTTCCTTGAGAGTAGTCATTAAGAAGGGAGCTGCTTCCAGTCATATGCATGGATCCTCCACTGTCTACATACCAGATGCTTCTATGGCATGTTGAAGAACCCTGCAAACACAACCATGTGTTAGTTAGTCTTGGAGACCCAAACCTGCTTGGCTTTGGGTCTGTTCTCAGCTACAGGTGTAGCACTAACAGGTGTGTTAAGAGTGACAGCTTGAGGTGAAGAAGATGGTACAGAAGAGGAACCCTTTGGCTTGGACTTCCTTTTCTGTGGTTTCAACATAGGAGCATCTAAGTGGTTGACTCTTCCCACTAGTTGCTGAACCATCATCACCAACTGTGTCTGATTTGTGATAAAGCCTTCAGCTCTTCAGACACATTGGAGTTTGCTGATGATGAGTTTCTATGTTGTACCATCTTTTCTGAGCAACCTCAGCTGTTGCCTGAGTAATCCCTACCTTCTTGGATTTAACTTTGGGCCTAGGGATTTCAGGCTTGGATGTTGCCAGTACAAACTTGGTTTCAAATCATTCTTCATTTTATTGATGCTCTCAGTAATTTTCTCCTTCTGTTTGAGTTTGGAACCCCTTTTGTACCAGCATTCATCAGTAAGATGATTGAACAAGCCACATATCTCACATGGCTTTTTCTTCATCTTATGCTGATCATCAGCTGAAGAGGATTTAACTACTGAAGACTTGTTCTTCAGCTGTTTGTCATCAGTACTAGCAGTTTTCTTCCTAGTGCCTGCTTTCCTGGTATCCTCTTTAGCTGTCTTCAAACCTTTCCTACTGTTAGTTTTCTTCTCTTTAGTGCAACAGTATTTGAGGTTTGAACTTCAGATGTTGTCACTTGCTCTCCAGTACCTTCAGTACTTCTAGTGACAACTCCTGAGTTGATCAGCCTTTTGGTCATGTGATAGTCTATCTCTGATGATGCTGATTCAGAGGATAGTAAGTCACATGATGAGAAGGATTGGTTATTGCTCTCCCCATCAGATTCAACTTCTGCTCTTGAAATGAAGTCTGTGGGAGGAGCAGTGTGATTATAACCAATGCCAAACTTCACATTGGAAGCAGTTTGCTTGCTAAGAAGCATTTCAAAACCCTTGCATGATTGCACCCATCGATCACACTCAACTTGGGTGGTTGCAAGAGTTTCCTTGAGATCTTTGTACTTCTCAAGAAGTACATCTTCCCTAGCTTTAGCATCTTTGATTTGGCAGTTAAGCTTGTAAATCTCATCATTTTTATCTTTTAGAACAACCTCAAAATCAGCTTTTCTTTTGGAAATAGTGTGCTCAAGCTCAAGATTTTTATCTATTAAAGCTACATTTGCTTCTCTAATAGAAGCAAATGCTGCTATGCATGAATCTGAACAAAGCTTGGCTTTTGCCTCAGTGGATACCTGAGATGAGGCATTAGATGATGACCCTTCAGCAGAATCAAGGGCCATCAGAGCAAGATTTCCAAAAGGTTGGTCACCACCATGTTGACCAGCACCTTGGAGTAGTGGTTCCTGACCAGATAGCTCTTCTGGTAGACTACTCCAGTCAACAGCAGTTGGGGTGAAAAAGCTTTGTTGTTGAGATTGTGTGTGGTGATGAGATGGGAAGAATGAGGCTCTGGAAGAGCATGAGGTGGTTGAGCCGGGGGTGCTTGAGTTTGACCAGGCTGAGGCATGTAGTAACAGGGGTAAGGATAAGGCATATGACCCTGTGGCACAAAAATAAGCAGGTGGTGCTTGTGCCTGAGATGGATGGGAAGAACTATAGGAAGGTTGCCCTTTGTGCTGTGAGCTATTGCTGGGAAAAGTCACAAAGGGTGCAGATGAGTTAGATCCAGATGATCTACACTCTCTTGCAAAGTGTCCAAGCCTTTGGCACTTGTGACACCTCAACTTGCTCTTGTCAAAACCAACTTTGGTTTTGCCAGAGAGTCCTGGGAATTTCCTACCAGTTCTTTTGTAGAACTTCTGAGATCGGATATTTATCATTGCCATTTGGTTCAAAATATCCATCTCTTCCAGATCATCATCTGGAATGCCCTTCAAATCCTCCATCAGAAAACACAAGTTGTCACCACCTCCTCCTGAACTACTGACACCAACAAAAGCTTGTTCTGAGTTTGTAGAGAAATCAATATGCTCATCATAAGAACTTTCTGATGAAGCATATTCTGACTCATGACTTATCAAGGCAGCATTACCTTGGACAAAGTCATCAGCAAGTTTGCCAGAAGATGACAACTTCCTCTTTTGCTCTACCTCTCTCTCAAAAGTGAGTAGTTTCCCATGAAGTTGGGTGAGAGATAGAGTGTCAAGGTCAGCACTAGAGCGTAGGACAATGGTATATGTGTCCCATCTCTCAGGCAATGACCTGAGGAACCTATTGTTCATCTGGCTTTTGGAGTACTCTTGTTTAACCATCTTCAGCTCAGAGATTAAACAAGAGAACCGCTCAAACTGCTGGGTCAGAGTCTCACCCTTTCTATATGAGAAAGTCTCATATTGTTGGGCAAGGATTTCCCTATTGTTTGCTAAGACCGAATCAGTTCCTCCAAATTGTTCCTTTAGAGCAACCCATAGGTCATGAGCAGACTCATGATGCAAGAGCCCTGAATATATCTCGTTTGGAATGGCCATGGCTAAAATTCCATGGGCTCTGGCATCAATTTCGAACAGCTTTAGATCTTCGTCCGAATATTGTTCAGGTTTCTTGGCAACCTGTTCATTAGACTCCGGGACGCTCACCATAGGCTTGTATGGCCCATGCACCACTGACTTCCAACAACCAGCACTGTTGACAGCCAAGTGGTGTAGCATACGTCTTTGCCATATGTTATACTCGTTCCTAACCAGCATCGGAGGCTTGGTTGCGGAACCAGTATTGTGAGGATCATTGGTTGGTGTTGTCATCTCAGGTTTTGGTCAAAAAACAAGTTTAAACACGACAAACGTAACTCAAAACCACCAAAAGACCTCAAGATGTTGGCCGGAAACAGCAGAAACTTACTCTCTATGGCTAACTCTTGCAAATTGCTAATTCGATCAAACAGAGAGATCAAAAGAGCAGTTTCAAATGATCAATGCTGAAATCGATCAATGATTAACCAGCTCTAATACCATTTGACAGGATCTCAGCCTCTCGTGTTGATCAATTAGATATGTTTGCAGCGGATTTAGCACATTAATTAGCAATTAAAGCAAGAACATAAAAGATATTGCAATTAAAGCATAAACATAGAGAGAGAAGAGTTCTGCAAAGCAATAAATGTTCTATTGGTCGCACGTTTCGGCAATTAAAACAGTATGGTTACCCATCCTTTTATAGGCGGCAAAAGGATGGGCATGATGTCCTTTTTCTAACATCACTGAATATTCAAATTACAACTGACAAAACATAAAACTACTGAAGATGTCAACAACTGACATCTTCTTACAAAAGTTCCTAAGTGCTGACAAAAGTAAACTACTGAAATCCTACAACGACTGAAGAACAAACTCTTCAGTCGTTTATAACTACTGATACTATAACAACTGAAGAACATGCTCTTCAGTTGTTGTACAACTACTGAAAGTAAATAAACTACTGAAAAGGAAAAACCACCACAACAACTGAAGAAGACTTCTTCAGTTGTTGTGACAAACTCTGAGTCTTCAGTACTTAGTCTTCAGACTTGGCTTCAGATGATATAACAACTGATGACTTCAGTAGATATCATCAGTTGTTGTCTTCAGTCTTGTCTTCAGACTTTGTGCTTCAGTAGAAGGTCTTCAGTTCTTTAGTTCTTCAGCTTTTGATACTTCAGTACTTGGTCTTCAGTACTTGAAGTCTTCAGTACTTGTAAGATCAGTACTTCAGACTTCAGTATTGGTCTTCAGTACTTGAAATCTTCAGTACTTGTAAGATCAGTACTTCAGACTTCAGTATTTGGTCTTCAGTACTTTGGAGTCTTCTTCAGCTGATGTTCTTCAGTTCTTTGATCTTCATACTTTGTTCTTCAGACTTTGTCATAACAGCAGAAGGCTGGAGCTAAGATGCTCTCGAGTTTGACATTCAAGCAAGAGAACACAAAGCTGATGATAGTCTTCAGATGTTCTCGAGTCTGACATTCAAGCAAGAGAACATTGTAACTGATAGGAGTCTTCAGCAGTTGTTGCAGTGGCATGTGGGACTTAGAGGTTTTCCTGATCTTGGCTCATTGGTTCTTTTGGTCCAACACACCTGTACAAAAATTCATAGTAAACTCGTGGTTATCAGAATATAGCATTATTCTTGTTTAGATAAAGTAGGTGATCCTCCACCTGCAAATCTGTAATCTAACTCTGCAAAATCAACTTCACTAAGCATCATGAAAAAACACACAAATCAAAACAAATAAGAATATGTAAAATTTATATCACCCAGCATCAAGGTGAGATTATCGCAGAGAAACTTGACTGTAAAAGCACGTTTTAATGCATAAGCAAGGTATGTATGAATGCATGCATGCATCAAATTTCTATGTCCATTACTGGTAAAGGCGGTTGATTTTCACGAGTTTGATCATCATTAAATGGTAAATTGTTAATTATTAATGAACCTGCTATCAACCAAATTAAAATTTGGAAGTGCAATGCATGCCACACATCATGACAGACTCAAGCATGTAAAATAAGTAAAAAAACAACACGCGAAGAAAACAAGTATTAACATTTCAAATCATAGAACTGTAAACCTGCACACCACCTGCACAGCGTAAATGGCAGTGAGACGATGGTTGTTGTGGTTCAAGTCAAAAACAAAACTACCTAGAGGTGGCAATTCTCAAACCATTTACAAGTTATAGATTGTTATTTGAAAGTTATATTCATTTACTCATGTTTTAGCAAACATGTAATTCATTAAAAAAACTTTAAAACTTGGATATGAAGCATTACGGGTCAGCCTGCCCAATCCACTTTGCCGACTCTAATTATCAAAACCCAAAAATACCCTTATCCCCTTGAAAACATTTACTAACTCCTAGAACACGCGAGCACTTTTTACCTTTAGTCCCTTTCTATTTGATTATCTCATCTCCTCTTCATCTATAAAAAGTCTAAAAATGTTGGTTAGAAAGAGGAAACTAACCAGAACAATAGACATATAACAATTTAGCGCTCATATTGATCAAACTGCTGATTGTAGGATCCATCAACATTGTCCGTATAGTTATTATTATCATTCCTATTGAGCTCATTGACTTTCGCTTGCTCCCTCTGCTTGTTCCATTGCTCAATTTTGGCACGCCTTACTTCACTACCCTCTCTAACCGGGCTAAGGTTTTTCTGCCTTCTAAACTTCGGCTACGCTCTCTCCTATGAAGTGGGCTAGTGCTCCTGTGTCTTCTAGACCGACTATCATAGTAGTCACGGTCACGGTCATGGTCATGGTCCCTGTCATCATACCTTCGGCTACTACCACGGCTCCCATGACCCCGTTCTTCACAGCTTCGATGTCTGTATGGACTTCTGCTCCTGCTTCGGCTACGGCTATGCCTTCTTCTGTACCTACCAAATAGTTGTCGCCTTAATTCCTGAAAAAAAGAAAGCAAAATCAGAAGCATACTTTAAATAGGTTTTTCAAAAAATCAGTTTCATACTAGCTACAACTTTACCCATCATTCTAACATAATCTAAGAGACTTTTTGTTTTAAAGTGGGTGTGGGATTGCTTATTTAAAAAGATTATGATTATAAGCAGATGCTGTTTATCAACTTAGGTGTTTGTTTTGCAAATGGGATTGAAATATGGGTATACATTAAAAACAAAAACCCATTTCCAGTCCTTAATTCCTAAACCTTTAAACCAATCACCTCCTTACTGAAAACAACTTATTTCAGTTTAGGTAAACTTGTAATTTGGAAATCAAGAATAATAAGCTAGAAATAAGCAATCCCAAAGTGCTTAATGAAACAACTTCTATCACCCTAACATAAGCAAAGACTTTTTTTCATCCGAAAACTCAAATATCTTATTATGTAATTGCAACTTCAAGCAACAGAAGCAGTAGCAGACACCATCTTCTACATCCTATCGTATTAAACTGATAATGTGATTCTGATTATTCAATAACAATAAGTCACTTGTAAGTGTGTATCCAAAATTCCAAACAGCCCCATATCATAATCTTAACGTTTTATAATGTCTTTTTAAGACAGAAAAAAAGATATGAACTATGAAATGAAAATAACCTGCCAATCTTCTTAAGATGCATGAAGTTGCAATAACCACCCCGATTGCAGGTGTTTTCTTCATATTGCCTGCAAGTAGCTTCCCGGAAATCAGTGACAGGGAGAAGTCAACAATGATGGGCGACCTGCAGAATTTTGTCAAATTAACAAAGGTTGTAAACAAAAAAACATCTTCAAAATATCCATGATAGCAAAATAAAAGAAGCATATTCTTCCTCCCTAAACTGCATATTCTTCCTCCCTAAACTGAACATATACGTTTCCCACCTGATAGCAAAATAAAAGAAGCATTAGACGATGTTTTTAACAATGTAAAATATGCAGAATCAGAGACTTACCATGTGGTCAGCAAGATTGTCACAAACATTCAAGCTTTCAATCTCCCCATACTTGTTCAGCTCCTCAAAGAGATCTTCATAGAAATCCTAAAATTTAATCAAAGAATCTCAAACAATAAAGGCTCGATACAATTTTAATACATTACTAACAATCTACACAGGCCTTGTATGATACTGATGGAGTATTATACTGACATAGCAATCACCAACAAACCATGATACATGAAAGCATCCCCACAATGTTTGGTGTTAACAGAAGTCAACCTTATTTAAGAGAAACTGCAACAATGATGTAACACCCGGAAAATTGACTAAGCAAGTCAACTAATAGTAATGGGCTTAGACGAGACCATTTAATAAAAATAGGATGGTTATGGGTGTTAGACCGAGTTAACCCTTCGAGTCATGAGCTTGACGGGTTTAAGGTCCCGGGAACGCCCGATGTATATATAGACGGATCAGCTGAGCAACTCTCATTTGCACTCAACACCCAGTTTCTAGAGAGAGTGTGTAAAGAGAGAAAGTGTCGATTTGAGGCTCGGTTGATCAAGAGATCGAAGATTTGTGTTCGTGGGCTTCCAAACAACAAGAATCCAGGTAAGAAACATCATTTAATTGTTCCTTTTGATGAAAACCCAGATTCTAGTTTCGGGGTTTTTGAAAGTGGCAAGAATCGCCCAAAAAACTCACGTTTTTATGTAAGAAAACATGTAAAAAGCTTAGATATAGCTTCCTGGATGATAACCTAAGGTTTTGGGTGTAAAAGATTGAAGTTTTGGGTTAAAATGGGCTGATTCGTGATTTTCAGATCGTTCTGCGAATTTAAGCATTCATCCAGCGAATTTATAGATTCGTCCAGCAAAACTAAGAGAAGATCCAGCGAAACTACAGTTTCGTGGATAAGTTCGCTGACAATGCTATCCAACGAAAGTTGGGCGAAACTGGCAGCGAAACTGCCAGCGAACCTTCCAGTGAATCTACCAGCGAAATTGCTGGCGAAACTTGCAGCGAAACTGCTGATCGCCTAGCGAAACTGTGGGCGAAACTAGCAGCAAAACTGCTGGTCACTCAGCGAAATTAGCAGCGAAATTAGGCAGAAATTAACTCCTTTGAGTGTTAACTTATCTGCAGGTGGGGTAGTGCAACCCTCTCTTTTAAAGCTTGATTGAGAAGCTACTCATCAAGTACAGGTGAGTTACTAGAACCCCTCTTTTACTGATTTTAAAGTGTTTGGGGCTATTATGCATACCAAGTAAACGTTTTCAAGTGAAACCATGGGTTTATAGTTGTATGCTCGAAAATAATATGCGTATGTATGTTTTAGAGTTGGACTATGGCTAAGAAATGGATGTTAGAATGTTTTAGGTGCATTAGTATGATAGATCCATGTTTGGGCAGTGTTAGAAAGCTTTCAGAAAGTCCCATGCAACCACTTTGGATTTAGGATTTTCTAAGTGGTGTTAAGTGGTAGAATAGAGGGATAGGCCCTGTTATGATGTGATGGTCTGTGCTTGATGTGTGCATAATGATGTGATGAAGTTTATGATTGGTATGTGTGTGAGTGATATGTTATCTTTCTTCGTTAAAGAGTTTTAAAATGTACGTATTATGTTTTATAATACATATTGTATGACTTTACGGGATATGAAGAATGAATGAATGGATCAATGAACGTAAAGTATTATGTAACGAAGGGAAAGATAATGATAAAGTACAAACTAACGAATACGATAAAGTACAAAACAAACGAACACATGAATTAATGAATGGATGAAAGGCTTGCAAACAAGTATATGAGGTGAGTGACTCTGTGTCGCAACAGACTCGAAAGAGGTCCTTGTCGCGTACTATGGTATTGCAGGAGACAGGATCCAGATGAATGAGAGTAAGATTGGCTTGCAAGCAGAAGGAAAGGAGGTTCACGACCCATTGAGAGTTGTTAGCTCAACTGTGTGTGTATGTTATAGCGTGCGATCTTGGCTAACCTTTAAGGGGACATAGACACAGTGGGAGTTCAGTTTTGGTAGCTGCTCCGATACGTGCGATGTGGTATTTACTGTGTGCTATGTAGCGTGTGATTTTGGCCTACCTCATGTGGATTATGTAGCGTGCGATTTTGGCTAACCCATGAGATGGTGTGCGATTATGGCTAAACCCCCAGAGTTATGACACACAGGGAGAGTTGGTCTTAATGACAACTCTATTGGTGCGAATTGCACGAGATGAGATAGTGAGGTGAGCAACTTCGTGTTGCAACAGACTCGGATGAGTAATGAAAAGTAAAGAGCAAAGACATGAATGGATGAACGAACGATGACGAAGATAATAATAACAATTATTATCTGTATATATGTATGATGTATGCTCACGAACGAAATACCATAATAAGAACGAAACGGGATCCTT
Organism: Flaveria linearis; assembly: GCA_024085815.1. NCBI lineage: Eukaryota > Viridiplantae > Streptophyta > Magnoliopsida > Asterales > Asteraceae > Flaveria > Flaveria linearis. Next base: position 51,409 of record JABSNV010000809.1, read on the forward strand.
GTCATTTGACCTCAGTAATCGTGGCTGTGTGCCATAAAGAGGGTAAAGCCTGACGGGATCTAAATAAGAAATGAATGACAAAGATGTACGATGAATGAACGAAAGTTAACGAACGCAAAGAATAATAATAATGATATTATGTGTACGTATGATGTGTGAGCATGTACGAAAGTATAGTACGATTTGAAAGAAAGTAAAGTACGGTTTTAACGAAAGTAAAGTATTTTATTATAAAAACTAGAACTCACTCAGCGTCGCTGACTTTTGTATGCATGATAGTTGGCAGGTATTTGGTTGATGCTGAGGAGTTGCAGGCATGGATGCATAAGCTACTGGGAGCGTTTTAAGGCTGGCATCCATATTTTGACACGTCGTAGTATTTTGAGAGGAAAGAATGTTGCAATGTAATAAAATGACATGTTTTAGTTACTAATGAATGTTTTTAAATTCCGCTGCAAAGTAAATATGTGTTTTAAAATGTTTTATGTGCGATGAACGACCAACTGTGAGGTGCCCGAGAACGGGGCCTTACAAATGATCATAATTGCGAAAGACAAAAAGAAAAACTACCATGTGATAATAACATAAATAAGTTTGACTAATAAGCAGTATGTCAATAACTCAAATCTAAACCAAACAAGCTAATTTAACCATGGATAATCATTAATCTACTCTTGAACATATCATAGGCGCACTAAAAGAAAGTGAAATCACAGTTATTCCCCAGTTAATAAATAATTATACAAGCAAAAACCCTGTAGAAGTTAATCATGTCACATATTATTACAACTTCCATAAATCGATAGTTTCAGTGATCCGTACCAAAATGACAAATGAGAGGTCACTAACCCTAACACGCAATCATTATCGATCAAAGCACAAAATCAATCGAAACAACTAACCACAGAGTACAAAACTCACATACCTCAAAATGATCCTGTATTTTCCAAGGATCGAAGGAATTTCCACATGTTATTTGACTATTTCCAATTAAACAACCACTATCCATCCTAAAACCATGTAGAAAGTCGCTAATCTCATCACACATCCTAACACCTTCCATAAACTAATAGTTACCAGTAACAACATACAAAATTCACCACCAAATCAACGGTAACCACCATCAACCAAACAACACAACCCACAACCCTCACACTCCTAACACAATCAAATCAACCGAAACAACTAATCACACGATGCAAAACGTTAATACCTCCAAATGATCCTGTATTTTCAGAGGATCAATGAGATTTCTACCTGTTATATCCAATTGAACAACCAATATCCATCCTAAAACCACATAGAAACTTACTAATCTCATCACACACCATTACACATTTACACCTTCCATAAACTAACACTCACCAGCAACACCACACAACCTTCATCACCAAATCAACAATAACCACCACCATACCAAAAAACTAACCACAAGATACAAAATGTTAGTACCTCAAAATGATCCTGTATCATCCAAGGATCGATAGGATTCCCTTACGCATCAACGACAGGATTGATCATATCAGGTCTCTGGTAAATGTTCGACAGCAACAATGTAGGGCTAACACTCGGATTCGTGTAGAGCCTTGAGCAGCTATCGTCATGCCTACAAGCTCCAATCTTAAAGTAAAACGGACAGTTGACTCTGTCCTTTTCGGTACCAAAAATTGACGCTAAATGCTCCGCCATTTGTGAAGATATCAATGCAGAGGATGTTAGAGTGTTGTTCGATTGTTCTGTGGTGATGGATCTAGGGTTTTGATTGTTGTGTGTAGAGGGAGATGATGAAGGAGATGATATATATGATGATTAATTGTTAAAGATCTGGAGACATTGAAGCATATACTCAAAGCTTTACAGCTCAAAGGTCTTCTGCATTCAAACAGACCTGTGAACAGAGATGGCCAACGGAACTTCGTCGGTGTCGTTATGAAGCCATGGCGGTCGCCGGTGACAAATCGGAGATACTCCGGCGAGATTTCTCCATCGGTGAGCCCTAGAAAGGACCGTGGAGCGCTTGATCGGAGCGGTTTCTTCTCACTATGCTCTCTCTCCAACTTTGAATTTTGAATTTTAGATCAGGGATTGAGACCTATCACTTGAGGAGGGGAGCATGCATTAAGAGTAGTAACACATGCATTACAACTTTTTAAAACTCTTAAAATTAAGAGATTTTGGTCAAATGACCATTTTACCCTTCTCATTTGCTTATATATATAGTATAAATACACATATATATACACATATATATACACATACATATATACATATATATATATACATATATATACATATATATATACATATATACACATATATGTATATATATACACATATATGTATATATATACATATATATATATATAGATATATATATATATATATATATATATATATATATATATATATATATATGTATATATACATATATGCGTATATATATGTATATATGTATATATATATGTATATATATGTGTGTGTATATATATGTGTATATATATATATATGCTAACTTTTTTTTATATACTTGTATTTTTTTCTTACAGATGTCAGGGAAAGTGTTACTAGGCTATCATGGTGGAGATTGTAGAGGTGATCCCCCCGGGGGATATTGGCACGCATCATCTGGGTGCCAGACGAGCGGTTTGACAAACTTTTGATTTAATTACTTGTATTTTCTTGATATAATTCATTGGATTTAAATACTTGTATTTTTGATTTGTTTACTTGAATTGTAGGGGGTAAAGGAAGAAGAGCTAAAAATATAACTTTAAAGGCGGTTTATAATAAGAATGGTAAAAAACCCTCGCGATTGATTTTGAGAAAGGAGAAAAGGGGACTTATATCGTTGTTGGTCCCAACAACAATTTCAATTCTTTGGTTGGGACTCCTGTCTCAAGATCCCTTATCACTACGAATCCTGGAAACAAGTCCCCGCCTTCGAGGACACATGCACTATTCTTGATGAGTTACAAGTTAAGTGTTTTTAGTTCAATCTTGTATTTGTGAAAATATACAGTAGCCTCTAACTTTTACTTATATTTTGCAGGACTACTATGATATCAACAGTCATTTTCAATAGCCGGGGGGGGTGATATTATAAGGCGCAGACTTGAAACATACTTTGGAAATATATATAATAATCAAAGTACAAGTTCGGAAAAAAACATTTTGATTCCAAAGGGGGGTTGAAATGGAACCCGTGCTTAGGGAGGTACCTCCCAAAGATTATCCAGCTCACCTGTGGTGGCAGTTTGTTGATTATAGGTGCGGGGAGAAATTCTAGAAATATTCCAAGGCGAACAAGGTTTGCAGAGCTAAGCAAGAGATTGTAGTTAGCCATCGTTGAAAAAATCTGGCCCAGATTCGCTATTACAATTTAAGTTGTTTTATATTTAAAATATAGTTGTGACATTATAAATTACACTAAACCTATGTTAATTGCATGTTTTTACAGCGTGGTGTCAGCCCCATTAACCTGTATAGGCGAATGAGAACCAGGAATGGTGTGTTTACAGATGTTCAGGCTGCAACAAACCATGTAAGTAATTGTTTTACTATATAAAGTAATTTGTTTTACTTAATCTTATGTTATTTGTGTTATAACCATGCATACCAATATGTCCAGACGAGGGATGACCCCAACAACACATTGAGCGAGGAACAATTAATGGAGGAGGTGTTAGGGGAACGCCATGGTTGGACCCGGGGAATAGGGCATAAACTATCTCAATCTTCCTTTACAAGTGTTTTATCATCCTCCAGTAGCAAAAGTATATGGAAGAGGATGTGCAGCGAATGGTGGTGCAATATACCACCCAGCTTTGGAACAAGCTCGGGATGACCCCCCCTCCCTTTCATGTAGACCACCAGGAAGAAGAAGATGACGGGGATGATGATGACGGGGATGATGATGACGAGGATGATGATGATGACGGGGATGATGGTGAGTGATTAATAGTATGTGTAAACTTTGGTACATTTGGTAGATTGTGAATACTTTGTAACATTTGGTATGCTAACATATTGTACATTTGGTAGTCTAGATGTAAACTTTTATCAAACTTATGGGTGTGGTACATTTGGTATCTAATTCTTAGGTTTTGTATTTGTTGATATGTTTGTTGTTCTTCGATGATGTTTGTTGTTGTTGATGTTGATTGGGCTACAGAAACAGAGTTTAAAACAGGTTCTATTACTAGAAAATTACCTGGAAAAAGCCGGCTAAAACAGGAAAAAACAGCAGCAATCTGTTGCAACAAAAACTTTTAGGGACGACATTGACGATGATATGTCGTCACCAAAGGTGGTTGACCTGCAAGTTGTCATCCCCAAAAAGTGGTTCCATTTTGTTTATGATTTTCTTTTCTCTTTTCTTTTTACGGAGGTGGGCCCTACATGTGTCGTCGCTAAATATCGTCCCCAAAGTGGTCCCAGTTTGTTTTTTATTTTCTTTTCTCTTTTCCTTTTACAAAGGTGGGCCCTATATGTGTCGTCGCTAAATGTCATCGCCAAAGTGGTCATAGTTTGTTTTTGATTTTCTTTTCTCTTTCTTTTTACGAAGTTGGGCCCTACATGTGTCGTCGCTAAATGTCGTCGCCAAAATGTTTAGGATACCAAGTTTAAGGGACGGAATAATGTCGTCACCAAAAGTTATAACGACGACAAAATGGTCTTTTAGCGACGACATATGTCGTCGCCAAAAGCCTTCTTCCTTGTAGTTTAATCCATCATCTTCATCATCATTTACATTCTTCTTAATAACTTGAGTTACAACCAAATTTCCTTCACGTACTTGGCCCATCAAGTGGGTCATCATCACATCGGGTAAAAGAAATAGAAACATTAAAGCGACAATTGTAAGAAACAATGACAGAACGAATCAATTTGAAAAATAAAAGCATAATCCCGATAACAATGAAGATAATGAAAACGACGACAATTAAAAGTTTGTTTGTTTGGGTTGTAAAAACTTAAAATATACTTTTTTTTGCTTGGTATATAATTAACTAAAATTGGTTAATTTTTTAGGGTAATTGATATATTAGTTTGAATTTCTGTGGATTTGATTTGGGATCTTGGTTGGCTTTTAGGTAAAAAAAATGGAAAAAAAAAGAATTTTAAAAATAAAATTTTTAATCATCCACCCTATGGCAACGACATGTAGTCGCCATAGGTAAAATTAATTAATTATTTATTAATTAATTTAAAATTAAATAATAATATTTACTAACTCTATGGGGGCGACGTGTCGTCGCCATAGGATGTATTTATTTATTAAATTTAAATTAAAAATAAAATCTTAATAATACCGACATGGATTTGGAGACGATATTTCTTCGATCACATAAGCCTCTATGGCGACAAGGTCTATCGCGACGACAAATTTTTGTCGTCGCCATAGCCACGTTTTCTTATAGTGTCTTGTAGACCTAGTGTTTAGGGAGTTGCATTTGATATATTCGTATTCCTCAATTGACAACTTAATATCATAAGTTATAACTTCTAGTCATTATTAAAACATAAAACTAAAATCATTTCTAAACCATTTGATTTGTTTAGTCCATCATTATCCTAACAATTATCCTATATGTTAATAGAAGAACGGAAGGAATAGTAATTTTGCAAATCAGGTCCGTCCGTTTGATCTACGGTGGGAAATGCATGTTTTATGCTACGTGTTTATCTAGGGTGGCAGAAGTTTGGGTGTTCTCCGCTACATGTTGCACTGCTTCTTTCCCAATACCTACTCTGCTCCTTGGAAAGAAAAGAAAAAGGTAAAGATAGAAAGGAACATTAACGCTGTGTTCCCGAGTCTCATTTAAGGAGAGAAAAGAAAAGAAATGGAAGGAAAGAAGAAATAGTTGTGTTCCAGAGTTTTTTTTAATGGAAGAAAATGAAAGGATTGTTACAAATTCATGTTCCCGAGTTTACTTAAGGAGGGAAAAGAAAAGAAATGGAAGGAAATGGAAGGCAAAAGAAGGCTAAAAACAATCCTTCCAAAATGGAAGGAAATGGAGAGAAAGGAAAGAAAGAAAAGAAGAGAAAAGAAGAGAAAAGAAAAGAAGAGAAAGGAAAAGAAAAGAAAGTGTTTCATTTCTTTTCTTTCGTTAAGTAAACTCGGGAACACAGCGTAAAAGCAGTAATAAGAAGGAGGGAACCGCCTCTTTCTATCTCTCTTTTTTAATAGAGAGGGAGAGTGCCTGCTGCGATGGAGTCTTTGCGGTGGTTTCGCCGTCGTTTGTGATCTTCGTGCGATGGTGGCTCGCGCCAAGGGCCTTACAGTCGCAATACTTTACCGGATGTTGTTACGGTGGCCCTAATCGTCGCTCTGCCTCCCCTTTGTGGTTGAGGTGGGCTGTCATCGTTGGCTATGCCGACATCCTTTCAGGCTCTCTGTCTCTCTAACGCCCTGCACGTGGCGATGGTGGTAGTTCAACCACTTTTGTGCCTTTCAACCTCTTTAGGGTTTTCGAGGTGGTTGCATGTGGCGATTGTGGTGGTCTAACCACCATTGCTGCCTCCCGCATCTCTGTCTCTCTTATACCTTTTTAGGGTTTTTAGATCTGTGACGTTTTATCTTGATCAGATGTACACCTTATGTCCAATGTCGATGATGATGGAGCTTTGTTCATCTGAAGCGTTTTGTGTTTATGACTTGATAAGATGTTTGTTGTATTTTTGTTTGTCTTTTTTGGCTGTGATGATTTTCCCTAAATGATCTTGGTTAATTTGGCTTGGTAGGCATTTTTGGCCTGCAGCCGCGACCAAGAATTTGTTCTGAGCCAATATCTAACTATTACCATCTGGATTATCTTCTGCTTTGCCTCATGTTTGTATGTTGGTGATGCGATGTTGTTGTGAAACTATTGTTAGCTTTTGGTGTTTCATAGAACTAACTATATTTTGAAAGAAAAACTGAAAAAACGCTTTGGAGGTGGTTGTTCTCCGGTGAAGACAACAGTCAACAGGTAACAACCTTTTGTTGGGTTAATCGGGTTTCGTTCTTGGGTCACAGTTCAAAAGCTTAACGTGTCAACGGGTCAATAGAGTACCAATTAAAGATAGATTCAGAGCACTGAAATTGAACATATATAATCACATGTTATTTTAGGTGTGTGAAATACTTGGTAAAGGTTTGACCGAATAAAGTGGAAGTAGACGTGGGTTATTAAACAATGAAGTGTACATGGAGATCATGTTGCATATGGGATTTTTATTGTTTTGTTTTCCCTAATAAGCATGTTAAAGGTTTCATTAATAATGCCTTCTGTCGTATTTTTTAGTTTGAGAGTAATACAACAATACTTTTCCGTAGTGTGTGTTTGTGTTTATAACCCGAGCCTGAACCAACGCCTTCGGCCATGATTGTATTTGAAAAAACTTCTTCGTTTCTATGTCATGGCAACTCACTATGGTTTGCAGCTGCAATTGTGTAATACTCGGTCAATTCCCAAGAATAACAACCAAGATCTCAATCTCAAGAATGCGGAATGTAATTGAGATTGGAAGAAGAGAAATAATGGATCAAATGACTTCAATTGATAATCAAAGCGATTAAAATCTTGTGCGAATTGCACAAAACGATTACAAGGCAAATTAGAACTAACTGAACTAAAAATCTTAGCTACAAAAAGCAAAAAATACATATTTATACTAAAACAGAAGTTTTCGCGTGATAACTGCTATTCGCGCGGTTCAGCTTTTCGCGCGACATCACCTTCTCGCGTGACATACACTATCGCTTGACATCTTCCTTTCGCGTCTTGATCAGCAACATCTTCCTTTAGTGTTTGTTGTTTTGCCGAGCCTTATATAGTCTTCTACAATCTCCCCCTAGGCTCGGTGAAACATTCTTAGTCAAAATCAACGTTAGCTTTCTTGTATGTGCCAGAATAGGCATACCACTTATTCCTTAGGATCCGATCAGTCATCCAAACATATTGGCAAGATAAAAAGTAAACAGACTCGTCAGCTGTGATAGGGCAATGTAGCAGTTTATTCAAGTCGTCTTTGCCAATCTTTATTAAGTCAGCTGGATCAATGATTTGTATGATCTATCAATACATTTGATCACAGCCTGACCTGAATCCTTTTCACAACTCCAAGAAATAAATTGCTTCAAAGAATTTGGAGGAACAGGAGCATGAACTGGGACTTTCTTTATGTATTTAGGATGTTAATAGACTCTGATTTTCATTGGAGCTTTGGTATTTTCATCAATTCTAGAAGAGTCATCAATCACCTTTGTCTTAGCAGTTCTGAAGTCTTTGAAATTAGTTCTCATCTCTCTTCTAATCTTTGACCTCATCAGTTCAGCTTCTCCATGATTACTTTCATTGAAAAATGGAACTTTACCCATTGCATACAGATCAGCAGCTCGTAATGTGTGAAAGTCTTGAGTGCTTTTCAAGTAATCTATTTCTCCATTTCTTCTCTTTATCACATACATCTTTTTCTCACCATCAAAAGCCCAGCTAATCACATGTGATATCTCACCATATTTGTCTTTAGGCTTGAATACAAACAAAAAGTGAGTCTCTGTAGGTGGTGGTGGTGCTCTGAACTGTAATCCTCCTTTGGTATATAAAGCAATTTGTCCAGTAGAATCCTTTTGTGTTGTACCAGTAGGAGTTGGATCACTTACAGACTCTGCAGAAATTTCTCCTTCTTCCAGATCAATATCTTTAAATAAGTCCTGTAAATTGTTTCCAAAAATATCAGTATACTCATTTGGCTCATCGACATCATCGAATAAGCCAAAATCTTCTTCTGTAGCTCCAGTTGAAGTCGATTGCTGAAATGAGTATAACTCTTTCTCGTACAAATCTTCAGTGTCAGGATCCAGTGGTTCATATCCTTCTGGATCACCAACACTTGGTCCAGAGACATTTTCAGTGCTAGTATCACCAGTTGGATTAGACGATAAGCCTCCAACATCACCTCCATCATCATTATCATCATTAGCATTATCATCATCATTATTATCACCATCATTTCCACCATCATCATCATCATCATCATTATCTTCATCATCATAATTATCTTCATCATCATCAGAATAACCATAGTCAATCAAATCCTCATCTTCTTCTTCGTTAACAACAGGGAGAGGCATCATATGCTAAGGCTCAACAAAAGCTGTAGGTGTAACAGCTTCAGTGATAGGTACTTCAGATGTAGTTGGAACATCTTCAGCGACACTAACACTTGACTGTGTCTCAGTAGCTTGAGCTTCAGTGACCTTTTCAACCTCTTGGACATCAGCTGCAGGAGATGGACTTGGTGAACGCCTGCTCGTCTCACCAACCACAGTTGTAGACCGTACAACCTTCGGTTGATGGAAGTAAGTTTGAGAGATAAACTCTCTCAGCTCATGTAGCTGTCTCTCTAAACCAACAGTATAATCAAAGACATTCTTCATTTGAAGCTCAAGAGATGTAATCCGTGAATCCTTTATACTTAAATCCAAGTGAATCATAGAAATCAACTTAGTCTTTTCTTCATTCTCCTTCCTCAGATCAGCTATTATCTTGACATTCTCAAAACTCTCTTTCTCCAAATTCTTTACCCTCTCTTCCAAAGTAATAGAAGAAGATTGATGAGCACTGGAAGTTTCTTCTCTTCCTCTGAACTCAGGAGGAGTGTTCAGGAAGGTATCAACATCAAACTCCAAATTTTCTTATCTTGGTGGAGTTGAAAAACCTGATTCTGGAGCAATGACAGACTCAGTAATAAAAGGCTCTGTAACAGAAACAAATGTTGTTTCGTGTACAGTGGTATCAGTCTCTGCTTGTACCTCTTCTTCAACAACAACTTTTTCAGAAGATTCTTGAACTTCTGTAGGAGTAATCTGATCAACCTCAGTAACAACCACTTGTGTTCTTGGTCATTTAGGAATACCACCACCTCTTCCTCTTTTACCTTTTGAATAATCTTTCCTCTTAGCCATTCTTTTGAGCCTCAGAGATGTATTTGGTGATACATCAGGAACATAATCCGTATCTCTTTCTTCAACAGATCTTTTCCTGGAGGAAGTTGGTGTAGATGGAGTCTGATCAGTCTGAATGACATAGGGAACATTCCCTATCTGGTCACTCACAGTATCTGAACGGGAGGCTGAATGAACTTCACCTTCTACATTCTCAGCTTGAGTTGGCTCATCCTCGAATAATCTCTCTATCTCCTCATCTATATCATCTCTAGCAGCAGAGGTAGAAGTACCAGTCTGTGCCTCCTCAGTGGGTACATCTCCTCCCAAGTCTCTAATACTGTCATCAATCTCAGAAAACCATCCTATCTTGGCAAAACTTTCTCCTGAGCACTTATTTCCTCGTGCTCCAGTCAAATGAGTAAATATATCCTTCTTAATGGTCTGAACAACATACTTAGGAGATCTAAGTATAGCAAGCTATGGATAGGCATCATTGATCACCAACTGAATAAACCGTATATACATAATAAACTTCTTTCCAGGATTATCAGTGGCATTTTTCTGCATCCCCTGAAAGATAGCTCCAGAGATACTGAATGGAATATCAACCACAAGAGAAACCAGCAGAGATCCAAATACTGCACTCAGACTGTCCATCCCGCCTTCAAATTGCTCAGACAATGGATAACCACATGAAATAGATACTTCCAATATGGTGGCAACCATTTCTTCTCTATACTGGGATATCTATACTCATATCCCATCCATGTCAAACAATCCATCACAACATCATCTTCCAACCTTGTAGGAGCATCCTCTTGATCATCAAACAATAATACTCTGTTCAGAAGAGACTGAGATACAATCACCCTCTTCTCATTTACTGTAGCAGTAATAATGGTGTTGCCCGCTTCATCTTTTTCTAGTGCAGCAGTATTCTAGAAAGCGTCAATAAGCTCAGAATATATGTTAGGGTCTGCAGAAATAGCATACACAATCCGAGAAGTCTTTAAGCCTTCAATCATAGAGATAAACACCTCTTTCCCTTCTGGTACTTCATCCAGATATGCCACACAATTATGAGTTTTATTAAAAATCATTTGTGCCATCTGGAATTATACAAACAAACATAATAAGTATACTTGAAAGACCATTTATACAAACAAAATTTTAACAATTAATCAACTTTCAACACTTAGAAAAAATTTCGGTTTCTAAATCCTCAGTCGCAGGAAACCAGTTTTCACGCGATAAATCTCTTCGTGCGAAAGCAACTTTTCGTGCGAAAAGTCTAATTTCAAGTAAAACATTTTCATGCGATAGTTACTTTCACGCAAAAAACAAAGTTTATGCGAAAGTCAAAACATCATGCGAAAACATGATTCACGCAAAACACTTATCACGCGAAAACTCCTTTTCGCGTCTTTTTATTTCAAGCGATTCGCGCAGAACATTTTTCAAATTAACCTTCAAAATCTTGATTTTAAACAATGAAAAGCACTAACTGACTATCGCCTATGTCCATTATGTCCATTTAATCTTTCAATTTCGACTTTCATGTCCATTTTATTAGATTTTATGTAAAAGTTCTTAAGTTCATTTTCAGTTTTGATCTCTTTTGTAACCAATGAACTAAATCTACCTTGGAATCTCAGAATATGACTGAAATGTAATCGAATGAGTAATTATTTCACGAGGTACTCTTAGAAATCAAGAACTTTGATTTGTGCGAAATGGGTTTTCGGATGGGTAAGAATGCGAAAAGTGACTTTTCTTTAACCATTGTGGTATTTGTATGTCAAATGAGTCACGCGACTTCACCATTCGCGCGACAACCCTCATTCGCACGAGTGTTTGACACTTTGAAAATTTTTCAAAATTTTCAACTTTTCAACTTTTCTCATTTTTTAAAAGCTTTTTATTATCAATTATGTATATCAACAGAGTATTTTATTTACCAAGTGACAAATCAATTAATGAATCTTCAATTTTCAAATCTGAGTTATTTGTTTTAAACCTAAACAAAACAATCAACAAAAACACAACAAAATGAAAATAAAACAAAACAAAACAAACAAAATAACAAAATAATGAAAACATATAAAGAATCAAGATCTGAATTGTTTATTGATTAAAATGGTCTTGTAAGAATTTTTATAATGAGATCATATAGTCCTTTGTCAAGTCAACTCTGTCCAGCTTTATTTAAACTAAACAGGTTAAGTTGATTGTTAATATATTTTGTCCTTTTTAAACTTATACTTCAGATTTTACTCAGAAACATAAAGAGTGATACATATCATGTTTTGTATGATTTAATATAATTCAGTGGATCCCACAAACAGTACTTCTGTAGAATACTTATTAGTCTTCAAGACATTTTCGAGATTTCAAGTCATCTCAAATTGACTTAAACCATGCATTGTTGATCAGTGATATCATTTATTTATTCCTAAAATATAGCTATTTGAGCATAACTAGCCTGAGAAATATTTCTTAACATAGAATATTAACAAGTTTAAGGACTTACTAACAGCCATCCGGACTGACGTCTACACTCTCAAGATGTTTAGGACTTACAAGCCATCCGGACTTACATGCCCCATCTTTTGATTTTGTCTTCCGTGATCAGACAATATTCTCAAAGTAGAAAATGTATACCATATAGTATGTATGTCTTTAGACATATCTTTTGATTTGTGCACCTTGGCATCTCATATCCTATATGGCCTTTTGCCATCTTTTTGCTCATTTATTTCTTTTTATGTCTTTTATTTCTTTTTGCATGTCTTTTGTATTTTCTTATATATATATATACATATTTATATATGATGATCACTGAATCAAACAATAACAGGCTTGAGTATGACCAGAATATAACTCTCAGTCTGTGTTAGAATATTTTTGGTATTGTCACAGAATTCTGATGTTCCCCACTAAATCATATCACCTTAATTCAAGTATAATCACTCAATTATGATCTTTTCATTTCTGAAAGCAAAGTCAATTGGAATTCGGTTCTGAAACAACTGTTTAGTTTGTTATGCATATATGGTTATTACGAATTATCTGAGCCATGGTTGAGGGTTTGTTTATCACATGCACAACACGCGTGCGGGAATTTAACTAGTTATCAATTAAAAACATGTAATATTTATATCTAGAACTACAATAGTATGTGATGTTCAAATTTCACAGTAAATGATATCAAATGGTTTGCAAGTAACTAAATTAGAATCATAAAATGGAAAATGCTTACTACTGATTAATATTAGAAGGTTTGACTTTGTTCTAAAGAACAAGGAAACAATAACTCAAAGATTCTAAAGCTCGAGCATGTCACACCCTCAAATTCCGGGTCTGGAATCTATCACGGAGGGGTGAGCAAACAGGATCGAACACAGTAGTTACACATGAGATGCAGTTATCTATATGATAAGTTTTAGATAACCATTTCATTAATAATCAGAGTATTAGATATTATACGCAGCGGAAATAAATACATATATTGTTTCTTAACAATACTTCTAATCATGTCTTATCAATAACCGATATGTATCTGGAGCTCTTATATGATCCTATGTGCATATCCATAAGCTCCTAGTAGATACCTGGAATACATGTAAAATCAAGTGTCAACACAGGGTTGGTGAGTTCATAAATAAACACAATAATAAATCGTCAATTATCATCCAAAGAAAGATTTACTTTGTGAAGATACGGAACCCTTTTATAAGGCGAACCCGCTATCCCACATACTTACTAAGTACAAGCCCAACAAATCCTTCACATTGAATTTGTCCATGTATCATAGTTTATTTGCATATGGATAGCCTGTCGGAACCCTTTTATAAGGTGAACTCATTATCCCACACACAAGCACCAAGCAAAGCACCATCATGGTTCATAAAACAAAAAGGCATGTTTCATCCCAAGAACAGTAAGTAATATCACAAATAAAAGTTCCATCTCAAAAGAACATGCCTCATCCCAAAACCAAAGTAAAGGGAAACACGAGAACTCACAAAATAATCAGAAATCACGACATGTATTCCAGCCCCAAAATATTTAAATCATTAAAAAGGGGGACAATTACGAACTCACCTCAGTCCTTTGGGTTGTTGACAAGCTAGTAAATTCCTGCTAAGGAATTATAATTCACATAAATAAACAGATACAAATCCAAAACCTAAATAAGTTAGATCTTGAACCTGGTGTTCAATTGATCTAGGGTTTGGTTTTCTGGGATTTGTTATAAACATTAAATCATTTAATTATTTTTGTTAATAATTAATGATTTATATAAAATTTAATTAGTTTAATAATGATTTGACATATCATTATATTCTAATTAAATTATAGACGTTATATAAACATATAAGTTTATATTTAATTTTTGTAAGATTTTATAAATATTTAAATTTATAAAATTTACTTTGTATTTATATTATCAAAATAAGTCCACAAAATATTATAACATCCATTAATAATTTGATGATCTAATTTATTATTTGGAAATCCATTTTTATATGGACAATAATTTATAACACATGTAATATTTATTTTCATAAATAATTTAGGCTTTTAAATAATTATTTTTCTATAATTATTATGATTTATCATTAAATAAAAATGATATGGTGTCCAATTAATGGATTAATACTTTAAATCATAATTTAAAGTCTATTTTTATAAAAATGGTTATTTATAATATTTTTAAATATTATTTTATAAATTTTATTTAAGGTATTTTTAATTAAATAATTTACAGAAAATTATTTAATGGTATTAAAGATAAAAGAAGCTTTTAAAAATTATTTTTATAATTTTTGGTAATTTTTGTATATTTTTAAAATGCTTAAAAAGGCATTTAAAAAATAATGTTGGGGGCAGGGTTCGAACCCCTGACCTCCTGTTCACAATCACACCCACAAACCAGTAAACCAAGGCACAAGGCCGCATAAGGAATCGGTTTTTATTTCTTTTAAACCCAAATTCCAGAAACCCAATTTCCACCAAGAACCCTAATTTGATCCGAATCAAATTGATCCTCGATTCGATGTTTATACCCAAATTGATGTTGGGGCTTTTGTTCCCCAATAAAAATCGAGTTTATAGATGTGTTTTGTTACCTGATTCGAGCTCGTTAAGATAAGACACAGTAAGCTGCAGGTCCGCGATAATGGGGGAATCGAATTGGTTGTTTTCTGAGTGTTTCAGATCAAATGAAACCCGAAGGAAGTTTTTAAATGATAAAAAGGTTGATAGTGCTCAATCAATTCGATTAATAATATTGTTCAGTGCCCGGTTTGTTGGTTTGGTCGGCCGAAGTGGGTTAGGTAGATCGATCGCACCATTTCGTTGGTAATATTCAAATTAATGTGGGTCATGTGTTCGAATAACCCATGTGAAAATGTCGGGAATGATTAATTGGATCAAAACCGTGTGATTTGGCCGTTTGGGTCTCGCCGGAGACTTCGCCGGAGACCGGCCGGACGGGATGTCGACGGGGAAAGGAAACAGTGGCCATGTTTTTAAAACAAATTTCAAAACTGGTCCCTCAACTTTACTATACTTATTATTTTATGCTAAAAGTTTTATAAAACAGTTTTTAAATGTACATTTCACCCCCTGGACTTTGTTAAACCAATTTAATAATTTTATAAATTATTATTGATAACAATATTTTTATTATTATTATTATTATCATTATTAACATTATTATTTTTTAATAATATTAATATCATTATTATTGTCATTATTGTTTTTATTACCATTAAATAATAATAAAAACATAAAACAATTTATAAAACAATTTATAAATTCACATAAAAATTTTATTAAAAAAAAAAAATTTTCGGGTTGTCACATCACCCCCTGTTAGAGGAATTTTCGTCCCGAAAATTAAGATGTACTCGCAACATTTTTTTTTTGAACAAGTTAGAATACTTGTATATCATTTTGTCCTCTCATTCCCAAATGAACTCAGGACCACGTCGGGTGTTCCATCGTACTTTGACAACCGGAATCTTGCTCTGAATTTAAGAAAACTGGTTTTTCGATTAAATTTTAGCAAGGCACGAGTACTAGGGAAACAAGTATCTAAGTTTAAGCATATAACTTCTTAATCTTAGTCAATCTCTAACTATGGCAATTTACTTTGTGCAACTATTGTGTGTGGCTATAGGCTAGATGCAATTCCTATCTCACTATAACCAATGGCTCTGATACCAATCTGTCACACCCTCAAATTCCGGGTCTGGAATCTATCACGGAGGGGTGAACAAACAGGATCGAACACAGTAGTTACACAGAGATGCAAATATCTATATGATAGTTTTTAGATAATCATTACAATAATGTTCAGAGTAATATTATGCGTAGCGGAAGTAAATATAGATTGTTTCATGACAACATGTCTAAATCATATTTCAGATAAATATCAATAGGTATCTTGAGCTCTCACTGTCTTTAGCATCTTCAAACTTTCTCTTCCCCGAGCTTTCAGCAGCGACACCCTTACCCTTGTTTCTTGGTGGTAACTTCCCCTGAGCCACAGCCTCATTAGTCAGCTTGTGAGCTATCCTAATGGCCTGTTGGATTGAAGTTGGGTTGGAGGAAGTGACCATAGATTGAATGACCGGAGACAGTCCACGGATGTAGCCTTCAATTCTTCTGTGAGCAGGCTCCATCATATGAGGACACAAGGTTGCGTACTCATGATTTTCAGTGGTATACTTTTCAATTTCAGATCCCACCATTTTATGGTTCCAGCACTCGGTTTCAAACCTTTGTACTTCTTCTCTTGGGCAGAATTCTTCCATCATCAGCTGTTTGAATTCCTCCCAATCCATAGCATTGGCTAGGGAGAGAGTAAGTCTTGAAACTTCTGTCTTCCAGAACGAGAGTGCAGCTCCACTCAAGGCTCCGGAGGCATACTTGGTCCTACTCTCATCGGGACATTCAGATATAGCGAAGATGGATTCACATTTCTCGAACCACCTTATGAGCCCAATGGCCCCTTCTGCACCAGTGAAGGTATCTGGTTTGCAGTCTAGGAACTTTTTATATGAATAGTGATGACCATTCTGAGCAGCCTGAGTGGCTAGGGCTGCAGCACACCTTGATTGACCAAGGCTTGTATTTCTTCAGGAGTCATCCCTATTGGGACAGTTCTTCTGGCGCGTCCTCTACCTCTGCCTCTGCCCGCTGGTGCGTCCATCTATCATGAAATTGTTTGATGAGAATTCACACTTTGACATATTCAATAGATGCATTTTATATCAAATATTCAAAGTATGGACAATTACTGTAGGACAGATGGGAATTTAAGAAAACTGGGCTTTTCGATTAAATTCGGCAAGGCACGAGTACTAAGGAAACAAGTCTCGCTTTAGGTTAGGACAAGGTAGCTTAGATTACCAAATGGAACATATCAAGGTAATTTGACCTATTTGCGTTAAGGAATTGTATAGGACTGTAGTAACTTCACGTGTTACAATAGCAGAAATCTTACGGCCAGAGTTTCTAAATCGTGAACGGATTTGACGAGAAGACATGCTGTATAATATGGAAAGAAGAAACCTTTATGAAAAACGGGTAATTGGTTTCTAAGACTTTTCAAATAATAAAATCATTAACGAGATTGTTTAGAATAACAATGAGAGGTTAGGAGTGTAAACGTTCGGTTCGCAAACCAAAGCGAATACGTTGACTTATCAAAGTATTTGTGTCCACCACAACCTTAACGAGGACATGCGTACCTATAAGCGAATACTCATCTCGAGGGTTCCCAGGTGAGGTAATCAAGTTGTATGAATACCTTGCCTAGACAGAACACCTTAAGATACAGGTATCCCACTCTTCCAGCATTGCATGTTCTCGGTCATGTGACACGGACTTTGACGAGATTTGAAAACCATTTGATTTAGGCACGATGATAAGTGTAGATTCCACGTGTCGTTGAGAATAAGTTTAGGAATGAGTCAAAGAGTCAAAGTCATGTTTAGGAAAACAACTATCTAAAATTCGCGCCCTCTGATTTAAATTATTAAATTGGCATAATACACACATAAAAAGGAAAAGGGAAAAATTAAACTATGATACATGGACAAATCCTATGTGATGGATTTGTTGGGCTTGTACATAGAAATAAACTAAGTGACATGGACAATTCAATGTGAAGGATTTGTTGGGCTTGTGCTTAGTAGGTATGTGGGATAGCGAGTTCACCTTATTAAAAAGGGTTCCGACAGCTATTCATATACCGGTGAGTAAATTAAACTCACACTTTGACACTAAAACCTTCTTTGAATGAACAGGAGAGATTCCTGGTTCATAAGGAATGTCTGGCCTCTAATATCAACAACGCGTTTTGGGCGTATTGGCTGTGGATGAGAGGAGAACTCCACAGTTAAGCGTGCTCAGGTGGGAGCAATCCAGGGATGGGTGACCTCCCTGGGAAGTTTTCACCCGGGCAACCAAAAGCAAATCCGTGAGCTCCTCGTGGGCGAAGCGGACAATATTGTTGGTGTGAGAGGCCGGGTGTTACAGAATGGTATCAGAGCCACTCCTGTGCCGTTCGGGGTGTGGGACATACCTCACCAAGGATGGTGACTTCTCGGGCTCATCGAGGACGATGAGTCCAAACAGGGGGTGCTTGTGACACCCTACACATATCCCACATCGGCCGTGGACAGGAGAGATTCCTGGTTCATAAGGAATGTCTGGCCTCTAATATCAACAACGCGTTTTGGGCGTATTGGCTGTGGATGAGAGGAGAACTCCACAGTTAAGCGTGCTCAGGTGGGAGCAATCCAGGATGGGTGACCTCCCTGGGAAGTTTTCACCCGGGCAACCAAAAGCAAATCTGTGAGCTCCTCGTGGGCGAAGCGGACAATATTGTTGGTGTGAGAGGCCGGGTGTTACAGAGCATCAAGGTGACTGAGACACTTGGTGCATTTTAGATGTATCGTGACAAGAGTGTTGTTGCTGGAGAATAAGAATAGATATAAATCATTGGACTTATAATGGAGGGAAAGGATCCCTTTATTGTGACGATCCTTCAAAGAAAAACTAAATGAGTCAAGCTCAATAGAGAAATCTGATTGCGAGTACATCGAGTACTAGACAAAATATTTCAATTAGGGTATAAAGAATATCTGATAAGATATAAATTTCAGGGTGTAAAGAACATCTGATAAGAATACTGGTAAACATTCATCATTATCTACGATAATGGGATATAAACCTTATGTGTATCCATATTGTAGGATTCTATGTGCCCAAGACACTTAGAATGTTGATGTGGTTAGTACGTTATGATCCAAGTCGGGTTATACCCAATAACAAGCTTAGCAAACACCAATTAACATTTAATTGATTATATGATCATGCAATTAAATATTTACACCAATTTAGAAATGGGTTTTCTAAATAAGTTGCATATGAGATGGAACAATTTATTAGGTTATTTTGTTCAATAATATTATTTGAAGTGTTATTTAAATTAGTTGTAATACCAAATAATAATGAGAGTATACTACTTATACAATTAAATGGTTAATTGTTACAAGACTAGACATATGTCTATGTGTGTTTAATTAAAAAGGAAAACCTTTTTTTTACCGTGTGGCCGTCCCCTCCCCCCATGCATGTGATAGTACTTGTTATCTTGATAAGAACACTCATGCATGCCTTTGATGTTTCAACTAACTCTTCTTGAGAAGAACACACACATGCAATTGTCTCCACTAACTAGTCTATTATACTCTCATACTCATTCATTCAAATGCACAACACAAGACCAAAAGAAAACTCTCTTCCTCTCTCTCTCTCTAGTTACGAAACTATAGCAGTCTTCAAGAGGGTTTTTGGAGCTTGTTTTGGTGTCTTCTTCCTAACAAGAAGATGTTCTTGCAAAGGGCTTGGGGTATACAAGCTTGAGGACTTCTAATCTTGAAGTCTTGGTCGATTTTCAGCATCATCCAACATCCTTTTCTGTCGATTTTGCTGCTGCAGAAAGGTAGTAATCACAGCTCTATGTAGCTGTGATTTTATGTAGTTTTTCACATATTCATAGCTTGCTAATTCACATAAATGATCCTTTGTTCTTTGGGTTTGTTTTATACATTAATATGGTCACCTAATGAACATATTTTTCAGCTTATAAAAAAGCTTATAAAGTTGTAATTCCGCTGTATTTTTCTAAAAGTTTAAATGGTTAAACTATGATTTTATGTTCTAACAAACCCTACAATGACATCTAGAGCCGGTTATGTGGATAGCTTGCTTGTTCTTACCCTTTAAAAATCGTTTTAAAGGATATTAATAAACTAATTAGAGGCTGATTTTGGTTGATTTAATAAACCCCAAGTCTTTCAAAGTATATCTTCATGCTTGTGATTAAACCTTGAAAGATAGGAATGTCAATTGGTTGATATGTTTGGTTGTTGTTTGTTTGGACAAACAAACCTAATTTTCAGTTTATGGCTGAAAATTTGGGGTTTGATGGGGTTTATTTTGTTTGTTGAATGATGTTTATGATTGGTCATATAATAGTGCATAACCTAGCTTAGGCCTTATGTTATTTGGATGATTGGAATGGTTGTTTATGTAACATCCCGTATTTTTTTTAGTTAAAAGTTAATTTTATAAATAATCAAGTTTAATATGTTAAATAATAATAATAATAATAATATAATAATAATAATAATAATAATAATAATAATAATAATAATAATAATAATAATAATGATGATAATAATGATAATATTTATAATAATGAGATATTGTTATTAATAATAATTTATAAAATTATTAAATTGATTTAATAAGTTCAGGGGGGTAATTTGTAAATTTTAAAACTGATTTTTTTTAAAACTTTAAACATGAAATGATAAAACTCGAAACCGCAGGGACCAAAGTGGTAACTTTTTAAAACCCCTTTTCTTTCCCCGGTATTCCCGATCGCCGCCGGCCACTCTCCGGCCGTGTTTCCGGCGACTCCCAAACGAGCAAATCCACACGAATTCAACCGAAACAAACACCCCGACACAATTTCGTGCATGATTCGAATACCTAACCCACCTCAATTTGAATAATAGAGATTGATTCATACCTAACACACTCGACCGAATGTCGGCCAAATAATGGGTCACTAAACGCACAAAATGGTATTAATAATCGAAAGTAATCGCATATTCATTATCCAATTGTCGTTTCTAAACTACCACTACAATCAAATTGGTATAAATCAAGCTCTAACACCCCTGTCGATCACCATCTTCATCTTCGACCTGCAACGTGGTCGATTATCATCTGCTGAGTGTTATTACTCAAAATTAATAGAGGGCTTTTGTTTATCATCAACTTTACAATCTATCTGCAAAATTAATTCGATTAAGAACAACGTTTGCACCATGAATCAATACTCACTGTGTCGCGACTGTTCATCATAGTGACCACCTTCAAATCGACTTCAAAACAGGTAATTGATCATATCATTACACTCGGTTTCGTTCAGGGATCAAAACCCTATGATTAATTTCATTATCATACGCGAATTGTTGTTCAATTTAGCTTCGATCGAAGCTAGGGTTTATACAATTCGGGGGAATCGGGTTAAACTGCCTTAACATGAAATGGGACCATTCCCTATCGCGGCTTAGGCCTTTGGTTCACTGGTTCCTTGTCTACATGCAACCCGAGAGGTCCCGGGTTCGACCCCGGGCCACCTCATTATTTTTTTAAAAGCCTTATTTCAACTTTTAAAAATACAGAAAAATACCTAAAAATTATAAAAATAAATTTTATTAATTTTCCTTATTTTAAATCCTACAAAATAATTTTCTGTAAATTTATTTTATTTAAAAACTTTAATAGATTTTTATAAAATATTATTTAAAAATATTAAAAATACATATTTTTATAAAATAAATTCTAAATCAAGTTAACTATGAAATAATCATGAAAATCATAAAAATTATATAAATAATATTTATAAATATTATAAATAATTATTTCTATAAGATAAACGCTATATTATCTTTAAATATATTTATAAATTCACAAATTATTTACAAATAAAATTGTGGGTTATTTCTTGTAAAATATATTTTAACTAAAGGTATATATTAATACCTTATTATTAATCAAATACTATAATTGTGATTATCCTTATTTGTAATTATCTTTGGATAATTATAAATTATATAATTAAACCACATCATTTTTATACTTAATTCCAAAAATATATAAATACTTATGAAATCCTCCTAATGGAATCAAAATGCAAATAAATACTTTGTAAACTTAATACCTATTAAAAATCCCATAATTCTAATCCTTGATTTAACGTTAATTTCAAACTTAATCTTGTAATATATATACACCTATTTGTGTGCGTGTTGCACGTCAAATCGAACCAACCCGAATCCGACTAAATATATCTATTCGTGTGGAATACATATTAAAGACTTAGTTACAATTAATACATAGGTATTGATCGTGTTTGATCGTGCATTGCCTAATTCTTTGAAGTTCCTGTTCATATACATTACATCAATTCAAGGTGAGTTTCCGTGGCCCCTTTTATGCTTTTATAATTGTTTCAATGTTTTCAAACTTGGGGGAAAAGTATGCTCACCCGTTTTCGATGCTGTAAAATCTTACATACAATTTTCATACTTGGAATCGACGTGATACTATTCTTATATTCTAATACATACATGGTGTTATTCTACGATTCTTACAACCATTAATTCCCGGGTTTGGGAACCAACGGATAGGTATTGGTAGTACTACTGGGTTGACACCCCCACCCTCGACAGATCGGTTTAACTTGTGAGTTACCGACTACAGCTGCCAGCAATCAGGCCATGGGTGAATATATTCCGACGAACTTATATGCATAACTGTCATTAGGTTTGGTTGTCTTAAACACATGTTATGTGGTTTTGCTTACAGTATGATTCCATATCAAATTCTATACAGCATCAACTACATGTTTTCAATTAAACCTGCGGAACTCACCAACATTATGTGTTGACATTTTTGAGCATATCTTTTCAGGAGAACATAATCAAAGAGGATAGCTAGTGCTGGTGCCTTAGCAGAGACCCTCAGGCTTTCAATAGATGGCATTTGTATTGTTTATCATTTACTGTTATAATTGAACACTGTGTATATGGATTTTAGAATTATTAAGACTATGATAGTCGTGGAACTGACTAACCACGACACAAGTCACCATTGTGTCGGGCGACGTCATGACACGAGGATTTTGCACATATTATGTCTCTGTAATTATACCAAGTGTTATGACGATCCCGTCCGTCGCATCCTCGTGTTTCCGCTCTAAGCGGGGGTGTGACAGATTGGTATCAGAGCCTTGGTTATAGAGATTTAGGTGGAGAATTCGACCTAGACTATAACCTAAGAACCTTCATATAGAATGCATGCTAGGGATTCTGTGCATTTGATTTTACCTAAATGTCTTTCATGATTTGTGTGACACATAGACACCTGTATTCTGGATTTCCTGGCAAAAGGCCCTCGGGCTAAGGCAAGCATATCGCATATATCTCATTACGAGACCTGGTATGCTTACCTGGGGATTTCTGGGATGAGTGATAAACTATGGTCAATGCACAGGTCTACAAGGCAAATGGGTCAAATATATTAAGTCTATGAACTTAATATACAGGTATATTCCTATATACCTAATAATCTACAAGTATGTTCCTACATACCTGATTTTATACATGTACACGTGTTATCTGAACATCCCGGGGAAGACATTATTACTCTTAGTCTTTATCCATGGGATACTTTTATACTAAGAACTTTACGCTTGTATGCGCACAACATCATATTATTAGGGAACTTCGGTGATCACGCGTAGCGTCGATCTCGGATATTGAATCCGACCCTATCATAGTTATGACTGAAATCCTGAAAGTATGACGGATATGCAGTTACCATTAGACTTAATGTGCTTATATGCTTATTTGCTATTACATGCTATTATTGGAATACTGGCTCATGGACATAAGGACATTACATTATTTATGCTTGATGAATCTAGATAATACTATGATGTTAACTTGGGGTAAGTGGAGCTAGGGTGACCATGCAAGGTAAATTACCATTACGGGTGCACACGTAATTGTAATTCACCATGCATAAGAAGTCTAGCAAATCTTACCATGAGGTAACGATCATGAGTATCACACGTTTCTATTCTATACCCTAGGGTGCTAGGGTCATAATTCTAATAAGTCCTTGTTGAAGGCAATCAAACATTATAAGTCCTTGTTAAAGGCAATCAAACATTATAAGTCCTTGTTGAAGGCAATCAAACATTATCAACACTTACTCAAGTCCTGTCCTACATAGAGCGTTCATAGTATTTCCAATTATTATATTGACCTTATGAGAAATATCTCCACTTAGCATTTCAGTAACTACTGATTAATGCTTAGAATGAAAGTGGAATACATAAATGTAGAGGAGTAATGATACTCTCTACACATACAAAACGTTATTCTTTAAGATTATGCTAAGGATAAACGGATGTCGCGTAACTGGTTTAGGCATCGTTCTAGGTATACCACGGATGTGGTGGGAACGCTGCGGGGAACCCTATATATAAGCATCCTTGGTATACCAAGAATGTGTTTAAACTGGGCTACGTGATGATCCTGATTATCTGAGGCATGATGCTATTATGACTCTTAACTCTATGCTATGTTACTTGGTGGCTATACTCTAGTATGTGCTAATACTTGATGCTAAGTGTTGTATGATGATTACTTGTGAATGCTATTGATCTTGGATGCTTTCGGCGGTGTGGTTCTTCTTTGTGGGTCTACTTTGTGGTACTTCTTTGCCGAGCATCCATTACAACCATTAGTTCCAGTAATGGGACCTAAGGATTGGTTTGGTTGTAATCTATACGTATGCGCTTTGTGGATCTTGCTACGTCATATAAACTTATACGTATGCGCTTTGTGGATCTTGCTACGTCATATAAACTATACGTATGCGCTTTGTGGATCTTGCTACGTCATATAAACTTATACGTATACGCTTTGTGGATCTTGCTACGTCACATTAAACTATTTACACTTTGGAAATGTTTTCTCTACAGTCATCAATTCCCGTGTGGAACCGGTGTATAGGTTTGTCTGTAGCCATTTATATACTGATAAAACCGTCTATACATAAGTTGCGGTAGCTCACATCAAACTTATATTACATTATTCTTTAGAATGATGCTAAGGAAAATTAAGATGTTATGTAACTAGTTTAAGTATATTTCAAAGTATATCGTGGATGTGGTGGGAACGCTGCGGGGAACCCTATATATAAACATCACCGGTATACTAAGAATATGCTTAAACTAGGCTACATAATGATCTTAATGGACCGAAGCATGGGTTATTGGAACTTGATAAGTAAAACCATATGTGATTTTTTTATACTTTGATTCCTATCAAAGCACACACAAATCTTAAATCATAGTCAAGGCATTATGTGTCTAAATCGAATAATTTTCAAAATGAAGCTTCAAATCGTTATTCGTGGTTATCAAAATCGCGTCAAAGTCTGTACCTCACCACCCAATACATACAAGGTTGGAAGAGTGGGATGAGTATCTGCATATCGGAATGCATGTCTTCAATAAGGGTATGGCTGATCTCATATCTTGAGAAGTCCACGTATTCCCTTCGATTGTCAATCGAATGTTCACATCTCATTATAATGTCGAATCATTCTTGTCCTTGATTTCGTCTTCCTGATTTAAATTATTCAAGATTTGAACATCATCCTAACAAACTTTACTATCTCAAACCTTGATCTTAAGCTTGTTAGCATGATCTTTTCTTTGTTACACTAATGTGACTTGAAATTTTCCTAATTCCTAATTGATATTAATTTCCTTTCATCGTAAAGTCAAACTTTATACTGCTTGTACCGTGGGAAATGCAAGAGTTGCAAGTCAACCTATGACTAAGAACACTCGTATCTCCTAAATGATTCTATTTCATCAAAGCAGTGGAGATTCCCTTACTTTGATGATCCTCTATTTCGATAAATGGTTTCCCATTTGTTAGTCCTATGAAATTTCATCCTCTGGATTGGGGTGACTTCCTTATCTTGAGGATTGACTTCAATTATTCTCATTGGAAATTACACTTCATAAATGACATGATCTCACCAAGATAGGATTGAAACCCGTATTTTGGTGGCAAATGTCAACCTTAGATTGTTTTCTTGTTATTATCAAGATAGGCATGAATCATTACCTCAAAGCCTTTAAGGAATATTTTTAATATCAACTCCGATTGTGATTGATAACCACCTTCCTTAAAACTACGCTCGTGAAATCTTTCAACATCTTCTACCGTTAGACACCTAATGACAATCTTCACACGAAACTTAGGTTGAACTATTTTTACCCTGCTTTTAACTAACCGTGCTGTAGATAAAGTTCTGAGCGCCAGAGTATATAGGAAATGAAACATTTATAACACTTACCTTTATATAAGTTCTAATCTACCTAGAGTCTATATGGGAATCACATGGTGACACTAGTCTTATCTCTAGTGAGACGTCACTCCTTTTACATTTTAGAAATTATGCAAATAGAATGGTTGCTTAGAATATACATGGCCTTTGAAGAATGATGCTTGTCCACTAGTGGGTACCGCACTAAAATGGTAGAATGCCTAAACTCAAGTATAAGATAGTGAGGCTGCAATAGTCATGACTTGAGATAAGTTTAGAATCTTTGGCGAGTGAGTACTATTACCCAAGGAATGAAATGAAAAAGTTAAAATTGTAATACTGGAATCATGCTCTTTATACTGATAGAATCCATAAGTTGACAAAGCTAATGTCATACCTTGTAACATTTAGATCAAATAGAATTAAGTAGGACATTGGGAAGATCTATGAATAGTAGGACAAAGTTGGGGATTAGAGCAAGCAAACTAGTGGTGAAATAGACAAGAAGATTCAGATGTTATTATAGGCACATATCTTATCATCAATCAATACATATCTGTTGGATACTGGTAGAGGATAGCATTGATTCCTTCAAATTCACTCCTTCATTTGTCATGAACCCCAGTTGCTTAGAAATTAGTTAGTCGGTGGAGATAGGAAAACTCTCGACATGCGTAAGTTAAGATGTATAGAACTACTCGAAGACTGAGATTATTGTATACAGTATTGTTCTTAGAATAGGAAGGTTGGAAAGGAAATGACTGTTATGTGTGACCTATCTCCTTCATTCCTACCGGTCATGGAAACTTTTTAGTTTTAACTTGGCCAGAATAAGTGCCTCTTATCTTAACTGTATGATGACAATTGGTGCATTATAAAAATTCAATTCGACACATTCTCTCACAACGTCGAGAAATTAACCTGCATCTGTATACCGTGGTATGATGTTACATCAATCGTTATTCTAAATGATTGATTCATTTTCTGTTTTAACAATATTCTTAACCATCCTTGTGAACCCATTCCAAGATCTTCGCATAGCGTATTATTCTTAGACCGATGGTTGGTCAAAGGAGAAATACATATTCACAAAATATGCGTTAAAGTCATATAAGGACGTTTGGGATTCTTAAATTCCAACGGTTAACCTTTCTTATCATTACTGGTCTTTTAATGATTTCTAGACCTCACCTTACCACGAAATTATATTGTGGAAGTTGTGAATATAAGTCTAACATACCATGGTAACTCGTCATTGTGTTCTAACATTCCATATGCCAAATCTCAAAGAGAATCCCGCGATTCTCTGGAAGAGTTCGAATTGGCATACATTACGTCAAGAATCTTGTAAAAGATTCTATACAAATGAAATAAAGCCGGATACCTATGGTCAAAGTCCGTTGGGAATCTAAACGTGGCCCAGAGTTCACCTGGGAACGTGAAGACCAAGAGAAATCCAAGTACCCATTTTTTCGTTTCAGTCTCCTCGTGATTAAAATTTCGGGACGAAATTTCCTAAAGCAGGGGAGACTGTAACATCCCGTATTTTTTTAGTTAAAAGTTAATTTTATAAATAATCAAGTTTAATATGTTAATAATTATAATAATAATAATAATAATAATAATACTAATATAATAATAATAATAATAATAATAATAATAATAATAATAATGATGATAATAATGATAATATTTATAATAATGAAGATATTGTTATTAATAATAATTTATAAAATTATTAATTGATTTAATAAGTTCAGGGGGGTAATTTGTAAATTTTAAAACTGATTTTTTTTAAAACTTTAAACATGAAATGATAAAACTCGAAACCGCAGGGACCAAAGTGGTAACTTTTTAAAACCCTTTTCTTTTCCCCGGTATTCCCGATCGCCGCCGGCCACTCTCCGGCCGTGTTTCCGGCGACTCCCAAACGAGCAAATCCACACGAATTCAACCGAAACAAACACCCCGACACAATTTCGTGCATGATTCGAATACCTAACCCACCTCAATTTGAATAATAGAGATTGATTCATACCTAACACACTCGACCGAATGTCGGCCAAATAATGGGTCACTAAACGCACAAAATGGTATTAATAATCGAAAGTAATCGCATATTCATTATCCAATTGTCGTTTCTAAACTACCACTACAATCAAATTGGTATAAATCAAGCTCTAACACCCCTGTCGATCACCATCTTCATCTTCGACCTGCAACGTGGTCGATTATCATCTGCTGAGTGTTATTACTCAAAATTAATAGAGGGCTTTTGTTTATCATCAACTTTACAATCTATCTGCAAAATTAATTCGATTAAGAACAACGTTTGCACCATGAATCAATACTCACTGTGTCGCGACTGTTCATCATAGTGACCACCTTCAAATCGACTTCAAAACAGGTAATTGATCATATCATTACACTCGGTTTCGTTCAGGGATCAAAACCCTATGATTAATTTCATTATCATACGCGAATTGTTGTTCAATTTAGCTTCGATCGAAGCTAGGGTTTATACAATTCGGGGGAATCGGGTTAAACTGCCTTAACATGAAATGGGACCATTCCCTATCGCGGCTTAGGCCTTTGGTTCACTGGTTCCTTGTCTACATGCAACCCGAGAGGTCCCGGGTTCGACCCCGGGCCACCTCATTTTTTTAAAAGCCTTATTTCAACTTTTAAAAATACAGAAAAATACCTAAAAATTATAAAAATAAATTTTATTAATTTTCCTTATTTTAAATCCTACAAAATAATTTTCTGTAAATTTATTTTATTTAAAAACTTTAATAGATTTTATAAAATATTATTTAAAAATATTAAAAATACATATTTTTATAAAATAAATTCTAAATCAAGTTTAACTATGAAATAATCATGAAATCATAAAAATTATATAAATAATATTTATAAATATTATAAATAATTATTTCTATAAGATAAACGCTATATTATCTTTAAATATATTTTATAAATTCACAAATTATTTACAAATAAATTGTGGGTTATTTCTTGTAAAATATATTTTAACTAAAGGTATATATTAATACCTTATTATTAATCAAAATACTATAATTGTGATTATCCTTATTTGTAATTATCTTTGGATAATTATAAATTATATAATTAAACCACATCATTTTATACTTAATTCCAAAAATATATAAATACTTATGAAATCCTCCTAATGGAATCAAAATGCAAATAAATACTTGTAAACTTAATACCTATTAAAAATCCCATAATTCTAATCCTTGATTTAACGTTAATTTCAAACTTAATCTTGTAATATATATACACCTATTTGTGTGCGTGTTGCACGTCAAATCGAACCAACCCGAATCCGACTAAATATATCTATTCGTGTGGAATACATATTAAAGACTTAGTTACAATTAATACATAGGTATTGATCGTGTTTGATCGTGCATTGCCTAATTCTTTGAAGTTCCTGTTCATATACATTACATCAATTCAAGGTGAGTTTCCGTGGCCCCTTTTATGCTTTTATAATTGTTTCAATGTTTTCAAACTTGGGGGAAAAGTATGCTCACCCGTTTTCGATGCTGTAAAATCTTACATACAATTTTCATACTTGGAATCGACGTGATACTATTCTTATATTCTAATACATACATGGTGTTATTCTACGATTCTTACAACCATTAATTCCCGGGTTTGGGAACCAACGGATAGGTATTGGTAGTACTACTGGGTTGACACCCCCACCCTCGACAGATCGGTTTAACTTGTGAGTTACCGACTACAGCTGCCAGCAATCAGGCCATGGGTGAATATATTCCGACGAACTTATATGCATAACTGTCATTAGGTTTGGTTGTCTTAAACACATGTTATGTGGTTTTGCTTACAGTATGATTCCATATCAAATTCTATACAGCATCAACTACATGTTTTCAATTTAAACCTGCGGAACTCACCAACATTATGTGTTGACATTTTTGAGCATATCTTTTCAGGAGAACATAATCAAAGAGGATAGCTAGTGCTGGTGCCTTAGCAGAGACCCTCAGGCTTTCAATAGATGGCATTTGTATTGTTTATCATTTACTGTTATAATTGAACACTGTGTATATGGATTTTAGAATTATTAAGACTATGATAGTCGTGGAACTGACTAACCACGACACAAGTCACCATTGTGTCGGGCGACGTCATGACACGAGGATTTTGCACATATATGTCTCTGTAATTATACCAAGTGTTATGACGATCCCGTCCGTCGCATCCTCGTGTTTCCGCTCTAAGCGGGGGTGTGACAGATTGGTATCAGAGCCTTGGTTATAGAGATTTAGGTGGAGAATTCGACCTAGACTATAACCTAAGAACCTTCATATAGAATGCATGCTAGGGATTCTGTGCATTTGATTTTACCTAAATGTCTTTCATGATTTGTGTGACACATAGACACCTGTATTCTGGATTTCCTGGCAAAAGGCCCTCGGGCTAAGGCAAGCATATCGCATATATCTCATTACGAGACCTGGTATGCTTACCTAGGGATTTCTGGGATGAGTGATAAACTATGGTCAATGCACAGGTCTACAAGGCAAATGGGTCAAATATATTAAGTCTATGAACTTAATATACAGGTATATTCCTATATACCTAATAATCTACAAGTATGTTCCTACATACCTGATTTTATACATGTACACGTGTTATCTGAACATCCCGGGGAAGACATTATTACTCTTAGTCTTTATCCATGGGATACTTTTATACTAAGAACTTTACGCTTGTATGCGCACAACATCATATTATTAGGGAACTTCGGTGATCACGCGTAGCGTCGATCTCGGATATTGAATCCGACCCTATCATAGTTATGACTGAAATCCTGAAAGTATGACGGATATGCAGTTACCATTAGACTTAATGTGCTTATATGCTTATTTGCTATTACATGCTATTATTGGAATACTGGCTCATGGACATAAGGACATTACATTATTTATGCTTGATGAATCTAGATAATACTATGATGTTAACTTGGGGTAAGTGGAGCTAGGGTGACCATGCAAGGTAAATTACCATTACGGGTGCACACGTAATTGTAATTCACCATGCATAAGAAGTCTAGCAAATCTTACCATGAGGTAACGATCATGAGTATCACACGTTTCTATTCTATACCCTAGGGTGCTAGGGTCATAATTCTAATAAGTCCTTGTTGAAGGCAATCAAACATTATAAGTCCTTGTTAAAGGCAATCAAACATTATAAGTCCTTGTTGAAGGCAATCAAACATTATCAACACTTACTCAAGTCCTGTCCTACATAGAGCGTTCATAGTATTTCCAATTATTATATTGACCTTATGAGAAATATCTCCACTTAGCATTTCAGTAACTACTGATTAATGCTTAGAATGAAAGTGGAATACATAAATGTAGAGGAGTAATGATACTCTCTACACATACAAAACGTTATTCTTTAAGATTATGCTAAGGATAAACGGATGTCGCGTAACTGGTTTAGGCATCGTTCTAGGTATACCACGGATGTGGTGGGAACGCTGCGGGGAACCCTATATATAAGCATCCTTGGTATACCAAGAATGTGTTTAAACTGGGCTACGTGATGATCCTGATTATCTGAGGCATGATGCTATTATGACTCTTAACTCTATGCTATGTTACTTGGTGGCTATACTCTAGTATGTGCTAATACTTGATGCTAAGTGTTGTATGATGATTACTTGTGAATGCTATTGATCTTGGATGCTTTCGGCGGTGTGGTTCTTCTTTGTGGGTCTACTTTGTGGTACTTCTTTGCCGAGCATCCATTACAACCATTAGTTCCAGTAATGGGACCTAAGGATTGGTTTGGTTGTAATCTATACGTATGCGCTTTGTGGATCTTGCTACGTCATATAAACTTATACGTATGCGCTTTGTGGATCTTGCTACGTCATATAAACTATACGTATGCGCTTTGTGGATCTTGCTACGTCATATAAACTTATACGTATACGCTTTGTGGATCTTGCTACGTCACATTAAACTATTTACACTTTGGAAATGTTTTCTCTACAGTCATCAATTCCCGTGTGGAACCGGTGTATAGGTTTGTCTGTAGCCATTTATATACTGATAAAACCGTCTATACATAAGTTGCGGTAGCTCACATCAAACTTATATTACATTATTCTTTAGAATGATGCTAAGGAAAATTAAGATGTTATGTAACTAGTTTAAGTATATTTCAAAGTATATCGTGGATGTGGTGGGAACGCTGCGGGGAACCCTATATATAAACATCACCGGTATACTAAGAATATGCTTAAACTAGGCTACATAATGATCTTAATGGACCGAAGCATGGGTTATTGGAACTTGATAAGTAAAACCATATGTGATTTTTTTTATACTTTGATTCCTATCAAAGCACACACAAATCTTAAATCATAGTCAAGGCATTATGTGTCTAAATCGAATAATTTTCAAAATGAAGCTTCAAATCGTTATTCGTGGTTATCAAAATCGCGTCAAAGTCTGTACCTCACCACCCAATACATACAAGGTTGGAAGAGTGGGATGAGTATCTGCATATCGGAATGCATGTCTTCAATAAGGGTATGGCTGATCTCATATCTTGAGAAGTCCACGTATTCCCTTCGATTGTCAATCGAATGTTCACATCTCATTATAATGTCGAATCATTCTTGTCCTTGATTTCGTCTTCCTGATTTAAATTATTCAAGATTTGAACATCATCCTAACAAACTTTACTATCTCAAACCTTGATCTTAAGCTTGTTAGCATGATCTTTTCTTTGTTACACTAATGTGACTTGAAATTTTCCTAATTCCTAATTGATATTAATTTCCTTTCATCGTAAAGTCAAACTTTATACTGCTTGTACCGTGGGAAATGCAAGAGTTGCAAGTCAACCTATGACTAAGAACACTCGTATCTCCTAAATGATTCTATTTCATCAAAGCAGTGGAGATTCCCTTACTTTGATGATCCTCTATTTCGATAAATGGTTTCCCATTTGTTAGTCCTATGAAATTTCATCCTCTGGATTGGGGTGACTTCCTTATCTTGAGGATTGACTTCAATTATTCTCATTGGAAATTACACTTCATAAATGACATGATCTCACCAAGATAGGATTGAAACCCGTATTTGGTGGCAAATGTCAACCTTAGATTGTTTTCTTGTTATTATCAAGATAGGCATGAATCATTACCTCAAAGCCTTTAAGGAATATTTTTAATATCAACTCCGATTGTGATTGATAACCACCTTCCTTAAAACTACGCTCGTGAAATCTTTCAACATCTTCAACCGTTAGACACCTAATGACAATCTTCACACGAAACTTAGGTTGAACTATTTTTACCCTGCTTTTAACTAACCGTGCTGTAGATAAAGTTCTGAGCGCCAGAGTATATAGGAAATGAAACATTTATAACACTTACCTTTATATAAGTTCTAATCTACCTAGAGTCTATATGGGAATCACATGGTGACACTAGTCTTATCTCTAGTGAGACGTCACTCCTTTTACATTTTAGAAATTATGCAAATAGAATGGTTGCTTAGAATATACATGGCCTTTGAAGAATGATGCTTGTCCACTAGTGGGTACCGCACTAAAATGGTAGAATGCCTAAACTCAAGTATAAGATAGTGAGGCTGCAATAGTCATGACTTGAGATAAGTTTAGAATCTTTGGCGAGTGAGTACTATTACCCAAGGAATGAAATGAAAAAGTTAAAATTGTAATACTGGAATCATGCTCTTTATACTGATAGAATCCATAAGTTGACAAAGCTAATGTCATACCTTGTAACATTTAGATCAAATAGAATTAAGTAGGACATTGGGAAGATCTATGAATAGTAGGACAAAGTTGGGGATTAGAGCAAGCAAACTAGTGGTGAAATAGACAAGAAGATTCAGATGTTATTATAGGCACATATCTTATCATCAATCAATACATATCTGTTGGATACTGGTAGAGGATAGCATTGATTCCTTCAAATTCACTCCTTCATTTGTCATGAACCCCAGTTGCTTAGAAATTAGTTAGTCGGTGGAGATAGGAAAACTCTCGACATGCGTAAGTTAAGATGTATAGAACTACTCGAAGACTGAGATTATTGTATACAGTATTGTTCTTAGAATAGGAAGGTTGGAAAGGAAATGACTGTTATGTGTGACCTATCTCCTTCATTCCTACCGGTCATGGAAACTTTTTAGTTTTAACTTGGCCAGAATAAGTGCCTCTTATCTTAACTGTATGATGACAATTGGTGCATTATAAAAATTCAATTCGACACATTCTCTCACAACGTCGAGAAATTAACCTGCATCTGTATACCGTGGTATGATGTTACATCAATCGTTATTCTAAATGATTGATTCATTTTCTGTTTTAACAATATTCTTAACCATCCTTGTGAACCCATTCCAAGATCTTCGCATAGCGTATTATTCTTAGACCGATGGTTGGTCAAAGGAGAAATACATATTCACAAAATATGCGTTAAAGTCATATAAGGACGTTTGGGATTCTTAAATTCCAACGGTTAACCTTTCTTATCATTACTGGTCTTTTAATGATTTCTAGACCTCACCTTACCACGAAATTATATTGTGGAAGTTGTGAATATAGTCTAACATACCATGGTAACTCGTCATTGTGTTCTAACATTCCATATGCCAAATCTCAAAGAGAATCCCGCGATTCTCTGGAAGAGTTCGAATTGGCATACATTACGTCAAGAATCTTGTAAAAGATTCTATACAAATGAAATAAAGCCGGATACCTATGGTCAAAGTCCGTTGGGAATCTAAACGTGGCCCAGAGTTCACCTGGGAACGTGAAGACCAAGAGAAATCCAAGTACCCATATTTTTTCGTTTCAGTCTCCTCGTGATTAAAATTTCGGGACGAAATTTCCTAAAGCAGGGGAGACTGTAACATCCCGTATTTTTTTTAGTTAAAAGTTAATTTTATAAATAATCAAGTTTAATATGTTAAATAATTATAATAATAATAATAATAATAATAATACTAATAATAATAATAATATAATAATAATAATAATAATAATAATAATGATGATAATAATGATAATATTTATAATAATGAAGATATGTTATTAATAATAATTTATAAAATTATTAAATTGATTTAATAAGTTCAGGGGGTAATTTGTAAATTTTAAAACTGATTTTTTTTTAAAACTTTAAACATGAAATGATAAAACTCGAAACCGCAGGGACCAAAGTGGTAACTTTTTAAAACCCCTTTTCTTTTCCCCGGTATTCCCGATCGCCGCCGGCCACTCTCCGGCCGTGTTTCCGGCGACTCCCAAACGAGCAAATCCACACGAATTCAACCGAAACAAACACCCCGACACAATTTCGTGCATGATTCGAATACCTAACCCACCTCAATTTGAATAATAGAGATTGATTCATACCTAACACACTCGACCGAATGTCGGCCAAATAATGGGTCACTAAACGCACAAAATGGTATTAATAATCGAAAGTAATCGCATATTCATTATCCAATTGTCGTTTCTAAACTACCACTACAATCAAATTGGTATAAATCAAGCTCTAACACCCCTGTCGATCACCATCTTCATCTTCGACCTGCAACGTGGTCGATTATCATCTGCTGAGTGTTATTACTCAAAATTAATAGAGGGCTTTTGTTTATCATCAACTTTACAATCTATCTGCAAAATTAATTCGATTAAGAACAACGTTTGCACCATGAATCAATACTCACTGTGTCGCGACTGTTCATCATAGTGACCACCTTCAAATCGACTTCAAAACAGGTAATTGATCATATCATTACACTCGGTTTCGTTCAGGGATCAAACCCTATGATTAATTTCATTATCATACGCGAATTGTTGTTCAATTTAGCTTCGATCGAAGCTAGGGTTTATACAATTCGGGGGAATCGGGTTAAACTGCCTTAACATGAAATGGGACCATTCCCTATCGCGGCTTAGGCCTTTGGTTCACTGGTTCCTTGTCTACATGCAACCCGAGAGGTCCCGGGTTCGACCCCGGGCCACCTCATTATTTTTTTAAAAGCCTTATTTCAACTTTTAAAAATACAGAAAAATACCTAAAAATTATAAAAATAAATTTTATTAATTTTCCTTATTTAAATCCTACAAAATAATTTTCTGTAAATTTATTTTATTTAAAAACTTTAATAGATTTTTATAAAATATTATTTAAAAATATTAAAAATACATATTTTTATAAAATAAATTCTAAATCAAGTTTAACTATGAAATAATCATGAAAATCATAAAAATTATATAAATAATATTTATAAATATTATAAATAATTATTTCTATAAGATAAACGCTATATTATCTTTAAAATATTTTATAAATTCACAAATTATTTACAAATAAAATTGTGGGTTATTTCTTGTAAAATATATTTTAACTAAAGGTATATTAATACCTTATTATTAATCAAAATACTATAATTGTGATTATCCTTATTTGTAATTATCTTTGGATAATTATAATTATATAATTAAACCACATCATTTTTATACTTAATTCCAAAATATATAAATACTTATGAAATCCTCCTAATGGAATCAAAATGCAAATAAATACTTTGTAAACTTAATACCTATTAAAAATCCCATAATTCTAATCCTTGATTTAACGTTAATTTCAAACTAATCTTGTAATATATATACACCTATTTGTGTGCGTGTTGCACGTCAAATCGAACCAACCCGAATCCGACTAAATATATCTATTCGTGTGGAATACATATTAAAGACTTAGTTACAATTAATACATAGGTATTGATCGTGTTTGATCGTGCATTGCCTAATTCTTTGAAGTTCCTGTTCATATACATTACATCAATTCAAGGTGAGTTTCCGTGGCCCCTTTTTATGCTTTTATAATTGTTTCAATGTTTTCAAACTTGGGGGAAAGTATGCTCACCGTTTTCGATGCTGTAAAATCTTACATACAATTTTCATACTTGGAATCGACGTGATACTATTCTTATATTCTAATACATACATGGTGTTATTCTACGATTCTTACAACCATTAATTCCCGGGTTTGGGAACCAACGGATAGGTATTGGTAGTACTACTGGGTTGACACCCCCACCCTCGACAGATCGGTTTAACTTGTGAGTTACCGACTACAGCTGCCAGCAATCAGGCCATGGGTGAATATATTCCGACGAACTTATATGCATAACTGTCATTAGGTTTGGTTGTCTTAAACACATGTTATGTGGTTTTGCTTACAGTATGATTCCATATCAAATTCTATACAGCATCAACTACATGTTTTCAATTTAAACCTGCGGAACTCACCAACATTATGTGTTGACATTTTTGAGCATATCTTTTCAGGAGAACATAATCAAAGAGGATAGCTAGTGCTGGTGCCTTAGCAGAGACCCTCAGGCTTTCAATAGATGGCATTTGTATTGTTTATCATTTACTGTTATAATTGAACACTGTGTATATGGATTTAGAATTATTAAGACTATGATAGTCGTGGAACTGACTAACCACGACACAAGTCACCATTGTGTCGGGCGACGTCATGACACGAGGATTTTGCACATATTATGTCTCTGTAATTATACCAAGTGTTATGACGATCCCGTCCGTCGCATCCTCGTGTTTCCGCTCTAAGCGGGGGTGTGACAGTTTAGTTCATTCAATTGGGTTGTAATATTTATGTTTATTATTTGGGTTGTAATTATTTATTCATTTGGTTATGTAATAAATATATTAGGTGCATTTCTTTTATTGAAAAATGTACTAGGATATAATTTTTGTAAAAGGAAGATGCACAAGATGAAGACCCAAAGATGGACATCAAAGACATGGACCTTGAAGTATTTGGATATGGATTCAAGTGGGAGTCCATGGACACATATAATGTGTCATTACAAACCCTTAGGAAAGACCTTGTGACAACACTTGTGATGGCAAACAAGTGTTGTCAACTTAGTAGCTATGGTTATGCACTCATGTTTATATGTTTATGCTTGTTTGAATATTTGTTGTTTGATTGTTTGGTTGATATTTGGACATATATTACAAACTCATTAACAAACTTAACAAGCTGAAAATTGATGGTTCTTAATCATTAAAAGTTAATATAAGGTTATTAAAAGGATTAATGACTTTATAATAAAATGAGTTTTATTAAAAGAACCATAGGGTATCTTGTATTTGAAAGCATGCAAATACAAGTACATAGAGTTTTCTAAACTAGAATTATGAAATCTCTAAATATTCAAAAACAAGATCAACACCATCCTTTTACACAACACTTAAGTCACTTGGGAACTCTTAGTGGGATAAAGGTCACCTAACCATTTTGAGGGAACTTATGACTTAAGGTGAGAATGCCATATTCGTGGGAAAAAGATCACCTAACCACTCATTTTGGCAACTCACACGTGTGTGTAAGTAGGATATCTTGATTTGAAAACCATGTTAAATGGATCACCTACAATATGGTTTCCAAATGGTGTTGATGGGATTAACATGCCGACTTTACATATGATGTTTAAACTCGATCCCATACCTCTAAAAGTTGCAAATGGTTGCAACCGTCAATCGTTGACCACCTTATTAATTTAAATCGTGGGATAAAGGTCACCTAACCACAATTTAAATGTAATGTTGGGTTCTAGATTTTAATATAAAATGACCTTAAAAGGCATTAATTATTAAAATTGGCAATATCGAAAATACTAAAATAGATCTTTGTTAAATTTTGTAGATGGCCACCAATAATGATAATCATGATAACTCATCCGCCTCCACCCAATCACTACGAGTGATCCTCCAAAAGGAACGTCTAAATCATAACAACTTTATTGTTTGGTATCGAAACTTGAGAATCGTTCTCAAGCAAGAGAGAAGATCATATGTTTTAGACGACCCTATCCGCGATCAACCTACTGAGGATGATGAGGAGGCCTATAACGATTGGCTGAAATACACTGAGGACTCCGTCCAAGTGTCTTGTCTCATGCTAGCGAGCATGACTCCGGATCTCTAAAAGGAGTATGAACATCACGGAGCTTATGACATGATAACCCAGCTGAAGGAAACGTTTCAACAGCAAGCAAGGGTTGAGCGCTTCGAAACGGTTCGAGCACTCCATGCATGTCGTATGGACGACAACCAATCGGTTTCATCTTATGTACTTAAGATGAAAAGTCATATTGACCGCCTCGAGAGGCTTAATTGTCCCATCTCGAAGGAATTGGCCACGGATTTGATCCTAAATGGCCTAACCAAAAGGTTCGAGAAATTTGTGTTGAATTACAACATGAATGCATGGGACAAGAGCATTGGTGAGCTTCACTCAATGCTTAAAACGGCCAAGGCAGCCATGGGTAAAAGGATTTTACCCGTTCTCACCATCAATGATGGTGGGAACAAGAAAAGGCCTATCCCGCACCCAAGGCAAAGGTTGCCAAGGGTGAGGGACCCGTTTTGGGAAAGGGGAAGGGGGTGGCAAGGGTTCCACCCAAACCACAAGAGAAGAAGCAAATGGTTGCTACTAATGACCCATGCTTCAAGTGTGGGGAGATTGGACATTGGGCAAGGAATTGTCCTGTCCATCTCCAAGAGTTGAAAGCAAAGAGGGATGCCGGGCAGACCTCAGGTACAATATACATGATTCATATTGATCTTAATGTTTCATCTTCTAACACATGGGTATTGGATACCGGATGTGGAACTCATATTTGCAATTTGTTACAGGGGTTCACAAGAAGTAGGGACTTCAATCAAGGGGATGTTAGCCTCTTCATGGGCAATGGAACTAAAGTCAAAGTTAAAGCTTGTGGGGACTACATCCTAAAACTTCCAAGTGGCTTGGATGTTATTTTAAAGAATGTTTTGTATGCTCCTAGTTTGACTAGGAACATTATTTCTGTATCCCAATTAAGACATTATGATTATGTATTATCTTTTGTTGAAAATGATATTCATGTTTCTCAAAATGATATGTTCTATTTTAAAGCTATTCCCATTAATGGGATTTATAAATTGGTTCATGAAAATACTTTAAATAGTTCATTGTACCAAACTAACACCAAGAAACTCAAGTTGGATTTGAGTGACACCTATCTTTGGCATTGTCGTCTTGGTCATATAAACAAGAAACATATACAAACACTTCAAAAGAATGGTCTTTTAAAAACGAATGAATATGATTCATTTGATGTATATGAATCTTGTTTACAAGGTAAAATGACTAAGGCACCCTTTAGTGGAACTAACGAAAGGGCAAAAGATTTATTAGGAATCATACATTCAGATGTATGTGATCCTTTTAAACCAATGACTAGGAATGGTGAAAGATACATCATTACCTTTACCACGATTATAGTCACTATGGGTATGTGTACTTATTAAGGCACAAAGATGAAGCTTTTGAAATGTTCAATATCTTCAAGAATGAAGTAGAAAATCAACTTAACAAGTCAATTAAAGTTCTCCGTACCGATAGAGGAGGTGAATACCTAAGTGATGCTTTTCAAGATCATCTTAGGAGTTGTGGTTTGTCTCATAACTCACTCCACCTGGAACACCACAACATAATGGTGTGTCTGAGAGGAGGAATCGAACTCTATTGGATATGGTGCGATCTATGATGGCTAGAAGCTCATTACCTCTATCATTTTGGGGTTTCGCTTTGCTCTCCGCGGCCCGTATTCTGAATATAGCCCCAACCAAAAAGGTGGAAAGGACACCTTTTGAGATATGGCATGGAAGAGTTCCATCCCTATCATACTTAAGGGTCTGGGGTTGTGAGGCTTATGTTAAGACTCTCACCCTAAACAAATTGGAAGTCCGATCCACCAAGTGCATATTTATTGGATATCCTAGAGATTCTATGGGATATTACTTCTATGACCCACTGGAACAAAAGGTGTTTGTTGCCAGAAAGGGTGAGTTCTTAGAAGCAAAGTTCCTTATGGAAGGAGCTAGCAGTAGAACAGTGGATCTTGAGGAGGATCAAGAACCACAACCTGATGCATGCTTGGTTGAAACTAGCACTCAACATGAGGATATTGAAGATGATCAAGTGGTTGATCAATATACACAAAACGTTCGCAGAAGTGGTAGAACTAGTAATCCACCTGAAAGATACGGATTTTTCATGGATGGATGCTATGTGGTAGATTCAGATGAACCAACCACATACAATAATGTAGTGTCCAATTCGGATTGTGAAAAATGGCTTGAAGCCATGAACGTTGAGATGCAATCCATGTATGACAATCAGGTTTGGGAACTTGTTGTACCACCTCTTAATTCCAAGGTAGTTGGAAGTAAGTGGGTTTTCAAGAAGAAGACCGATATGCATGGAAACTTGGATACTTATAAAGCTAGACTTGTAGCAAAGGGTTTCACTCAAACTCAAGGGGTTGACTATGATGAAACTTTCTCACCTGTTGTGATGCTAAAGTCTATAAGGATATTGTTTGCCATAGCTGCTCATTTTGACTATGAGATTTGGCAAATGGATGTCAAAACTACTTACCTAAATGGATATCTTGAGGAAGATGTCTATATGGTTTAGCCTAAAGGTTTTGTCGATACAAAACATCCTAACAAAGTATGCAAGCTAAAGAAATCAATCTATGGATTGAAACAAGCATCGAGAAGTTGGAATCACCGTTTTGATGAAGAAGTAAAGAAATTTGGCTTTGTCAAAAACACTGATAAGGCTTGTGTGTATAAGAAGGCTAGTGGGAGCACAATAACTTTCCTAGTATTGTATGTTGATGACATACTACTATTTGGAAATGACATTCCAACCTTTTAAGGTGTAAAAACCTGGCTTGGAAGTTGTTTTTCTATTAAGGATCTTGGTGAAGCCGCCTATATTCTAGGAATAAAGATCTATAGGGATAGATCAAGGCGGTTGATTGGTTTGAATCAAAGTGCATACATTGATAAGATCTTGAAAAGGTTCAAGATGGAGAACTCTAACAAAGGTACCGTACCTATTCAAAGAGGAACGATATTGAGTACAACTCAATGTCCTAGCTCAAAGGACGAGCAAGATAAAATGAAGGCAATCCAATACGCATCTGCTATTGGATCCATCATGTATGCAATGATATGCACTCGACCGGACGTATCATGCACCTTAAACATGACAAGCCGTTACCAGCAAAATCCTAGAAACAGTCATTGGATGGCTGCATGGTTGAAGAAATTCATTGCCGACCTAGGGGTTGTCCCTTCCATTCAGGACCCCCTAGAGATCTTTTGTGATAATAAGGGTGCGATTGCTCAAATCAAGGAACCCCGTGCTCATCAAAAGACTAGGCACATTGAGCGGAGATTCAACTACATACGAGATGAAGTTGAAAAGGGAAAGATATTTATTCGCAAAGTTCACCCGGATCAAAACATTGTAGATCCTCTCACGAAGCTCCTTGAAAAGGCAAAGCATGAAGGTCATACTTGTGCCATGGGACTTCGATATTCTAGTGATTGGATTTGATCTATAAATTTTGTATTTGGATATATGTAAATCTTTATTATTTGAATAAAATTATTTGGTTATAATGTTTCAACTAATATTTCAATTTAGCATGTTTAATCCATGAGTAAATTGTTTACTCTAAATGTCCGTAGTCGTTCGTACTTGTGGGAACCAGTGTGAGGGTAAGATTATTATGAACTTGGATTGGTTGATATTCATA
Organism: Flaveria linearis; assembly: GCA_024085815.1. NCBI lineage: Eukaryota > Viridiplantae > Streptophyta > Magnoliopsida > Asterales > Asteraceae > Flaveria > Flaveria linearis. Next base: position 94,615 of record JABSNV010000809.1, read on the forward strand.
AGGATGAATATAGAGCAATGGGTTGCTACCAAGGTTCATAGATATTTGTGGGATACAAATATTGGACAAACCCGCATCTCAATTTTACTACATGGAATCTTATTGATTGATCATAAGTAAATTTGAGTAAAGGCGAATATCATTTGGTATCCTCCGACCTGAGATACATATTGGGTTTTGATATTCACCAAGTATTATACCTTGAACTAATTCTTCACTGTCCTGAAATAGTGGACAGTACATAAGGGTATATTCAGGTATGACACGAGGTGTTTGTGAGAAACGTATGTAGTCAAGATGGAATTTGTTCCTCTTATTCGTTGAGAGTTAGATGTCTAAGGCCTGATAAGTTAAATCAACAAGAGTTGATCATTCTGTGTTCTTGGATTTGACATGACATCTTTAACAAAAGGATAAATGATTGATTCACCTAAATCATTTCAAGTAGGGTACTTGAATGGGAAGATGTTATTGAATGGCTATAAGTCATGCGTGTTAAGGGTAGTAAACCGTTGTTAGGCGGTATTTACTGCTTGCATCAATCTTCTATGAATCTTGGGCAAGTGGGAGATTGTAGGATTCTATGTGCCCAAGACACTTAGAATATTGATGTGGTTAGTACGTTATGATCCAAGTCGGGTTATACCCAATAACAAGCTTAGCAAACACTAATTAATATTTAATCGATGATATGATCATGCAATTAAATATTTACACCAATTTAGAAAATGGGTTTTCTAAATAAGTTGCATATGAGATGGAACATTTTATTAGGATATTTTGTTCAATAATATTATTTGAAGTGTTATTTAAATTAGTTGTATAACACCAATAATAATGAGAGTATACTACTTATACAACTAAATGGTTAATTGTTACAAGACTAGACATATGTGTATGTGTGTTTAATTAAAAAGGAAAAACCTTTTTATTAACCATGTGGCCGTCCCCTCCCCCCATGCATGTGATAGTACTTGTTATCTTGATAAGAACACTCATGCATGCCTTTGATGTTTCCACTAACTCTTCTTGAGAAGAACACACACATGTAATTGTCTCCACTAACTAGTCTATTATACTCTCATACTCATTCATTCAAATGCACAACACAAGACCAAAAGAAAACTCTCTTCCTCTCTCTCTCTCTAGTTAAGGAACTACAGCAGTCTTCAAGTGGGTTTTTGGAGCTTGTTTTGGTGTCTTCTTCCTAACAAGAAGGTGTTCTTGCAAAGGGCTTGGGGTATACAAGCTTGAGGACTTCTAATCTTGAAGTCTTGGTCGATTTTCAGCATCATCCAACATCCTTTTCTGTCGATTTTGCTGTTGCAGAAAGGTAGTAATCACAGCTCTATGTAGTTGTGATTTTATGTAGTTTTTTACATATTCATAGCTTGCTAATTCACATAAATGATTTTTTGTTCTTTGGGTTTGTTTTATACATTAATATGGTCACCTAATAAACATATTTTTCAGCTTATAAACAAGCTTATAAAGTTGTAATTCCACTGCGTTTTTCTGAATGTTTAAATGGTTAAACTATGATTTTATGTTCTAACAAACCGTACACATATACCATGATAAATCGGTCAAGTTCATTTACATTTTCTGAAAGGACATACCAAGATAATCGAGGAATGTGTGATGTTATAGGATCAAGTTTGGTTGGATGTGGCACAAGATCAATGGTGATGCGGAATTGGGTTAGGGAACAATCTAGGTCGTGGCCTGATTGTTGGTTTTAGCGGGTTGTGAACCATATAGGTCGTAGGCCTAGGTCGGGTACGAGAAAGGGGAGGAGCTCACCATGCCCAGGATGGTAGATCGTGTTAAATTAGGCTAGATTAAGGTATCTTCCCTGTCCTTGATTTGTCGTCGACCTTCACAATGAACCTACCCACAACCGCGTGGTGAAGCTGATGATGGGTGCGTATGTGAAATCAGGTGTGAGAGTTTGGTAGGTTAGGGTATACCCCACCATTAGATGGCATGTGACGAGCTAATTAATTATGTTTTTCTGGTGAATCATGCACCATGTTGTATCTAGTGTTGGTGAACTCTAATTATATACACAAGGTGACTTTGTCGAATTCAGTGGGAAAACGTGTCATGAGTTGCAGAACAAATTGAGAACTATATTACTTGGATTGATAACAATAGAGAGTTGGTTAGCAAGATGTTTAGCGATATAGTAAAGATGATTATCACTTGAAGCTTCGTGGGACCAAACTTGGGGTCATAATTATTTCTCGGATGAAACGAGCTTATGAACAAAGGATGAAACGAGCTTATGAACAAAATGATAACTAATATCAATATGTTTAACGCGTTTGTGGGCGTGAACAAAATGATAATTAATATCTAGTCAGGTGATAGTGAGGAATTGCAAAGCTCATACAAGCGAATGATAACATGATGGATCCGAAAAAGGAGTCTTGGTGCTAACAATACATCATTAATTGATATATATATTATTCTAGACAATCAGACGATAGAAGCGTCAATAGTGAAAATACAAGTATACAAAATTTAAACATTTAAACATTTGTTAAGATAGATTGTCATAGGCTTTTAATTGTAATTAATGGATTATAAAAGTAGGCCGGGGTATTCCTCAATAAGCATATTATAAGTTGGTAAATAAAAATTGTAAAAGATTCTTAACAAACTATAATAACATCCCTATAGAAGTACAATAATTAAACAATAAAAAAATGAAGTCACATGAATATCACATGAAATGTAAAGATTCGTGATTGAAGTAAAGGAATTGGGTATGTAATGACAATTGCCTCCCGACGTTCATTAACAGTCCTTTTCTATTTGATTTCCTGTTCTTTCTATTTTGTTTTGTTTCTTCAGTTTGAGTGTGACATCCACTTTCTATAATAAAACAAATCGGAATATTTGATAATTGAACATAAGATATATGCTCTTATTTGTTTTTATTAACAAGGTACTTACACTAGTTTATTCTTATAAGATTGTGTACGTAAGATAAATAATTGATTCCACCTTCCCCCAAACTCTTCAAAAAACGAAATCTAAGTGGTTGTTTGGCAACGTCTGATTGAATAAGTGCTGAACCAGTAAGAATTATGAACCAGTAAAAGCTGAATCAATAAGTGTGTTTGGTTGTAAAAAGAAAAAATAAAAATCCCATATCAAAACCTCTTATTTTTTCATAAGCCCAAACCCCAAAACCTCTTACTCTTCACCCTTCTCCCTCATACAAACAATCCGTGAGTCAAATATATTTTACTTGATGGTAGTTGGGCCCAGAAAAATGTAAACTCTCGTGAGCTCAACCGTTTAAACTCTTATTCATGGTGTTACACTCTCATCTAATGTCTTGTTGCACATATGTAACATTTTATCTTTTTTTTTCATATCGATTTATTGAACGTACTGTAGTATTCTTAATACCAAACTATATTTACGACGACATAATACAAATGTTTTAGCAAATTATGTTATTTTATTTATATGTGTAAATTCGTAAGCGTAAAAAGTTTTACACTTATATAAGTTACACTTAAATTTATATATATATATATATATATGTATATATATATATGTGTGTATATATATATATGTGTATATATATATGTATATATATATATACATGTATATATACATATATATATATACATGTATATACATATATATATACATGTATATATATATATATATATATATATATATATATATATATATATATATATATATATACTATATATATATATATATATATATGTATGTATATACATATATATATAGATATATATACGTATATATATATATACATATATATATATATATATATATATTGCAAGATTGGTTTTGGTCACTTAACAAGTGGTTTTCTCTCAAAGTCACCTTGAACAACACTCAGAAAGAGTCTAACAAGAGTTGATCACAATATAACAAGTAACAAATGATAATAAACACAGGAAGTAAATTTTCAAGGTACTTTTATATATTGCTTCTCAACTCAAAGGATTACAAGACTCTTACAAGCTCAAGCTCAAGCTTAATCTCTCTACCTTATGAGTTACAATGAGAATACATATATAATACTACCTACAGCCGGATATACTTTGATACCAGCTGGAAACCTCTAACCAAACATCTATACTACAAGACTATAGGTTAAGGTATCTTAGGCATCTTACCTGAGATTTGGTAGTCAGGACATGTCACTGACTTACCTTTTGTCACCAACTAAAGTTGGTAACATGTACTATCATAAAAAGGTAAACAGTAGAATAAAGTATGGTCAACAACATGGCTCTTTAGGAAGAAGCCGTGCTGTATCAGAGGTCTGCAGCGGATTGTCAGAGACCATACTTATGTCTACTGGTCATAGCAATGTCTTCCGAAGGTTAAATTGCTTCGGAAGAATAACTTCTTCCGAAGCCACTTATACTTCGGAAGACTGCTTCTTCCGAGGCTTGAAGTCTTCTTTGTCTTCGGAAGTAGAGTTTGTCTTCAGACTTTGTCTTCAGCTCTTGTCTTTAGACGTTGTCTTCGGAAGATGTCTTCAGACTTTGTCTTCGGCTCTTGTCTTCAGACTTTGTCTTCAGCTCTTGTCTTCAGACTTTGTCTTCGGAAGAACTCTTCAGACTTCGGAAGCTCTCATACATGGCTTCGGAAGCCTTTGAATATAGCACCAAAATTGACTATGTGAAGTGGTTTTGGTTGCACCAGCCTTATAGTGACCCAACAAACTCCCCCTAGGCTGATGCTACCAAAACTTCACTTCTCTCTTCTTCTCAAAACTTTCAGCACCAAGGAAAGTAGATATCTACCTGTTTTCTTGTTCTTTCCTGATGTGGTGCTGAGAAGTTTGTACAAATCCTTGGTAGATAGAACATCCAGTCTGTTACCTTAGATTATATATACCCTTTCCTGTGGCCCTCTGAAAAGAGTTAGTTGATGGGAACTATAGTCATATTCCCATCTAACTATAGGATCCAATTCCGGACCCTCCACCATCTGTAGAAAGGCTGCTCCCTTGGTGGTTGGTCTTTCCTTTTCTTCCTGTCTTCTCAACTTCAACTCTTCTTGGATCTCGGCTTTTGCAGTTAACTTGGCTAGATGAAGACTGCTTAGATGATTTCTGATGATAGTAGCAGTCTCAGAGTTGGAGGGGTTGGAGAATGGTTTCTCTGCAAGCTCAACAATATCAAATCTGCTGAGATGCAATAGAGAAGTAGCATTGAGCCGATTGATTTCACCATTCTCTCTTTCCACAACAAAGTTGTGAGAAGACTCATCGAACATCCACTAGATTATACCTTTCCTAGGCACAGGAGACTGACTAGGAATCTTGTCCTCCTTCCTTGTATCCAGTAGAGTCGCCTGTTTTCTTCTAAGTCTCTTCTCT